>CAMPDV010000196.1:0-488811 GCA_946699065.1 Loxodes magnus | reverse complement strand
CTTCTAAAAGCATACTCCTTTAAACTGAAATTCTATCTTCTTTTCTTACTTTACTTCTTCACTTTTCTAAATACTTATTACTTCTCAAAACATACTTCTTTAAACTGAAATTCTATCTTCTTTTCTTACTTTACTTCTTCACTTTTCTAAATACTTATTACTTCTCAAAGCATACTCCTTAAAACTGAAATTCTATCTTCTTTTCTTACTTTACTTCTTCACTTTTCTAAATACTTATTACTTCTCAAAGCATACTCCTTAAAACTGAAATTCTATCTTCTTTTCTTACTTTACTTCTTCGCTTTTCCAAATACTTATTACTTCTCAAAGCATACTTCTTTAAACTGAAATTCTATCTTCTTTTCTTACTTTACTTCTTCGCTTTTCTAAATACTTATTACTTCTAAAAGCATACTCCTTAAAACTGAAATTCTATCTTGTTTTCTTACTTTACTTCTTCACTTTTAGAAATACTTATTACTTCTACAAGCATACTCCTTAAAACTGAAATTCTTTCTTCTTTTCTTACTTTACTTCTTCACTTTTCCAAATACTTATTACTTCTCAAAGCATACTCCTTAAAACTGAAATTCTATCTTCTTTTCTTACTTTACTTCTTCGCTTTTCCAAATACTTATTACTTCTCAAAGCATACTCCTTAAAACTGAAATTCTATCTTCTTTTCTTACTTTACTTCTTCACTTTTCCAAATACTTATTACTTCTCAAAGCTTACTTTTAAAACTGAAGATCTATCTTCTTTTCTTACTTTACTTCTTCACTTTTCCAAATACTTATTACTTCTCAAAGCATACTCCTTAAAACTGAAATTCTATCTTCTTTTCTTACTTTACTTCTTCACTTTTCCAAATACTTATTACTTCTCAAAGCATACTCCTTAAAACTGAAATTCTATCTTCTTTTCTTACTTTACTTCTTCACTTTTCCAAATACTTATTACTTCTAAAAGCATACTCCTTAAAACTGAAATTCTATCTTTTTTTCTTACTTTACTTCTTCACTTTTCCAAATACTTATTGCTTCTCAAAGCATACTCCTTAAAACTGAAATTCTATCTTCTTTTCTTACTTTACTTCTTCACTTTTCTAAATACTTATTACTTCTTAAAGCATACTCCTTAAAACTGAAGATCTATCTTCTTTTCTTACTTTACTTCTTCACTTTTCCAAATACTTATTACTTCTCAAAACATACTCCTTAAAACTGAAATTCTATCTACTTTTCTTACTTTGCTTCTTTACTTTTCTAAATACTTATTACTTCTCAAAGCATACTCCTTAAAACTGAAATTCTTTCTTCTTTTCTTACTTTACTTCTTTACTTTTCTAAATACTTATTACTTCTAAAAGCATACTCCTTAAAACTGAAGATCTATATTCTTTTCTTACTTTACTTCTTTACTTTTCTAAATACTTATTACTTCTCAAAGCATACTCCTTAAAACTGAAATTCTATCTTCTTTTCTTACTTTACTTCTTCACTTTTCTAAATACTTATTACTTCTAAAAGCATACTCCTTAAAACTGAAATTCTATCTTGTTTTCTTACTTTACTTCTTCACTTTTCCAAATACTTATTACTTCTCAAAGCATACTTCTTTAAACTGAAATTCTATCTTCTTTTCTTACTTTACTTCTTCACTTTTCCAAATACTTATTACTTCTCAAAGCATACTCCTTAAAACTGAAATTCTTTCTTCTTTTCTTACTTTACTTCTTCACTTTTCTAAATACTTATTACTTCTCAAAGCATACTTCTTTAAACTGAAATTCTATCTTTTTTTCTTACTTTACTTCTTCACTTTTCCAAATACTTATTACTTCTAAAAGCATACTCCTTAAAACTGAAATTCTATCTTCTTTTCTTACTTTACTTCTTCACTTTTCAAAATACTTATTACTTCTCAAAGCATACTCCTTAAAACTGAAATTCTATCTTCTTTTCTTACTTTACTTCTTCACTTTTCTAAATACTTATTACTTCTAAAAGCATACTCCTTAAAACTAAAATTCTATCTTCTTTTCTTACTTTACTTCTTCACTTTTCAAAATAATTATTACATCTCAAAACATACTTTTAAAACTGAAAATCTATCTTCTTTTCTTACTTTACTTCTTCACTTTTTAAAATACTTATTACATCTCAAAGTATACTCCTCAAAACTGAAATTCTTTCTTTTTTTCTTACTTTACTTCTTCACTTTTCCAAATACTTATTACTTCTAAAAGCATACTCCTTTAAACTGAAATTCTATCTTCTTTTCTTACTTTACTTCTTCACTTTTCTAAATACTTATTACTTCTCAAAACATACTTCTTTAAACTGAAATTCTATCTTCTTTTCTTACTTTACTTCTTCACTTTTTAAAATACTTATTACTTCTAAAAGCATACTCCTTAAAACTGAAATTCTATCTTCTTTTCTTACTTTACTTCTTCACTTTTCAAAATACTTATTACATCTCAAAGCATACTTTTAAAACTGAAATTCTATCTTCTTTTCTTACTTTACTTCTTCACTTTTCAAAATAATTATTACATCTCAAAACATACTTTTAAAACTGAAATTCTATCTTGTTTTCTTACTTTACTTCTTCACTTTTCAACTTTTTGAATCATAATTATTTCAACTGCTTATTTTTTATAATTTCATTTACTTCAGTAAAAATTGATTTCCTTTTTTTTTATTATTTTTCAACTTCACTTTATTTCAGATTTTATATCAATTTTTTTTTTGTTTTTTTATAACTTTGTAACTTTTCATTAATTTTTTTTTCAGTTTTTTTTTCTTATTTTCTTTCATTTCATATTATTTTATTTATAACTTTTCTTTTAAAATTTTTTTCTTCTATTTTTATGTTAAGATTCGTTTCTATTTTTTTTTTTTTTAAGTTTTCAGATTTTTTATTTCGATTTTTTTTTTCTTTCTTTTACTCAACTCACTATTTACATCTTTTTTAACTACATTTTTTTAATTAAGAAAATCTTAATATAAATACTTTTTTATTAATACATTTTTTTTCTTCTAGAATTTGTGTAATTCTTTATTTTTATCAAAACTTCTGATTTTTTTTTGCTTTATAAAAGTTTTTTTTTTAATTCAATTTCATGAAATCTTAAATTAGTTAAAGTTTTTTTTTATTGTTAGTTTATTTTATTTTTTTTTTTATTTTTCATTACTTTTTTACTATCTTTTAAGTTTTTTTAAACCCAAATGTTTTCTTCTTTTTATTCCGTTTCCAAAGGTTCTTTTAGTATTAATTCTTATCTATAATGTTTTTTCGTATTCCTTATGTTTAAAGCATTTTTGTTTATTTCAGATTTCTCATATACAATTAACAAATCAAAATTGTTTTAAAATCTCTTTCTTCAAATTTTTTTAAGTTTATTCCGTCCGAAAAAAGTCTTGCAGTGTAAAAAGCTGAGCAAAAAAACAAAATTATATTTTTCGCGATTTAATGCTGAGCATGAACTTATTTCACTTTTTTTTAAATCAACAAAAATTTATCATTACCCAAAATCAAAAAAAATATTACAAGCCATCTCAAAAAAATAGCATAGCCCAAAATCAAAATTTTTTTTACAATTTTATGTTTAGAAACATTTTTTCCAAATTTTATCCCTTCCGACTTTTTTTCGAACCGATTTCCCCAGTTTGTTCCGTCAGAAAAAAGTCTTGCAGTGTAAAAAGCTGAGCAAAAAAACAAAATTATATTTTTCACGATTTAATGCTTTAAATAGTCTTATTAGCCTTTCGATTAGCTCTAAAAAATCAAAAAAAAATATCACGAACCCAATTCGAAAACATCTAAGTACAACCCAAACTCAAAAATTTTCAAAGCCAATATAAAATTTCTAAAATCTGAAATCAAAAAAATTTCAAATCCAAAACCAAAAAAAATAAACCAATATCAAAATTTTCAAATCAAATTTTCAAAAATTTTTAAAACCAAAATCAAAAATTTTCAAAACTAAAATTTTCAAGACCAAAACTAATATTTTCAAAACCAAAATCAAAAAAATTAAAAAAAATTAATTCCCATTTTTTTAAAAAAAACCTTTTCTACTTTATAACTTTTTCTCAAAAAAATTATTCCTTTCTGACCTTTTACCAATCCCGAAATCCCCCAGCTTGTTCCGTCCCAACTCATCCCTATAGTGTAAAACGCTGAGCAAAAAAAGGCTTTCACACTTTTGGCCATTTTCAGGCTGCTATCTAATGAAAAAAAAATAAGAAACTTTGTCGAAACTTTTTAACTATTCAAAAAATATGTAATTACAGAAATTACTAAGAAATTATAGAAAAACATTGCACTTGCTGAAAAAAAACCTTACTAAAGTTGCTAGCACAACGAAGTAATAAAACTTTAAAAAAATAATAAATTCAATTTCTAAAAAAAAAATCCTCACTGCTTAGAAAATAAACTTCTTTGTGAAAATCTTATAACTCAAAAATTTTTTCTAACACTTTTAATTTACAAAAAATAAACTTAATGAAAAATAACTTCAAAAATTTTACTAACACTTTTAATTAACAAAAAAATTCGCACGATCTATAACCCGAAATTTGTTCCAAAATTTTTATCCGCACTCTTTATAAAATCCTTAAACTTCAAAAAATTTCACTTATAATAAAAATTCTTAATACTAAAACATATAAAAATTCTTAATAATAAAACATCTAAAAAACTTAAAAAAATTCACACAAAATTATCTTAATACTTACTTTCATTTCTGCTTTGCTATTACTTCTTCTGAAAAAAAAAAATTCATTTATTAATTTTACCTAACCTCTTATAAAACTTAATTATAAAAAAAATATAAACTTTTAAATATATAGATTAATATTAACTTTAAACCTTAAATACATCTGACAAAAAATAAATAACTAAAGACTTAAAGAAATACTTAAAGAAATTCCTAAAGAAATACTTAAAGAAATACTTAAAGAAATACTTAAAGTAAGAACTAAAGTAAGAACTTAATCGTAAAATAATGTTTAATACGTTCTTGCTCATCTAGCTATCCTCCATTTCCTCAACACATTGTCACCACCACCTGATAATAACCACTTGTTGTCCACACTCAATGCCAATGCCCATACAAATCCAGAATGCCCAGTCAATGTCTATACACACTAACCCGAATTAAAATTCCAAATTCTTATTGTCGAATCTTCCGAAGCCGATATTATGTAACTGTTATCCTAAGTTATTAAAGCATTGTAGACAGAACTAGTATGACCAGTTAAAGTCCTCAAACAGCTTCCAGTCTGGAAATCCCAGACTTTTATCGTATTATCATCACTTCCAGATACAATCCATTTCTGGTCCAGAGAAATCGCTACAGATCTAACCGAGGACGTATGTCCAGTAAAAGTCCTCAAACAGCTTCCAGTCTGGAAATCCCAGACTTTTATCGTCTTATCATCACTTCCAGATACAATCCATTTCTGGTCCAGAGAAATCGCTACAGAGTAAACGTAGTGCGAATGTCCAGTAAAGACTTAATCTAAAATTAATGAATTACCGTAAGATTTGTCGTAACTTATTTGATAATTTACTAATCTCTAAATTAGATACTTTTAAGCATCTTCTAACCTGTCAAACAACTCTCTTACCTAAACAACCTAACTCTAATTAACTCCACTAACCACTTTCTCTATACTCACTTAGATCTCAGAAACTATCTACTCCCTCAAAATTACTTAACTATTGTGGATTTCCTAAGTCATATTCTTTCTCTACTGTTAGTCCATAATCATCATATAACTCCTATTGCTCTCCTAAGAAACCTTATTCAATAGCTAAGTAAGATTCATCTCAATTATGTCTAACCTATTAACCAACTACGTGGCTTAACTAACCTAACTAGCACTAACACTTCTAGTTACATTCTCTAAACTCACTTTAATATCTTGTCTTTCCTAAACTATTATTCTCTTAACTTCACTCTATATCTATTTGGATATGTCCTGCATAGACTCACTCGCTATCGTAAACTTATTATCCTAACTCTATTGTAATTTAATAAAATTATCAATCATTTGCTACTAAATCTACTTTAAAGTCTCTTATATACTTAATACTTGTAACTTATTTTAGCTCGCACTAATCTTCATTTCCTCCCAATCCTCCTTAGTAACCATTGCAAACTAAAAATAGAACTAAATCGACGAGATGATTATCATAACAACTAAACAAACCTTAACTAACTTTCATCTTGACTCTAACTTATATTCTCTTTGAAGTCTAATGTCTTAGTCAAAGTATTGTGCGTATTCTCCTTCATAGTTATTTTCCTAACTATTTGCCATTTTTTATTATTTTAACACATTTAATTCCTTATATACGTATGCGACAAGAATTTCGCAAAATTGTAACATAATTATTTTAAATTATTTTATAAAATTATTATTATGAATATAAACTATCATAACTTTATTTACTTTATAAAATAATTACTTTAAAATTTATTACAACTACTTAAATAATTGTCAATATATTCATATTTACAACATTCATATATAAAAAATTAAAAGAAAATATAGAAGAATAAATTTAAGAAAAATGTAAGTAATATTATTATTAAATTTAGATAATATTTTAAATACTTTAATTTATTTTTACTAACCTAAGTAAAATTTACTTAAATTTTAAATATTTTAAGACAATTACAAAAACATAAAATATGAAAAAAAATTAAAACTATTAAATTAATAATAATAATTCATAACGGGCTATCTCGTTAATTCTTTTAAAGAGAACGCTGGGCTGTCTAACTAGAAATGAATTTCCAATCCCAAAAAATTATTTTAACTAAAATTAAATAATTAAAAATAAATAAAATTTACTTGACATAAATTAAAAAATATATAATAAAAAATATCATTTATAAATTAAAAAAACAAATTAAACTAACAAAAACATTTATTATTTCTAAATTTTTTAAATGAAACCTCTTAAATCATAAAAAATTAAATAAACTGAAAGTAAAAAATAAAAAAAATTAGAAATGCAATGTACTCTAACTAAAGTAAATATACTAAGAACTAAATTACAACTTAAGATAAACTTAACATTTAAGACTTTAGTAACAATCTCATTATTTTTTATTTTTTTTTGCATTTATGATATTTTTTAGAACTTTTTTAATTTTATTAGATAAATGTATATAAATTGATAACTTATTGCATATGCTATTTCGGAGAAATTATTTTTGTTCTCCTGACCGTAGTCTATATCTATATTTTATATATAAAATAAATAAGAAAGTAGAAAGGTTTATTAAATAGAATAATTAAGCATTTACAATAATAGTAGCAAACTATAAGATTGTTTAAGGGACTTAAAGCTAACAAGATAAAATTATAGCTTATTATTTTTATAAATTTCCAGAAATTCAGTCAATAATATAGTAAGAAGAAATAGTTAAATCTACAATTAGATTGTGATTTATTAATAAGCTTTGCATCAAAATAATAGAAGTATAACATCTTTTTTGTGAAGATATGATTGTTAGCTGTTTTATTAAATAGTAAATGTATAAAAACACATAGCTTTAAAAAAAATAGAATATAGCTGAGGATAGAGTTATTTAACATAAAGGAAGATATTTAGCAAGATTATTACTTACATATATTCTATCAGGTAAAACTCGTTCGCATTATATATACTTTGAACATTTTTAAAAGAATCTACTAATTCACATTTATGATTATTAAGATGATTATTAATTTTTTATATTTTGGAACAAATAAGATCTTCCGTGTTGTTCAATCTGAACTCCTCGAATGAACATAATGCAGATTTTTCATCTAATTAGTTTCTAAAAAAAGAGGAAGCTATATGGAACTAATTTATTCTTAGTATTCATAGATTTTAAACTCCTACCAAGGCAGGATAATTGTTCAGATGAGTTACTTCAAAATCTTGGAACCAATTAGAAACTTTTCTAATTATTAGAGATAAATCAATAATCTCAAGATCATAATTTCACCAATCTTTTGATTATTCTACGATAATGACTTAGTAATTAAGAATAGAAGGCTAAAATCAGTTTTATAGTTCACTTAAAAACTAGAAGTTAATTTTGAATTTATTATTTAATTTTCTAAGTTAAGAGACTCTTTTCATTCTATTTTAGATAATCGTTTCTTTTTCAAATTAGCTTAAGTTTATTTTGCTTTTTTAAGTTTTTTTCTTGACTAACTTTATTTCACTCGAAGAGCTTTCTGAAAATTGTGTCATATTTTGAGAAGGTAAAAATCTCTTAGCTCATTAGCTGTGACCAAGAGTTTTTTAATTAAAAAAACCATTTAAAATTTCAAAGGTTAGAAATTAAATCAAGGAGGTGAAAAGATTTAGATAAAAAATTACATATGACTATTGTAAGAAAGCTATACTGAGACTTAGAAGTAATGAACATAAGAAATTTTTTTGCTTGAAAATCTTACAACACAACATTCATCTCTAAAAGATGAAATTATAAGTAAAAAAGATGAGAAAATTCACAAAAAATAGAGACCAAAAGTAATTGCTGAAAATAGATGTTTATATACATATGCAATCAATTAAATCCATTTTAATGAAAAAACTCCTTTGTATTAATAAAGTTTTATCTAAATTAAAATAATTTATTTATTATTCTGTGCTTTTTGAAGATCTATATATACTTACTATAAACTTATTCCTCTAACTTATAAACAATTATATACATCCTTATCAAGTGGCAAGAGATATATTTAAAATACTAGCAACAGTGTTTTTTAATTTCAGAGAAGTAGGTTAGAAAAACACAAGCATGATGTTATATTATTAATACATCTTTAGTTTTCCTTATTACAAGAACTTATACTAGAAGCCAGAATAATCAAGATTAAGAGAAGATGATTGTAAATGAGTAACTACCATGGTGTATCTTTTAATTGATTTACTTTCGCATAAATTTTTGAAGCCTCTCTGCTTTGTGTAAGCTATTATACATGAATGAGGAATGCAAATCATTATAAAGGGTTATTAGTAAAATTTAAACTGTCTGCTCTTACAATAAATCTAAATAACTGCTAGATATCAGAGCTAAATGCCTTTCTTTTAAAACAGAAATTCGAGTCTTCTGAGATCTTCTACTTCTATTCCACTACTTTAAGAAGGATTTTTAAAAAAAACAAGAATAAAATATTTTAATAGTAAAAATCTTAAAATTGAAAGCGAGTCAAATTCTTTAATTATATAATTAAATTTAATTAAAAATACTTAAAGAATAATAAAGAACGAATAATAAGCTTCTAACGCATATTATAATGGATATAAAGAAATCTTTTTTAACTTTTAATTTATAGCTAATGGTAATTAAATTTATAAAAGCTTTGCTTTATTTAAATTATACAGAAATTAATTTAGATGGAATTACTCATTTAATTTAGAATAATTTTTGAAGCTTCATTGGTTTTTTATTTATTATGCCTTGAATTTTTTTAAATAAATTAATTGTTGAATATTATTATTTTTATGAATATTAAGAATAAAAATTACATAAAACCTTGATTGAGTTAGTTGGCATAAAATAGCAGCATCCTTTCATTTATGATAATCACTTAATATATTTTAGGTTTTGTATACCTTCTACTAAATTATTATTTAAATTAAATATCTAAGGCAATTTCACTTCTTTGCTAAAAAATTGTATTAAATCTTCTTCCTTATATCTGACTTAATCAGTACCAGGTGATTACCTTTAGTTTCTTATATTGATATGTGCTTGCTGCATTTATATATTTTCCCTTCTAACACTTTTATAATTCTATGCTTCTATAAATTATAAGACTTTATATCATTTTTCATTATTCATAAAAAATTAAATTTAACTATAAATATAAAAAAGCCTTATAATCACTAAGATATTTTTATTAGCTTATTTACAAATATGAACTTTTTATTAAAGTCAGTTACATATATCATTATAAATGAATATACTTAGAATTAACAACTTTCTTTTCTTATATTTAAAAATTATTATTTTAATAACTTTTAAGTCAAATCATGTAGTTTAAAAGTTCAAATCATGATTCACTCTCATTTTTTCTATTTCTTCACGTCAAAAATTATCTTCTTCTCTTATTTTTATATCTTAACACTTAAAGCTATTTTTCTATCCTTTTATTTGATCTATTTTAATCTACTTACTATTTTTATATTGACTAGTAGCTCTTTTGTTATTAGCTATCTACTAAGGATTTTTCTATTAAAGTTGATTATAATTAATAAGAATCTTCTTAAGGATATTATATCTCTTGAATGGTTTTAAGTTTTCTTTCTTATTTTATTTTTTCCTCTTATTTATTGGTATTTCTATATAATTAAATATAATACCATTATAGCAAATATTTCATCTTTCTGATTCCCTTCACATTCCTCTTTATCCAAAATAGATCGGAACTTTAAATTTAAAAATAGTTTTACCTTTCAAATTCATTAACTGAATCAGTGCTACTAAGATTATATTATTTAATTAAAACTCAAACCTTCTTCTATATCTTATAGTTTTCATTCAGTTTATTCAAAAATTCTAGGACATCAAATAGGAACTAGTTTCTAGATTTAATGCAACTTTTACTTAGTTAGATTATACTAGACACCTTTAACTCAAATTATTCTTAGTATATCATTAAGTTTAGGTATGCTTCTGTATATCATAAAGAGTAAACCTTTTTATTCCAAATTACTTAACTTACTCCGGGCTCTATAAGAGTTTTGGCTAATAACTTTGTTTTTCTTCAATTTCTATATTTACTCACTAGATTAGTAATAAAACAGAGCTATTTCTTCAGTCAATACCTAAATATCTAAAAAAATAGGTTTAGCAATAATAGTGATATCAAGTATAATAACATATTTAGGAATGTTATTTGGTATAATAGTAATGATAAAGGATATATAAAGGGAATATAAGAAGCTAAAAATAAAAAATTAGAGATAACTAATAAAAGTAATCTTCTTAGCAAAAATAAGGGATAAAAAATTAAAGCTACTTTCTCATATTTTAGTTCATCAAACAATGAAAATACTTTTAAGCATATTTATCAAAAACTTCCTCCTAAGTTAAAGTTTATCGTTTACTTTGCTTTTTAAAGTAAAGAAATTCTTTGATATAAAGTAAAAACGAACTATCAATGCAACTTAAATGATCTATATAAAAAATTACCAAACAAAAATAGGCAGCTAATGTGTTTACTATGCATCATTAATTTTTAAAATTGGAGAAAACTATTTGAAGAATAGAGGAATATGATATTTAAAGGTTAAACAGCAAATAAAGGGATAAGGGAAGTCGATAATTTAAATATTTTTATCTAATGTTAGAAAGTTATTTAATGCAGAAATATCTTTACACTGCATTTAGTAATATGTCTAAAAATAAAATGATAAGAGGATAATGAAATTTACTATAGAGTTTTCTAAAAATGCATAACTTTTGTATCCTATATTTTTTCATTTAGCTTCTTTAACTTTTTATTTCGAATTTTCAAAGTAAAAATTTTAATTCAATTTTGATTAGGTTTTGACTTTGTTGATATTAACAGGTAGATAAAATTTCTGGTTTATTAACTTGAAAATAAGCATTTGATTAAAAAAAATTCAGTTATAAGCATATACTAAAATAAATTTCTTGAAGAAACGCTTTCAAATATAACTAGACCGACTGAAGAGATAGCTCCTGTAGAGATTGATCCTATATTATGTATTTATTAGTTTTGTTAAATAGCTTCTTTTTATTAATATGTTATATCAAAACTATCTATCGATATTTCAGAATATTCTATAAGCAAAGTTCAGCTAATGTCCTAGTACAGAATAAGATAAAGATGGTGATAGAATATGCTAATTATGTAATTTTGCTTTAGGTAATTGTATTGAATGTACTGAAGATGGAATTGAATGCTTGCTTTGTAAAGCTGAATATTTTATAAATGATTTTCATTAATGTGAGTCATGCTCTGCAAGCATTTAAGATTGCTATTTTTGCTCCTAAAATGGATAAGAATGTTATAAATGCTTTTTTCCTTAAAAAATTCAAAAAAAAAATGTAAATGAATGCTTAAAAAATTACTACTATGATGCTTAAAATATTTGCTAGTTTTGTGATAAGAAGTTATCATAAAATGAGTGTGCAGATGAATGCTCCAAATACGAATAAGACGTAGATAAAGATATGATTGTAAACTATGTAGTTTAGAAACAAATGATTGTGAACTATGCCACGAGAATAATGAAAAGCTAGTATGTGATAAATGCTTCAGAAATCATTTTCTATAAGGAAATGAAGCGTTTCATGAGAAGAAATAATACAAGATGGGCTATTTGTTAAGATGAAAATGTTTGCTTATAATGTAAAAAATTATATCTTTCGCAAAGCAAATGTAAAGTAAAATGCGACCAAACAGAATAAGATTATGAGTGAGATCAAGTTTGTAAACCTTGCAATTTATAGATAGAGAATTGTTTTAAATTTCATCCCTAAATTAAGCAATGCTGAGAATGCTAAAGTGGATTTTATTTAGACGAAGATCATATTTGTAAGCCATGCTAAGAAATACATTAGAATTGTACTTCTTGTGAGTAAGGTAAATGCTTGAAATGTAAAAATCAGAAGTTATCATCAAATAAATGTTTAGAGAAGTGTCCAGCTACAAAATAAGATAAATGAAAAATTGGAATAAATGAATCTGTAGCAAAATAATAGAAAATTGCAGAGAATGTTCAGAAGATGGAACTACTTGCTACTCATGTTTTTAGCGTTTGAGATTTCAGTGAATAATATTTATGAGAAAAAAGAAATATAAAAAAAGAATAAAGAGAAGAAGAATAAGAAGAAGACAATAATTCAGAAAACTAAGTAAAATAAACTTAGAATAATCTTGAAGAAAAAATAGAAATCTAAAATGACTTTCATGGATTAAAGCATTTATTACTAATAGTTTCTTAGTTAATACATACTTTACAATTAATACCTTAACATTAATTGCATTTACAATCATTTCCTATATAATAGCCATCTCATCCAATGAACATTCTAAAAATTTGATAAAACTTAAGAACATGGTTCACAAATTCGATCTACATTTATATCTTATTAAGTAAAAGGACATAATTCTATGCATTAGCCGGAGTAAAGATATTTAATCGAACATTAAATGCAAGCAGATATATCAGAACAAGTTGCACAATCGATAAGATAACTAGAACATAAATTATAAGTGTTACTCATAAGAAAATATCCTGAATCACATTATGTGCATAATGTTTCAGCTAAATTGCATTAAAGACAGTTAGAAAGAGCTACATTACATAATTCACATTTATAGTCTCCATCTATGTTTTTTGATTTTAAGAGCAGTCAGCTTAACAAATTCCATCTAATCTAAGATAATAAGGCGATAAGCATGATAAGACAAGTTAACCCATCAGTACAATTTTAACAATTAGTCATGGTTTATGAGCTCTTCTAACAAGTAAAAGGATTAGAACTTTTACTTCAAGAATCATTTGCAAGTATAATCATTTGCGTCTAAATATTAATTTTTCCTACAAGATCAGCAACTATTAGACCCAGTACTTGAGCAAGCTAAGCATTTTTGATTACAATTTTTAGCATATTAATCTATCAGAGGAGAAGTGCAATAACCCGTAGAACAAGACAAAACACAAGAACTTTATTTAACAAGACTACTAAATTCTTAATCAGTAAATCATTTGCTATATCCCCAATATCTTAAGTCTAACATTAATCCAATAAAAGGCTTGCCGAGCTAAGTATATTATCCAATTTCCATATAAGATGCATAATTTAATAAAAATCAATGTGCACCAGTGCTTGCAGATGTACATAATATAGTGGTCTACTAATAGTATTGTATATTATAGCATCATGAAGTTTTTGATTAATTTGCCATTTGAAAAAGGTGTAAGTATCAAATATTA
The DNA here is from genome assembly GCA_946699065.1 of Loxodes magnus. NCBI lineage: Eukaryota > Ciliophora > Karyorelictea > Loxodida > Loxodidae > Loxodes > Loxodes magnus. Next base: position 474,813 of record CAMPDV010000196.1, on the reverse strand, counting down.
CATAAAAAATAATGACTTATTTACCCATAAAGAGATTAACCTAACCAAAATCATGCAATCTAACTTTTGCTTTCATCCTAATTTACTAAAAATCTCGATCAGTCATTTCCTGTTTGAAACACTATAATATTGCTTACATATAAGTTACTACAGATCTAATTTTAGAATCAACCAGTTACAGCTCATGAAGTTATGAATCCACACTAGGATCATAAGAAAACTACGCATATGTAGCAGTTATTGCAGAACCAGTAAATTACGTAGGATTACTAGCGTCTAAGAGTTAAAGGTACTAAGAATTAATAGTTTATAGATACATTAAGATTATTAGAAGCATACACATTTTATCTTTAAGCTATCTACTTAGAAATAATTAAATGAAGAAACCTTAATTTTATACTGGTAAAATAAAAACTTAAAATATTGAGAATTACATTTTCTAAAGAAAGAGTATTAGCTTCACAATAAGCTTAATGAGTAAGCTTAATGCTTTTTTCTTCTATCCTTCTAACTTTAAAAATTATTTACTAAAAATTATTTTTTCATAAGTAACTAAATTCATAAAAACATTATTATAAAACTAAAATATCTACTTTTAACTTCTAGGAAACAAATGTCATCATTGACTTTTATAAACCAAATCATAAAAATAAAATCCCTCAATCAGATTTAAAAGATGAGAAGAGAAAAAGCTAAAGTTTATGAATAAATTAATAAAAGTGATTAATCTCTTAGAAAACATGGTGTACAACATTGACATAATATTGCTGTAAAAGATTTTTTAGATAATAATATCTCATTTCCAAAAAAAAAGGAATATAATAAATAATTAAAAATACATAAAAAAATAGTAATAATCTGATTTAACTAACTATAAGAACAAAAATAATTTAAGAAAAATATACAATTAGGATAAGTTTATAATTTCATAATCATAGCTTTATTGACATTAGTAGTTAAATTGTTTATTTAAAATTTGTCAATAATTTGAGAAATTACAGCAAAATATAGTGGTTCTTTGGATTTTATTTTATAATCATTTAACTCTTTAAAGAGTTAAAATTTCCTTTAAAGTTTATATTAGATAATTACTTTAAAAAGAGAGTAAATTTAACTAACTTTCTTAGAAGTTATTGCTACTCTGATGGTATTACTAAAATTAAAAGGAAAACTAAAAATTTGCAACGAAAAGAGAGAAAATCATAATCTAAATAAATAAAAAGCAAGTAACAAAATTTTTTGTTAGGAGAACGCAATAAAAATTAAAATAGTACTAACAACTTCTGATTTCTTGTAAAAAATTCGCTTAATAATTAGATAAGCAACCTAAAAAGTTACTAACTTGAAATATTAATTCTAAGTTTGTTTATTTCCCAGCTTTTTTAAATTTTCAAATACTGTTTTAAGTTTTTGCAAATTAAATAAATATACAATAGGACTATCTAATAAAGATGACTTTTATTATAGTTTTCTAAAATTCATAAGATTAATTATGTTCTTCTTGTAAATCTATTTATTTAATTGCATATATAATTGAAATAATAGATTACTTCTTGTGGTAACTCTTTAACACTTTTCTAAAGTTAGCCTTTTCCCTTATACTAAAACAGAAAAAGATAGTGATAATGATAGACTCTGTTAAAGTTGTAAGGAAGTACTAGAAAAATATTTTTAACATAGTGAAACCAGAATTTTATTTTCTTAGTGATATATTGCTTTACATTAATAAAAAACAGTAATGTAAGATATACTCAATGAGTATTGGAGATAATAATATTTGATTTAAAAAGGATAAGATAATTACAGTAGTCTCTCATTTTAAAATTTTAATTTAAAAGATTGTGCTATGAGAGCTTCAAAAAAATTATTATAACTCTTATCTATTGCACTGTTTTGTCAAATGAAAAAATCTTAAATTAAAAAAATAAATTCGCTTTTAAAATGAGTAAGATATGAAAAAACTTAAAAAAAAGCAGCCTTTCATAAAATTTAGAAAAAAAAAGAATTAAAGATATAAATATATATTATACTTTCTAAACAATTTTCACAAGAAGAAAATTTCTTGATTATGAGGAATCTTCTAGAAGACATTTTATTTTTATAACGAATATTTAAACTAAAATAAAGAAATTCTTTTCTCAAAATTAGCGAGAAAAAAACTACATAACTGAGATAATGTACGATTTAATTATGATTAGAAGTAGAAAATAGTCATGAATGTTGCAAGTAAAGATCTAAAAGAAAATGAAAGATTTTACTTAAGTACTTATGAAAAAAAAAGTATTTATTTCAAAAATATTTGAAATAAATAAATAAATTTGATTATAGAGAGCATAGCACTCTCGTTGGTGCGCAGCTCTTTAAAAAAAATGTTTCATACTGACAAGAATGTTTCTTACTGTTAAATTATAAGATACTGATAAACCTTGTACAATATATGTATAATTATTCAGTACTGATAAAAATGTTCAATACCGATATAATTTTAGAATATTCGTAATCTTTAAAACTTGCTGGAGGTCCAAGAACAAGGAAGGATTGTGTCTCATTGCATCACCAAAGCAGAGGACGACATGTGTCAATTATGGGTACTTAAATTCACCTCATCTGATAAAGCTCGCAATATTTCTTCTTTTTCATTCCAGAATTAAAAACAAAAAATTACCAAGACAATCCAGTGTCGAAGGTTTAAGAATCTTATGTCTCGAGGTCAAACAAAAGAAGAAGAAGACATAAAGTCGATTATTGGTACTTAACTTCCCAAAACCTATTAAGAAGATGACCAGATTTTCAGATTTTAACAATTATAGAGGTTTGAAATATATGAATATGATAAAATGAAATAAACAATAAAAAACGAATGTAAAGTCTTGAAACATTTATTATAAAATTTATATAATAAAAATTTAAAAAATGTTAAAAAAACGTATGAAACTAAAAATATAAAAAGACTTTTAGTAAAAATAAGTAGAAATAAGAAAAAAAATACACGACAAAAAAAGTAAATAAAACATTGAGTCTGAAAATCCGAGACTTTGATTGTCTTATCATCACTTCCAGATACAATCCATTTCTGGTCCAGAGAAATCGCTACAGATCTAACCGAGGACGTATGTCCAGTAAAAGTCCTCAAACAGCTTCCAGTCTGGAAATCCCAGACTTTTATCGTCTTATCTTCACTTCCAGATACAATCCATTTCTGGTCCAGAGAAATCGCTACAGAGTAAACGTAGTGCGAATGTCCAGTAAAAGTCCTCAAACAGCTTCCAGTCTGGAAATCCCAGACTTTTATCGTATAATCTAAACTTCCAGATACAATCCATTTCTGGTCCAGAGAAATCGCTACAGACAAAACCGAGGACGTATGTCCAGTAAAAGTCCTCAAACAGCTTCCAGTCTGGAAATCCCAGACTTTTATCGTCTTATCATAACTTCCAGATACAATCCATTTCTGGTCCAGAGAAATCGCTACAGACAAAACCGAGGACGTATGTCCAGTAAAAGTCCTCAAACAGCTTCCAGTCTGGAAATCCCAGACTTTTATCGTCTTATCTTCACTTCCAGATACAATCCATTTCTGGTCCAGAGAAATCGCTACAGACAAAACCGAGGACGTATGTCCAGTAAAAGTCCTCAAACAGCTTCCAGTCTGGAAATCCCAGACTTTTATCGTATAATCTAAACTTCCAGATACAATCCATTTCTGGTCCAGAGAAATCGCTACAGAGTAAACGTAGTGCGAATGTCCAGTAAAAGTCCTCAAACAGCTTCCAGTCTGGAAATCCCAGACTTTTATCGTATAATCTAAACTTCCAGATACAATCCATTTCTGGTCCAGAGAAATCGCTACAGAGTAAACGTAGTGCGAATGTCCAGTAAAAGTCCTCAAACAGCTTCCAGTCTGGAAATCCCAGACTTTTATCGTATAATCTAAACTTCCAGATACAATCCATTTCTGGTCCAGAGAAATCGCTACAGACAAAACCGAGGACGTATGTCCAGTAAAAGTCCTCAAACAGCTTCCAGTCTGGAAATCCCAGACTTTTATCGTCTTATCTTCACTTCCAGATACAATCCATTTCTGGTCCAGAGAAATCGCTACAGAGTAAACGTAGTGCGAATGTCCAGTAAAAGTCCTCAAACAGCTTCCAGTCTGGAAATCCCAGACTTTTATCGTCTTATCATAACTTCCAGATACAATCCATTTCTGGTCCAGAGAAATCGCTACAGACAAAACCGAGGACGTATGTCCAGTAAAAGTCCTCAAACAGCTTCCAGTCTGGAAATCCCAGACTTTTATCGTCTTATCTTCACTTCCAGATACAATCCATTTCTGGTCCAGAGAAATCGCTACAGACAAAACCGAGGACGTATGTCCAGTAAAAGTCCTCAAACAGCTTCCAGTCTGGAAATCCCAGACTTTTATCGTATAATCTAAACTTCCAGATACAATCCATTTCTGGTCCAGAGAAATCGCTACAGAGTAAACGTAGTGCGAATGTCCAGTAAAAGTCCTCAAACAGCTTCCAGTCTGGAAATCCCAGACTTTTATCGTATAATCTAAACTTCCAGATACAATCCATTTCTGGTCCAGAGAAATCGCTACAGAGTAAACGTAGTGCGAATGTCCAGTAAAAGTCCTCAAACAGCTTCCAGTCTGGAAATCTCAGACTTTTATCGTATAATCTGAACTTCCAGATACAATCCATTTCTGGTCCAGAGAGATATCTATAACAACCACTAATTCTCAAATACAAGTAACGGATGTTCTGCAATAGAAATAATGCTTCATAGACTGCATTCCTTGAATCGAATAAATTCCGTAAAAGTTAAGGTAAAACCGATCAAAAATGGTATAATCTATTATGCCAACTTTGTTTCGGTCATAATATTTATTAAATCAATCCAGGTATTATTTCTCAGGAATAAAAAATTCTTGAAAGGTTCAAGAAAGGCTTTTATACCACCTCCTATAAATGGGAGAGAAAGTAAGAACCTTGATTTTTTAACTCACACATCTTCTTCCTAGAAATAATCTTCTTCTCAAAACTTTCAAGAATAAAGTTAACTATGAACTTCCTTGCCAACCACTAAAATGGGTTAAAAGCGCTATAATGCTACCCCGTTGAAACAAACTAAGAGAAAGGACCTAGAAAGGCGCTGGAGACGCAAGAAACAGCAACCATGCGAGAGTTTGCGATGCCATAGTTTCAGGAAGAACAGGCATAAATTCTAGTCTCATTCGCTGACCTGAAGGAAGAAGTAAAGAGGCAATGATTAGAGATTACAGTTCTAAAAAATCAAGTAAATGAGCTCAAGAAATGAAAAAAAAGCTTTTGGAAGGTCTACGACCGAGAGTAAAACACTTTCTTAAGGGAAATGGGATTGCTGTAGCAGAGAACAACTGTTCTTGAAGAGAACAGCAAGTAGCAACAGTAGTAGGAATTAAAAATAGGAGAATTCGAAATCCAATGGACATAAAAGGAGCTATTAATTTATTAGAGGAGTCCAGACAAGAAATGAAATCAGAATAAACCAAGATGTTTTGTATGCAAACAAACTGGACATAAATATAGACAATGTTAGAAATTGAAATTAATTAAATATTAGTATTGGAATAGAAAATAATAAGAAAATGAATAGTACTGAGAATAGGATAAGATTAGACGAGAATTATGTAACTATATTTATCCGTCAGAAGGTCAAATCTACTAACCGAAGTGGGTTAAAATCCAAGACGACTGAAGAAAGAGTTCTGAAGGGAGCTGGTTCCAGCCAAATTATCAAACTGGTCCTATGAACACAAGGTTGAAATTCCTCCAAGTTTAATAAACTCCAATTTAAACTTTTTAATTTAGTAATATATATATGTACCATTTCTCATGATAATTTCAATTAACGATGTTAATCAATTCCAGGCTGGAGTAGTTGTGCAGAGAATGTTGCATATAATTATGATAATGCGAATCCAGGAGCTACAGCTGTGAATTAATGGATTAATTCATCTGGACATAGAGCAAATTTATTAGCTGATAATACATATCAAGGAGTATCAGGAGTAAAAGATAATGGCACTGGAAGATGGTATTTCTGTTAGTTCTTTGCCAATCATAGTTGAGAAAAACTTTAATTTATATAATCTTTTTTAAGCCTAATTTATTATTATTTGTAGAGTTTTTTTAATTTTCTATTTAGTTAAAAATGTCTAATTAGATTTAAATAATTTGCTTTTTATCTATTTTATTAAAGTTATTTCTAAGATAATTTAAAATGTCAGTTGTAGGAACAAAGACTTTAAATTCTCAAAACAAGTATGATTTTGGTCATGTTTAATAACATCCTCCACCTTCAAGTTATATGGCTCGAGCTCCGACTGGAAGTAAAAGAGCTACGGCTTCGCGAATGGGTGGTTAGCAATAACCTTCTGCTGGAGGAGAAAGACCCACGACTGCCATGAAATCGAATCAAGGTGCCGGTTACACTTCTTATGGACGAAAAGAAGCTGGATTTAATTCTACCAGTGGTTAAGTTGGAGCTTAACTTGAAAAAAAACCTGAAAAGACACCTGAAGAGTAGTTTAAGGATTAGGAAAAAGAAGTAAATGCGTTGCTTGAAGAATCTGCCTTTTTAAAGTTATAAGGAAAGTTTTCTGATGCTTTAGACAAGGCTAAAGATGGCGCTAATAAAGAAAGGATTTTAAGGAAATCTAAAGAGTAAGCAGGACTATTAGATTAAATTAATATAGATTTGACCTACGCAATATGCTTTAATTTGGCTAATTGCTACCAAGCTAATCAGATGTATTAAGAAGCAATAAACACTTACACTTTGATAGTCAAAAATAAATAGTATCCATAAGCAGGAATTCTAAGAGTAAATATGGGAAATATTTATTTTTCGTAAAGCAAATACTCTTCAGCTATTAAAATGTATAGAATGGCCTTAGATCTTATACCAAAAACAGCTAAGGAACTAAGATTTAAAATTATGAAGAATATAGGACACTCTCATGTTAAGTTAGGATAATTTGCTGATGCAGTACAAAGTTTTGAGTCAATTGTAGAAGGATGTCCTGATTTTTAAATAGGATTTCATCTAATCTTGTGCTATTATGCTCTTGGAGACAAAGATCGCATGAAAAAGGGATTTACTAAATTACTTAGTATGGATCTTCCTGGTGATGAAGAAGAAGAAAAACAATAAGAAAGTGCCAATCCTAATGCTGAAGGACCAAAGGATGCTCTTGCTAATTATTTAAAGGAGAAGAGACGATCTGCTTTGAAATATATTTGTGATTCAGGCAAATTAATTGCTCCTTAAATAGAACCAGATTGAATTCAAGGATTTGATTGGGTTATCGAAACTTTGAAAGCTGCTAATTGTCCTGAAGTTGAAGCAGAAGTAGAAACATACAAAGCGATTTAGTTTATAAAGAGAAAGGATTTCGAATCTGCTATTTAAGTTTTTAAAGGATTTGAGAAAAAGGATAAAAGCTTAATGGCAAGAGCTTCTACAAACATTTCTTTTTTGTATTTTTTAGAAACAGATTTTAAGAATGCAGAAAAGTATGCTGACATTGCTATCAGAAATGACAGATATAATGCAAAAGCATTAGTAAACAAAGGCAATTGTCTTTTTGTAAGAGATGAGCTTGATAAGGCTAAAGAATTGTATTTAGAAGCAATTGGAGTAGAAGCAGACTGTGTAGAGGCAATATATAATCTTGGTTTAGTTAACAGACGTCTTGAGTTATTCTAAGAAGCTCTACAAGCTTATGAAAAGTTATAAACAGTAGTATAAACCTCTCCTGAAGTAATGCTTTAGATAGCAACTTTATTTTAGCAATTAGGTAATACTTAAGCTGCTTTGAAGTGATATAATATATTAGCTACTAAAGTACCATCTGATCCAAGAATTTTGCTGTCAGTAGGAGCGATGTATGCCAGAGATTAAGATGATACTCAAGCTTTTCATTACTATTAAGAAAGTTTTAGATATTATCCAGTTAATCTAGAAGCTATTTCATGGCTTGGCATTTTTTATGTAAGAAGCGAATTATACGAAAAAGCTTGCTAATTCTTTTAAATGGCTTCATAAATTTAACCTCAAGAAGTCAAATGGAAATTGATGGTAGCTTCTTGCTATCGAAGAATGGGAGATTTAAATACTTCACAAAAAATATACGAAGAAGTTCATGCTGATAAGCCTGATAATATCGATTGCGTGAAATATCTCATTAGTATTTGCAAGGAAACAGGACAAAATTTCGACCATTATTAATAAGTTCTAAGGAAGTTGGAAAAAGATCAAGAGTAACTTGGCATATAACCACAATAAATGCAAATGTCTATGGCTTAACCTGTTATTTAACAAAGATAAGTTCAACCTCCTGTCGAAAAACCAAAAGCTGTATCTCAAGTTCCGATGTAGCAGCCTCAATAGAATCTTTAGATGCGACCTGGAACGAGTAGAAAAGGCAAGCAAGTTATGCAAGTTGCAGAAGAAGACGAGTTTGGAGACACGGATTTGCCAGAAACTTTTCTCCCTATGTGATATTTCATATTTATGTGACTTAATTTTGAATAAATATAAAGCAGTTTTTCCTTTTTACTTGTGAGATAAATTTCTATCCATATTTACTCTTAAAAGTCACTCTTTTTCTATTATTAATTGATTTCTAAATTTAGATTTTACTTAGCCTATTATATATCTATGAGAAAAAAGCCTGTTACTTTATAAACGTCACAGTCTCAATAAAATTTAGTTAGATGACGTATTCCTCCTAAGAAAATAGCTATTCCTTTAGCTAAGCCTTAGCCTGCTTATTAATACATATTAAAGGATAAAGCCATTGAAACAGAACCAAGCACTTTAAACCCTCTAGGTATTAGTCTTGATACTTTAAATGATTTTTCTGTTTTATAAACTTAAACTAATCGTAAAAGCTCAAGTAGGAAGAGATTGCAATCAAAAAACTCGCTTAGAAATGGTAATTTTATATCAGTGTGCAACAATACGGCAGAAATTTAGATACACATACCCAAAAACCTGGCTAAAGTTTAAGGGGGATATTTACGAAAGCCAAATGACTTAGAAATATTAGAAACATAAAAGGCTAAAACTTGTAGAGAATCTTAGGACTAAATAGATAATGTAAGTCTTTTGTCTTAAGTCAAGAAAAACTTTAATAAAAAGTTTTTGAATTTAGGCAAAACTGAAGATGTTCTTAAGAGTCTACAATTTAAAAACATGAGCAACAAAAATTTAAATTTTATGGATCTTAAACCAATAGATGTTGCTAGCTAGATTCCTGAATATAAGAATAAAGAATTTGAGAGAAGGATAAAGTTTATGAGGATAAGGGGACCAAGTGCTTTTTTGAATACTATTAAATAGTTGAAAAGGCTCAAAATTCATCCCACTTAAATTTCAGAGTAGAAATTGATATCCAGTAATGCCTTCGAAAGAAAAGGAAGTCAAGCTTTCTTCAAGGCTGTTAAAACTAACAATACAAGTGAATTAAATTAACTGCTATTAAGGGATAAATTACTCATTTTGGAATTCGATTCGACAAGATAAACTGCGTTACATTGAGCAATTAGAAGATAATTTCTAAATATTGCTTAGAGCTTAATAATAAATGGAGCTGATGTAAATTGTATTGATGGCTGAGGAAGAACTCCTTTATATATTGCGGCTAGAGCCAATTATTTGGAAGGTGTTAAATTTCTTTTAGAGAACTAAGCAGATCCATTTATCATTGCTCATAATAAAAAAGGTCCATATGCGGCATCTACTAATTAGTTTGTCAAAGATGCAATAAAAAGGGAAATGCTATAGAACTAAAGAATACGGCAAATATTTCTCATCAAAAGTAGAAAAATGGTTAAAAAGCATTCCTAAAAAATGATATCTAGAAACATGACATTGGATTAGAATAAAATTAAAAATATTGAAGAAAATTTGGAAGATAATATTCTTTAGTAGTTCAACTTCTAAAACTCTAAATTTATATTGAAGTTTCTTTTAACTAGATTTAAACTAAATCAATTTCTGAAAATGAATTAAAATTTATATAAGTCATTAGCCAAAACAGAAGCAAAGATATAGCTTAAAAAATAGCTTATATTTTTTATAAATTATTCAAATAATTTTGTTTCAAAATTGTTTATCACTACTAGTAACTACCACCAGGATTTGCATTCATACTATTCTATTAATAAACTTAATATGGATATTAATAATTCTAGACAGGATATTGCTGTTACTCATATTATGGATAAGAAACTTATTACTGAACATTTTAGGGATATGCCATTGGCTAAGGAACAGATTATATCTAATTGTTTTGCCCTATTTGCTGATTATAGTTTTCAATATAGGGATTGGTTCATTATTAAGTTGGAGGAATCTAAAGATTATAATTAATAGAAATTACCTGCTAATTTTCTTTAACAGTTTAGACTTCTTATTATACGACCTTTTTGGGATTGAATATCAAATTAAACCATTTTCTAGCTTTACTTTTCTTAGGTTACTCTATTTGCATAGGTTAATTGTTCTAGTAATATTAGTTAATCGCTTACTACTGCTAGAATTGCCTTTCTAGAGTAAGTTGTTATTGCTTCTATTCTTCCTCCTAAATCTACTCCTCGTTTTTATTTTAAATTTCTAGGATAGTTTTTACTGCCTGTTCCTGCTAAGAATTGAATTTTTATGACCTTCTAAATGAACGTTGTATAAAACTAGAGTTTTAGTACCTTTTGTTTGCAATTAGAATTTGATTAGCTTAGTAGACATTACTTTAAACGTTTATGTGGTTAGGCACATTCTACTGCTGATTGTTTATCAGAGCAAGCTGATATTGATTGTTAAAGTTAAAGCTTTCTGAAAGACTTTGGGAAATCTAGTATTAATGAATCTTATGGGTAGATTTTTTAGCGTATAGAGTTAGATAATATGACCATCCATCAGCAGAAGTCACAGGATTTGATCTATCATAGTCAGTTGGGAATTTCCAAGCTACTTGTTCGTAACTCTCTTCATATGCGAACATTTCTTTATTATCTCCACCTTAACAGCAGCGTACTATATTGTGAAAAGGATAGATGCAGTCAATTAAAGCTATAAGTATGGAGATTAAGCAAATTTGATAGGATTCTTATCAAATTGAAGAGTAAACTTGATAGGTAAAAAAGCTAAAAATTGCAATACTTCATGGTATCATCTAAAGTTGAGAGCTGCTTAAGCTTTCATTTAGCATTCTAGGCATTGCAAAAAACTTAATAAATAGAAACTTATCTACCCAGTACTGTAGAAACATCCCTATCATAGTAATAGGTAAAGCCAAAGGTCATAATGGTGCAAAAATCAATCCTAATACAAAATTTTTATAGCTGGAAGCATACTATCCTGCAAGATCTAATTGTTTTGGTTCTCAAATAGAGTTGACGTCTTCTTAACTCCAATCTAGTCTTCTCTTGCATCTAAGAAAGCATCTCATGATGCATTTGTATATAAGTATTGGATTAATAAAAGGAGCAAATACAGCTATCAGATTCTATGTCACTAGGATCATAAAGCCACTATCCATTAAACTACTTCTTTCAAATCAATTATATATGTTATCATAACGATCATCGCTACTGAAATAAAATAGATCATAAAAGTTATCTATTGGAATATGAACAAAAAATATAACAAATACAGTAGTGACAGTCATAGCAACTCCAAGCTTAATAGCTTGAGAATTTAATAAGGTAGTTTAAGTTTTCGGTTTCTCAATCTTAGCGAAAATTCTTAGAGTAAAATGAAGAAATTAGTTTATGAAGTAAACAATTATTGCAAGCATAACCTAGTAACTAAACAGTGTGGTCTTGGAATAATCTTTCTAGTGTTTTGTTTCATCCTCAAGAGTTTTAATCTCCTCTAGCGAGAGAAAAGCACCTACTATTAGAACTATGGTGATAGTAAAAGTACTTATAATTGCCTTAAACCTATAACATTTCGTAACATGCAAATTTTCCCAATAAATGTCGCTTGGTTCAGGAGCTCTGGCCGCTCTTAAATGAACACCTTTATATGGTGGAGCCGAATAATTGTAGCAGCATTCTCCAATTTTACAAAATTTATTAGTGAAATACCTAAATAATCTGCTTTTCCAAGAATCTTTCAAAAAAGTAGTTACAGCTCTAGCTGCTTCTTATTTACTAAAAGTTACTAAAACGCCACAAGTTCTCATTTCTGAATTTTAGTCCTCAGTTTTTTCTTCCAATTCCTCTACTTTATTTGAAATTTCTTTCATTTGATCTAGTAATTCTTACTCCGTCTTATACTTTCTTAAGCATGAACTTGGATGAGCATTACAATTCTAAGAGTAGAATTTTACATAGTTATAATCTTTTTTAAGTTGGATATATCTTTGTACTAACTTACTTCATTCTCCTAGATTGTAAATCCAGTTAATTTTTTTGATAACTTAAGGAAAGCAAGTATCAGGACCAATTCTGAAAGATAGAGATTGTAAATATTAGATAAAATCATCATCAGAAGCCTTTTTAGGAACGTTCTTAAACAAAACAGTATAGTCAGCAGGACTTATAGTGAATTAGTCGATTTGTAGTTAAATATATGTATTTTTGGACCTGAATATAAACAGTCCTATTATAAGTACTATAGTACATATAACTTAAAGAAAGCCATATCATATTGGAATATTTTCATTGTCATCTATCATGAACACTCCTATTGAAAGTTTTACTGTCAAGCTTGTATCGTCCTCTCAAGGGGCATCTATTGATCTAATAATGATATCTATTAAGCAGGGTAAGCCATAGATTAAAAAGGCTATACCTAGCATTTTAAAGAGAAACTGAAGATGTCGAAAATAAAAAATAACTCCATATCCAAGTTCATTGAAATCTAATATTTAGCAAAAAAGATTAAATTACTCTCCCCTAATCGGTAAGCCACAACAAGGACAATAGTTTGAATCATCTTTCAGCGTTTAGTCATCTATCTTAAGTTTCTTGACTCTCATTGCTTCGCAGTGCATATCAGCTAAAATAATTTATGCAATCTAAGTAGGATCAAAATCTTTCATTTTCTTTCCATAATTCTTAGGAGCTGGCTCATTTTATTCTTAACTGTCTTATATCTTTTCAAGGATAGGTGTTTTACTCATTTTTACAGTATTAAAGTTTATAAATTTCTCAATTCGTAATATAATTTAAAGACTAATTTATTAAGCAAATCTTTCTTAAATACAACAATAACTAGTTCAAGGCATTTTATCTCCCTATTAAATCATATTGAAAATCTAAACCTTTTATCAAAAAATCTACTTTATACACATTTCCAATTCAGATTTATTACATTCAGTACTTAAAAAGGAATAAGTTAGAAATCAATTACAGAGAAAGAACTAAAGACAAAAGACTCTTGAAAAAGAGAAGAAATTAATAAAGGCAATAATAAGAACATGCAATATAAATATTTAGGATTGATGGAATTTTATTTAAAGTATATTTATATTTAAATATTTACATAATGCATTTTAATTTTTTAAACGAAATTGATTTAATACACGTAAGTTTGAAATTTTTTCACAATTTGTATGCTATTGAATTCAATAATAAAATACTCTGTCTATGAAAGATTTATTTCCTGTTTTTAATGATTTATCTCGATAAATATATTTGAATATGCCTTTTTATAAGGAGCTATTTACAAATTGCATCTTAGTATATTTTTCAAATAATTTTTATAATTTTCTTAAAGAATCTTAAATATAATTTTGCATATTTAATACGCCAATTCAGTCTATTTTTTAAACCTATAAATCTAAATTGGATCTATGAATGATTATCCTGAATTTATATGAAAATGCCTAATATCTTCTTAAGATAATTAACCGTTAATATTCTTATATTAGTTTTGCTTTGATAATTTAATTTTGTTATCCCTTTTTATAATATTCTTTATAGCTCTGCTAATTAATTATAATGGATATTACTTTATTAACTTTTAAGATATTTTTAACTTAGTTCAATAAGGCATTCTTAGCTTTTCTTTAGTTTAACTTTATAAGACTTTAATTTATTTAGGAAGAGAGATATAAAATGAAATAGAACAGGATTTAATAAATTTAAATATAGTTAAGTTCATTTTGATTGTAACAAGATTCTAAGCTGCTTATTTTCAGCTTCTAGAATACTTTGTCTTCCTAAAATTTCTTTTTCTTTAGTTAGCCATTAATTTTCTTTTAATTCCAAGCTTTAGTTGAACTCGCGGCATGTTTACTTTAAAGCTTCTTTATCTCTCAAAAGTTCTTCCACATATTCCGTTTTGTTGCTCAATTCTTTCGTCATTTCTTTTAGATGAGTTGTCAACTCTTCCATTTCTAGATACTTCTTTTGCTTGAATTCTTATGAGTTTTGTGTATCATATTGAATTTTGTCTATTACTTCCTATGTTATTTGCTCTAAATTACTCATCTTTTAAATATGATTTGCCTAAAATGATGTCATTTCGTTTTATAGAGCATATAAACAGTTTGCAAATATCTATTATTTCTCATTAAGCATATTTTAGAATTTCTCCTGCTACTGAAACAACTCACCTTCTTAAATTTTTTCCAGCTTTTCTAGTTCTAACTACCAGTGCTAATTTGACTTTAAATAAGTTTATGTTACAGATTTAAGCTGATTTTTAATAGAGTCAAGCTCTTATTGATGCTTTCTTTCTGTTTCTTTGATTGTCAACTTGATAATCGAATCTGAGTTCTATTTTATTTTCGAAGTTTCACTTTTCACATCTTATTACAATTTATCAAATGCTTTGGTATTTTCTAGCAATTCTTTTTCCAGTTACTAAATCTTCGAAGTCTATAGTGTTATTTATTACTCTTAACTCATTATTGTACGTTTTTATTATTGAATTTAATCAATAAGATTTGCCTATTCCTTCTTAAATTTTTCGATTGATTTCTATAATTACTCACAAAGTTGCTCCTTAGAATTTAATTTTTCCTACAGTTCCTATATCTAAGTTACTTATTCTAACTCAAGTCCTTTAATTTTGTCTCTCCAGGAAGTCAATATTTGTTCTTATTTCTACTGATGCTGCTTATTAAACGTTCTGAGGATTTTAATAAGGTTCTTTTAAATTAATTCTTACATCTCCTGAATATGTTTGCAGCATTCTTTTTATAAGATTTAAAGTTCGTATTACTAGTTGTTTCTAAGTTAAAGGATTTGCCCTTTAAGTTATGAAACTCTAGAAGCTAAAACTCTGCAGGTTTTATCTTTATTTTACAATAAATAATGAAGCTTCATTCCACTTGATTTCTCGATATTTCTTTTATCCCTATAAAGCTCATCCAAATTCTTTTCTGAACTTATAAGCTTCATTTAAATTCTTTGCATATGATCTTATAGTTCAGAGTTTTACTAGATTGTCTTGCTTAATTCGCTTTGAAGTTCTGAATTTTGCTAAGAAATACTGTAGATTTATTCGTTTAAGGCTTGTATTTCAGATTTAAGGCTATCATCCATATGCTCTTTTTCAGCTAATATAATTTATATTTCATCCTTAGCTTACTTTATCATCATGTCAGAGTTTTGCGCTTCTAATCTTACATTTTCTTAAATCTACTCAAGTTTAAATTGATGCTATAGTTTTTCGTTTTCATATCTTGCTAAAGTTTACTTTAGGCTATTTATTTCAATTTGCAACTAAGAATTTTTGTTTACTTCTTATTGTATAGATTGATCTTTACTCTAACTTAGAGCTTACAGTTTCTGTTCGCTTTACTTTTATGATTCATCAAGATTTCTAAGAGATAGTTCATACTTCTAATTCAATTTTTCTATTTCAGTTGCATTTTTCTGGTTAATCTATTCCAGTTTGCTTCGCCTTGCACTTTCATCTTCGTACATTTACTTTAGTTTGATAAGATTGATTTATCCTTCCTCTATGTGAGATGATAGCTACTTCCTTTGCTAATCATTATGATGTATTTCTTATTGTAGAGAGTTGTATTTCTTAGCTAAGTCTTGATATTACTCCTTTGCTGATTATAAGTCTTTTTAAAGATTTTCATTGTTTCTTTGTAGCTCACTACATAAAGAATCCAAGTTATTCAGCTGCATTTGATTTTAATCTATTTCTCTCTGCTTTTCAAGCTAGATGTTACGAACTCTATTTGTTATATCTAGTTAATTTTCATCTATTAATCTTTAAATTTCATTTTAGTACTTTTACCTACATTAAGCAAGTTCATTATCTAGAATTTCTTGATGCTTAGCTTTGTGAATGTAGTCTAACTCCATTTTTGAAAGTTTTGACTTGATTGAAAGATTCATATCAGTTTCATGAAATCTGCTCTATTTGTGCTCTTCTATTATTTAGTTTATTTTCTTTTCCATAAGTTGTTAGTATTGATTTTGTATCTAGGCTACTTACATTTAGTGCTTACTATTCTACTCTGCCATTTTTCTTTGATAATCTAGTTCAAGATCGTTGCATTTCTTCTCCCATTCATCTCTTACTTTTTTCAAATCCATTTAAACAGTTAATAAAGACCTTTCTAGCATAGCTTTGTGCTGCTCTTCTCCTCTTCTAGAGGACATAAGTTCTTGATCAATAATTTCAAGTTTTGCTTTCTAATCCTATATTTTCTTTTTAAACTGCTTGACCTTGCTCTTATAACTATGCTTTATTTATTATATTTTTTGCTAAGTATTATTAGCTTCTTGCTCTTATATTTACTTAAATTGTAATTTTGACACCTATTGAGATTCTGATAGCTTTTCATTTAAAATCCTCTTTTCTTTTTCTAGTAAAGTAATTGTGCTTTACATTCTTTTATATTCATCTTAAACTTAGGTAAGTTAACTTCTACATTAAGAAAGCTGTAATTCACTCTCCTTCATTGTCCTTGCAAATTAGCTACTGACACTATGGTTTTCACTTAATTTTTGGTTAAGGTCATTGAGATCTTTTTACAGTTAATTAATATGCTACTGCTTATCATCATTTGCTATAACCAACTCCTCTAGTTATCTCTCCCTTTCTTTTAAGTGTTGTTCTCTCAACTCTAACTAGCTTTAAACATGATCTAGGTTATTTGTTAAACTTATTATTTTGCTTTAAATATTTTATTGTTCTTATCTTTGATTCTAATTCAATTGAGAGTAGCTTAACTCTGCCTATTTAAGGCTGCTTTCATGAGCTAATTGGATTTCATTAAGAGAATTTTACATTTCTTGATTTTGCCTTTGCAATAATTCAACTTTAGCTTCTTCACGATATTTTTCTTCATCAACCTCCTTAAATTTTTCCATAACTTGACTCAAATTAGTTTTAAGACTCTAGTTGTCCTGCTTTAAATCGTTGATTTCTAAATTTAATTGCTAGATAATATAATCATGCTGCTCAAGCAGACCCTCTTCAATAAGTTCTCTAATTCTCATTTAGATGAAGGGCATGCTAGTGTCATCTTCTTTCATCTATTTAAGAATTTTATCATCTTATATCTTGGTCTATAAGTGTAAGCCAATATCTTTATAAGTGTGTGACATTAAATAATTATTTTCTTCTTAACAAGAAATTCCTTATTTACACTTCAATTTCTTACTTTTTGTTTCCTATTTTAAATTCCCTAACTTATTCATTTCCCTCTACTACACTTTCCTATTTAACCAATAGTTTTATTACTCATTATACTCTTTGCGAAGAGTATGATGCTATCAATTATCAAGATACTCTTAATTACTACCACTTGCTATAAAATTAAAGGAATCAACTATTTATCCTGACTATTGCTTTTATCTTGAAAGAGCTAATGTATTTAAAGATATTTTAGGATTATTACATATAGTATAAGCAGATGCTTGCTATACAGATATTGGAGTAAGTAAATCAATTAAAGTATGTCTAATCATTAGTAGATAGACTAAATAGCAATATTAGCATCATAATGCAAGGCATTCAATTGCTTCTAGTATGAAAGGTTTTGATGAGAATATGAAGCTTAAATACAGATAAATGATTCTTATTCTAAAATTTGAAAAATATTTAAAATGAAGAAGCTTTTAGCAAACTAGGAACTGATAAAGAATTTGCATCGCTATTTATGCTAAATAATGTATTTTTATATTAAGCCTACAAAATAAACCTCTTTAATTGATTATCAATACAAATATTATATACTCTTTAAAAAGACAGAGATGGTAAGACTTTTTGGTAATGAATAAAGAGAAGTAAATAGATGCTAAGGAGAGTTTTCAAGTTAAATTTAGATTTAAATAGAATCTGAGAATTAAATAAAACATAGTTCTAATTCATTAGTTGTCTCCACTTCTACTTTGCTTAATTTCTTATATAAGTACGCTCATTTTTCTCTCCAACAGCATATTAAGCTGGTCTACTAACTTCTCCAAGTTTGATACCTTTTGATTTAATTATTGAATTTCACTTGAACTTCAAGCTTAGTATTATAGAAATTCTTATCTCAAATCCATTTAGTGCATTGGTGGATATTACTAGTAATTTTATTAATATTGATAATAAGGTTACTATGAAGGAACAGCTTGATTCATATTAGTATGTATATTGGGCGGTATATTAGTAGGAATATTTGCTTATTATATATTTGGCTACATGTTTTATGAAATATTAGGATTTATACTGTGAGAAATGTGAGGTTGAATCTTTTACATTGGATTCATATATTACTATTATATCATGTTGTCCTGAAATTTCGGTTAGGCCATGTTTAAAGATGGATTTTGCATTTAAACTCTCTGATTAATTTGCTTCTCCTAAAGCTTAACGTTTTGTTACTACTGTGGTTATAGTTATGTTGGCTTAAAAGTATAAGTAAGCTGATTTTGCTGTATATTCTATTTGTCCTAATCTTCCTCAATATTATCAGTTTCAATTTCTTCTTATATTTCAGAATCTTAATCTAAGTTGTAAGGCTGTTCTTCTTTAAGTTATTCATGATTATTCTTAGCATTCTTTGTATTTTTCGAAACTTGCTATTCTTTTGTTTTTTCAATTGAAATTTCTTTTAATTTTATATTATTCACAGCTTCTTCATATTACTCTTCATTTTCTTCATACTAATTTTCATTAGATTAAGAATAGAATTCTTATAGAAAGTTAGCAGTTTCTTCAGCAGTTGACTTGAATTACTTTTTATTTTGTCCCTTATTTTCTATGTTTTTCTTCTAGATTTTAACTACTTGTATTTCCTATACTTCCTCGTTTGATTATTAGTCTGTATTTTCGTTCTAATTTAAGACTTAGGACTCTTAACTTTCGTCTTCTTAATCACTAACCTCTTGTTCCTATTATTACTTCCATTATTTTGATTGTTAATCCTATTACTTTTCAGTAAAATTAGCAATTTATTGCTATTTTTACTGAACTGGCTACTATTGTTATCTATATTACTTTTTAGGTTCCTTAACTAAGATTTCAATTTCATTTTGGCTTTGCTAGTTTTTAAAGAATTCAGCATGAACAGGGCCACTAAAAACACTTTTTCTTTTATTTTCTTTTTCTAGATTTTGAGCAGCAGTAAGCTATTATTATACTTATTATTACTATTTCATGTTTTTAGCTTTTGTCACTTTCTTACTTTTCTCTTCCTCATCTTAAGGTTCAGCTATCACTGCTTGTTCTATAGTTGGCTTCTTTTCTATTATTTTTGGCTTTTTGTCTTAACGTTCAGGTCTCTCTTGTCGTTCTTAGCGTTCTTGATGCTCTTATCGTTCTTTAGGCTAGACAGGCTATTTTACGTCTTCTTCTGATTTTATTTCTTTAAATATGTTTAAAGCTTCAAGTGCTGCATCTCTAACTGGCTTTACTCTATCTGTTCTGCAATGTCCCAATACCTCTACTACTTCTTATTTAAAGGCTGAAAGAGCCTAAGGAATTACAGCTCCCATGGTATATAAACTATCAATGCTTAATTTTCTAGTGCTTCAGTCTTCATTAGTTATACTTTAAAGTATAACAGGTAAAACTGTGACAGCATAGGGAGAAAAATCTGACTCCACACTCAAAATAAGTCCGACTAATGATTCTAGCAACTAAGTTTGACACTTTATGTTGGTTAGTTAAAGTGACTCAATTATTCTAGGACATAATCTAGGTAAAATAAACTTCAAGCACTCAATAGGAGAGTGCTAGATTATTTTAGTCAAGCATAAGGCGCTTCCTACTTAAATACTTTTAGTCTAAGACTAAAAATTATTAAACAACGGCTTTAGCATAGCAGCAAGTTCCTTACAGCTAGCTTCGACATCTGGAATAGTGTGCAATGTGTTATGAGCAATTAGACCAAAAGAAGTACTTATTGATTCATGTATATGAGCATCACCTTCTTTCAGTTTCTTATTCAAAACATTCACGCTTTTCTATATATAAGGAACAAAGTTCTCTTCCGTTACTTCAGCCATCAATCCATAAACTTTTAAAATCTCTCTTCTATGAGCTAAAGTTAAATGTTCATTTGTTTCTTGTAATAAAGAGAATATAATTTAAACTTATTCTTCAGTTATCTTATTAAATAATTCTTTTAGCTCCGCTTCTCCTGTTTTTGCAGTATCATTTCTACCAAGTTTTCCTATTGCTCCAGAAGCAGCAGCTCTAAACTAACTAGGAGTAATTTTTTTCCTTTAATCCATTTTAAGAAATTTAAAGTTCTAATACCTTTCAATTAAATACTAATTTTCATCTTTAATTCAACTTTTCAACTCCTTGCGTTTTCTTGCCTATCTATTTCTAGCTAACATATATAACTAATTTACCATCAGTATCTTCTTCTGATAGTATTAAAGCATTAACTAAGATAGAAGCTATTAGTCTATAAAGCTTAACTATCTCTTAGTGAAATATCCAATATATTAATTAAAGTATCTTATTCAATTAACTTTCTATCATTAATATAAGCTATAACTTATACACCCTATAATCCAACTGATTATTATCTATTACTTATGTGAACTACAAAAGCATACCAGCTAATAAACTTTAGGTTTACCATATTCATTTATTTTACTATAACAGAGATAGAAAGTCTAAAGCTAGGAATAAAGCTAAAGGCTTTTATTTGGTAAGGATAGCTATATCCTAGATTTTATTACTCCTAAGACTAAAGGGTTATAACTACAGTCTATCTGCATAGTAAACAGAACTTTATATCTAAATTAAGTATAAAAGCGATAAGCTAGCTATAATATAATTTAGATTAGACTATTAAGTAAATCCATTAATATTTGTACCTGATAGATTGATAGATAAATGCTATATAAGCATATAACTAATTCACTAGTATACATTTTTATTAATATCAAAGGGAAACAATCATCTATATACATATTGCTAAAAGAAGCTTCACTTAAATATCAAACGCTAGCGGTTGATTAGCATTTGAACTCATAGAGTAGATGATATGATAATAGTGCAATGGATTTAAGAGACTGCTTTATTAGCATAATAGCTACTTTAATTTTTAAATTTAAAAATAAAATGAAAGTGACTAGAGTGGCCTTTTTTAACATGCCTACTCCTCTGTAAAAAAGAAAAGTCACTATTCATATGGATGGATAGAAAATATTTACTGGAGAAACAAATGCTTAAGTGTAATTTTAATTTCATATGTTTTTAGAAATTGAAGCACTGAAATTAATTGTCTGCTAAAACGAAAAATTAAAGTGTCCCTTGAAGGAATAATAAAAGCAGAGGCCTTAATCTAGGATTTAACTCTAATTAAGGATTTCAAGAATAGCATATTCAAGGAAACAACTCCTTTGATAGAAATAGGCAATAACAAAATTTATGGATTTTGGTAGATAGTTTATTCAGAAGAGCCTATAAAAGTGGATACAAGGGATATAATTTCAAAACTTATTGTAACAAATCAAATTATTAGATCTTATCGTAACATAGAGAAAGAAAACTAAAATTTGGAGCAGGAGATTATTAAAAAGCTTGAGTAGAACCAAAACGAACTTTTTAATCAAAAGCGAAAACTACTATCATTGATTAGGCAGAAAAAGGAGTCTATTAAGACTATCTAAGAAAATATTGCTGAGGTCCTTTTAATAAAAAAATAAAACAAGAAAACAATTAAGCAAATTAAAAAAAACACGAAATATGAATATCAGCATTAAATAGCTGACGTAAAGAAGAGTGTATCTAAACTAAGAAGAATTGAAGAAATTCTTGCATTTAGAAGGCAATCTATGTGAGTAGAACTTTCAGGCATCTTCGAAAATAGATGAAGCGGATTAATTTACGAAAAATCCTCAAAAGAAGAGATAAATTCTAGTTTAATGAATCTTGCTATTATGTTTGTTAAATACAGTGACTATTCAAGACGCTAATTAAAATACTTGAGCAATATGTTCGAAATCCAGTCTTTTGTTTTCTAGCATTAAGATCAATGAATTTTATAGACCTAACACAATGCTTTGCAAATGTAAAATAAAGATCTTGCAAATCTCTTAATATAGGAAATCAAATTGAAGTTCCCTGGAATCAAATCTCTCAAGCAAGGCTTAGAAATCTTATTGAATGAAATGAATGGAGTTCATCTTATAAAGCCTAGTGCTTCTTGCGTGCACCTATAACTTCTTTTTAAAAAGGCTTAAGAGTAATAGCAAAGTTAATTATAAGCTATACAATCTGACGAAAACTCAATTGAAGACTAAGTATAGCCTCCTTAAAGTGAAGAACAGAGCTAGGAAATTGAATCCCCTAAAAATGAAACAAAAAAGGAATAAGCAAGTTAATTCAAAATGATAAGTTTAGATGGAAATACAGAGGAAGTTAGCAATGACATTTTGTATTTTGCTGAGAATAAATCGGAATAAGAGAGTTCCTCAGATGACGAATATTCTCCAGTAGTAATACAAAAACCTAAATAACCTCCACCAAAGTCTAAATAAGAGTTAGCTTAGCAAGATTAATTTAAGGAAGAAGACTTAGAAATATAATTTTAAGAGCATGAATATTCAGAAGATGATTAGGTAGAATATTCCATATAGAACGAACTTGGTGTTAGATAACATTATTAATTGCTTTAGCTTTACTTTTAATTTGAACTTTATGACTTCTTTTTTAATATGTCATACATTTATAATGGTGCTTCCTTAATACTCATATGTAAAAAAGTTTTATTTGCAATAGTTAAAGGTAAATTAATTATATGACTCAAAGGAGACTTGTCTAGTTTTTTAGCATATACTCTTTCTAAAAATAATGTTTGCTGAAGTTATTTATTGATATTGCTGAGACGCATCTATTTATATGAAATTTAACATAAAAGTCACATTTGAATCATCTTCATTCATTATCCTTAGAAGAATATTAAGTTAATAATAATAAGAGGATTGGAATCTGTTCCTGTTAACTAGCCACTATTTATTTTTACATTCTATAAAGTCTGGGAATTGGATTAAAGAAAGAAGTTGATATATGTAAAAAGAAGCAAGATCAGTTAGATATCGTTTAATCACAAATAAGATTCATTTTTTTCATCATTTTTAGCTTTACTCATGTTGATTTCCTACATTTTATTATAACTATAATAATTTTCCTTAAATATCACTAGTTTGATTTAAACTAAACTTTCATCAAAATTATGGAAAAAGGAATGCAGCAATAATATTAAACCTTTAACTTAAAAGAACAATAATATTCAGATAGCGTTATATATTCTACAGAATAATTTCCAAGCTTCTTTTATTCTTAGAAATGATATTTATAATTTTATATGGTTTTAGCATCATCAATGTAGAAATAAATTTGAATTTTATAATTGTAAAAACAGCATTTTTTATAAATACCCTCAAATAAATTAACCATTTATTTTATATTTTCTGACTAAAATAATAATGTATCAACATTATTAGGATGATGTACTTGAATGTATAGTTATCTATTTAAATAATAAATATCTATGCTAAATATTCTTTAGATTTATAAAATGCTAATATTTATTAAAGTATTCTAAGCAGGTTACTCATAGTATAAATTTAATTTATATGATCTGTAAATTTCTTAATTTTAGAATCATTTTTATAGAAATAGTAGATTATATAATCTTTATCAATTTGTAAATACTCTAATGAAGAGTTATTAGACTATTATTTAGATAAAAATAAAGACATAGTAATTAATCTAGTCTTTCATTTATTCAGGGGCATCATTATCTAAATAATTAGGAAATAGATATTTTACAGTTTCACATCTTTTTAAGTTTAGAAATTTGATTATATCCATTTAATCAATTAAGGCTACTTTTTTATAGTTTTAACTATATAATTACCCATAAGTTATTTTTGCCTAAAATATTAAGATATAAGATGTTCATTTTGTTGATTCTAAAATTTTAGTAAAATAATGGAAAAGAGTTTTATGGTTAGGAAGAGATATATTTAGTTAAGAATGAATGATCAAAAGTAATCTTAATGTCTTGAAATTCGCTGATGTTGCTGCTTGCTTGTTTCTACCACTTTAATTTCTTGCCATTTTCCAAGAGGTATTTTATACGTTCATATGTTACCATCCCAATCAAATACGTAAATTTGCTCTTTCTAGCAAATAGCTTAATCTTTGAAATATTTAGCTTCAATACAAGAACCGTGAATGTAGAATTTCTTAATTTTCATATCATAGCAATAAGTATTTTCCAAAAATGAGCTAAAGAGAACGCATTTAGAAGAAGAAATTTTGGCTATACCTATATTTCCTCTAAACTATGGAATAGTCAGGTATAATATTTTCCACTCATCAGACTTTATGTTATATTCAAATACTTATTTTCCAATAACGTAAAGAAAATCTTTTAGACATACTGATGCTAAAGAAGCTCCTGCTGGTGGTCTTAAAGGACAAATTTCAATTCAATCATTTATTTTATAATCGAACTTTTCACAAATGTCTTAAAACTTTCTGTTTTAATTATACCCACCAACAACATATAAGAATCCATTTCCAGTAGCACATGAGTGATAATACCTATGTCCTTTCATCTGCTAAGTTTTAATTATTCTGGTGTTATCGTATATTCAAGCTTCATTGGTGCCAAATCAATTAGTTCTTCCTCCAGTTATAATAGCTATTCCATTTTCTAGATATCCAATACTGGAATCTTCAGGCCATACTTCAATATCAGAAATTTATTTTTATAGAAAGACATTATTTTCAATGTTATAGCTTATTATCAAATTAGTTTTGGGTATAGTAAAGATCAAGTTTTATGCAGAGCTACTTGGATATCCAAAATAGTTGTTATAATTAATTAAAGTTTAAGTTCCGGTGCATTATATTTCTAATACTAATGAGCACATACTTTAGATAGACTTTATTATTTCTTCGCTGCTTCTTTTAAAGCTCACTGTTATCTAAGGACTATGCTAAGGAATTTGAATCTTCAAGATTTAATTTCCATCTTTTAAACTCTATTCTTCTTCCTGCCAATTAATTTGTTTGCATCTCGAGCGAATTTACTCAAAATACTATTTTTATTTTGTAAGCTTTTCAATTCACTTTACAAACTTATTTTGCAACTAAATGGTCTTTAGTTACTAGAAGTTACTTACAGCTCTCGTAATTTACTAGCATGAATCATTTAACTTACTCAAAGTTAAGTTGTTCTACTCTTGTAGTAGCAGAATTGCTCTTTCAAACTCACTGATCATAGTCTTTATATGTCTTTTAAAGTTCTTAATATGCTATTTACATTTTTCTAGTTAATTTATTCCCTATTTAGGAGAGCATTCTATATTCTGCTAGCACTGCTAGCAAAGATTTTTTTCCTTTAACTGCTAGCTAATCTCAATTTAAATCCCATTATTACTTTAAAGATTGTCTACTTAGGCTTAGCTATCAGTTTTAGTAATTTTTGCTTTATTTTTAGAGTTTTAATTCATAATTAAGCTTTAATTTATCAATTGTAGCTATTTAAATAATTCCTTATAAATCATAGCTCTTAATTAAATTACATATATTACCTCTTCTTATACAGAGATAAAGGAATTCTTATGAATAAAATAATTTAAAATAAGCTTTTTGTAATCTAATTCTTTCATAATGATATAACTTTACTAGTGACACATTTTAGTTCCTAAAAGTGTATAATTACAATTATGAAGCATATTTGCCAAATTTAACTTCCTTTTGGTAATGCTTATGTACATTTAGCTTAACGTTTAGCACAAAGCATTTACTGCTTACTATTGCTAAATAGATGGATAGTATAATGTAATATAGCAATATTAGAGTTCAATATACTGTTTATATGAGTATATAATCATATAATTTAGAATTTATTGCTCTAGCCTTGTAAAATTAAAATCCTTATTTAGTTAGCTCTATTTTCGATATTGAAATAAGTATAATCATTATAAGAAGGTAGTATATAAAATCCAGCAATCTGATTTTTAATGAAAGCTCTTTTACCTTATATGTTATGAAGGCTAAGCTTGCTTATAAAATAGATATAAGCTTGTATAGTTACAAAGGGAAATGGAAATAGT
The DNA here is from genome assembly GCA_946699065.1 of Loxodes magnus. Taxonomy (NCBI): domain Eukaryota; phylum Ciliophora; class Karyorelictea; order Loxodida; family Loxodidae; genus Loxodes; species Loxodes magnus. The sequence goes on along the minus strand of CAMPDV010000196.1, from coordinate 448,255 downwards.
TTTGGTGCTTAAATAGCGAGTAGCTATAAAGGATAAATGTACTATTTTATTTTGATCAGAATATAATAAGAACATCTATTTAAGCTAATTACCTTTTAGTTAAAGTAGTACATTCTAGCAGCTAGAAAATGGGAAATAGCATCTAGCGTATAGCTTTTAGGTAGACAGATTAATCAGGAGATATTGATAATTTCTCGATTTTCAAAACAGAAGCAAAAGATTTTTATTTGACGTAATCAATTAGAGAAGTCAAATTAGCTCCTATCAAAATAGATATTTATATAAACCAAGATTTAGATAATGCTTGGAAGAAATGCTTATCTTAAGCAATTAAATTTACTTTTCCATAAGCAGCTCCAGGAATTTAGTGGAATTATCATATGGGTTCTAGATAAGAAGCTCAAAAATGAACTATCGAAGTCAAATAATTAAAAGAATAATAAATTTAAGCTTTTGCGTAGGGAACAGTTTTTGATGAGTAAGGTGCTTTGATTTATTTGCATAATAAATGGCCATAAAAAGAAGGAACTTAAATTCATGAAATATTACATACATTAGGCTTTAATCATATATAAAGCAGATTAGACAGAAACTTATATTTGAAAGTTAGTTAAAGTGCTGATGAACAATATGATGTGGCATTTGATTCGGTAGATGTCACGAGATTTGATCCATATAGTATAATGCTTTATCCAGAAAATGAAGAAATGTAAAGAAACGATAACTCCATATGAAGCTTAAAAGAAAGTAAAGATTAACCAAAAGAAATGAGTTAGTTAGATATAATTACTCTTAATATCATTTTTAGCCCTGTTAAAACAAGTGAATATAATCCATAAATAGGAAAAAGTGGCTTTTATTATTGTGGAAGGAAAGTAATGGCAAACCATAATATTCCTGCCGATCCATATGCTATTAGATGTGGTCCTGATATTGGTCCAAATTGTTCAACTTGTAGAGTTCTAAAAACCACAAAAACAGAGTATATCAAAACTATAAATAAATGGTAAGGCTGATCTGGATTAATTTATTGTGGAAAAAACTGTGGAGTCTAAGAAAATGGGCATGACGGATTTTGTGGACCTGACAACGGTCCGAATTGTCTTAAATGTCAGCAATTAATGGCCTGATAAAAAAAACTAATTTCCTTTAAAAGTGTCTTTTTTTGATAGTTTTACCTACATAATTTAAAAATTTAAATATGATAATTCCAGTTAAAAATGCTGAAGAAATACTAAATTAAGAATTTCTTAATATCTTTAATATTGGACAGAGAAGACAATCAATTCATAAATAGGAATTTTCTTAAAGAAAAAGTATTAAATAATTAACGTTAATTAAATAGGAGTAATGATAAAGTGTATAATCAAGCAAATAAAACTATTCCTTTGATATAAAATATACTTATAGTAATAAAAAGAGAAAGGGATTTGCTAAATTTAATTTTGGGATTATAAATTGGAGAAGTTATCTTATCATTTAATTTAATAATAATAAAAAGGAGTTGTAACAAATGTTAATCAGACCCAATGATCAAGTGATCTCATCTACTGAATGCTCCATTACTTAGGCTTTCTCTAAATAGAGCAGTTTCTTTTACCTATAGAGCCTTATTAATCGTTACGTCGATTTTTTATCATATTTAGTAACCAATTAGTGATGTTCAATTCTTGAGTATTTTCCTCTTCCTCTTAGTTTTCACAAATTGTTTCATAATCTCAGTAAGTATATGAAGAATTTTCTAGTTTTGCGTTAAGCAACCTTTATACTGAATCTGAATCTTATATTTCAGAGTGGACTCCACCTTTTACACCATGTCCAATATTTTTACTCCTTGAAATAGTAGGGCTTAAAAAATATTTACCAAGATTTTAAACTGCATAATACCCTCACGAAATAGAGCTATGACAATATGCTATTTACTACATGTCTTCCCAAAATAATTTGGGCAAAATTACTCCATAAGGAACGAAATGACTGTAAGGCCAAAATTCGAGTGGATCAGTACCTTATTTTCCTCTTTCCACTTGTAATTTATTAAATAAATGCACGGCTGCTATTTAGTGACGATATTCCGGGTTACTTAGAAAAGCATCTATAACATATTCTGAATATGTATAGAAATCTACACTTAAGAGAATATCATCTTCAATGCTAATCAAGTTCTACTTATTAAGTATATCAAATGCAAATCTATATAGAAAATATTTGTTATATGTAAGCTTTATTTCTTTTATTTGGATTTTGGTGTAATGTTTTAAGTTGTTTAAAATAGGTTCAGTATGTTTAAGGTAAACGATATTTAGTCTACTCTCTTTGTTACTCATAAATTTTTTTATGATTTCAGTAACTTCTGGATCGTTTGAATCTTAGCTAATGATCAGGATAGTCTCATTTATTTTTTCACTGTACATTAGAGCAGTTAAAGTAAGCTCTAGAGTAGTTGCCTTCTTAAATACAGGCAAAGTAATTGGAATCCAATCCGGTTTTATTTTTCTTGAGATTAGAATGTTTTTTACTTACTGAATTCCTGATTCAAATTATATTTGATCAGCTTTTTCGTTGTTTACATGACTATCTGGACATCGATCAAAATTTTCATCTTCATATTACTTGCTATTGAAGAATTTTAGAACTGAAGTTTTTTCTGTGACAACATTAGCAAGTTATTTTTGCTTTTAATCAAATTTGTATCCTTCTATCTACGATTACCCTCAATAAAAGCTTCTCAGTTGATTGTTATCTATGTAAAAGTTTCTGAAATCTTTAAATTTGTTCCCTAAAGTAGGTTTATTGATTTCATTATCTCCATATAAAGTTCATTCCAAAATTTGACTCTAACTTAGTAATTTATCTCATATAGCTAAGTTATCCATATGACCTTTCCAGAAGTGATCAACTTTTTCCCAATGATTTTCTCTCATAGAGCCTTTTTCTACAAGTCAGCTTCCAAGATATAGAAATCTTCCAGTTTAAATCAATCTGTGATAACTCTCAGAATTAATAAATTCTACCAATTTACCATTTATGTAAAAATTCACTTGCTACTAAACTTATGCTCCTTCTGCTGTAAAACTGATTGCTAGTTAGAACCATTCATGGGTACGAACCTAGAAATTTGTATCAAACTCTATGCATCCCATTTCAGAACCAAATATAGCTTTCAAGTTATAGTTCTCTACGTAAAAGGAAAATCCTCAATTATCTGAAGTCTTATCGCATCCCTTATAGATGAGGTTACTCATTATCGTATAGATTTTTTCAGGTTCCTCATAATTAGGAAAATTATTAATTGCTTCATCTTCTGTCTGATTCTCGTTTCCTATTTCCAACTTTGCCCATACAATAATTGTCATCTCTGGATAATCCAATGGACTAAGAGGTGATGATGTTACAAAATTAGTAATGTTTTAATCTATCTAAAGATTGCTTCCTCGAGGGAAATTCTAGATTGATATATTAGCATATGCATCATTTTAATCCTAGCTATGGGATTTAATCCATCTCTCAATGTTAGCAGTATTTAGTACAACAGTTAGCTAATCCTGAAGGTCTACCAGGTTTTATGTGATGTTGTTTTGCTCTTCGATTTCTAGCAGATGCTAGGAATCAGTCAGAGGAAATAGTTGGAGTTGAAATAAATAATAGGATAGTAGGCAAAACATTATAGCACTAATGTAGAGCATTTATTTCATTATTATGATGATGGAGGCGAATTAGAAAATAAAATATGTTTAATTACTTTCTAGAATATTTGAACATTCTTTTTTATCCAAATATCCACATTATAAAATTAAACATAGCTAGATTTTAACCAGTTAATTTGACATTTATAGTGTAATTTTTACAGTATTTTAGTGTTAGTAAAAGTGAATTAATACATTATATTAATACTCTAGCAAGAATATGTTCACGTTGAGTTTAATATCTACGTAATAAAATTTAAGACTTCATACGAGACTGGATTTAATAATTTGTTACAGCTTTAACTTTCTCAGTATTAAAGAGGATTAAGAATTCAATTAATTATTTTTAAAATGTTTCATTTATTTCCTTTACATGATATTATGTTGTCCGTAGATATTAGTTACTATACTATTGAGGTCGCTAAGTTAAGCATTTGCTTTTTCGCTTGGAAGTTGTCAACAATTCCTTCAGCTTCTGGACATACAACACTTTCTGTTATGCAATCAACGCCTAAGGGCATATCAGTTCTCTCGTATTTTTAGATTAGCTCAGATAAGAATTCTTGGTCGTCCATTCCTGCGTTAGTCAATAGAGTTATAGGTAGTATTAATAATGCCTATGCATAAGAATCTATTGATTTACGGATTTTTCCTGAAAATTGCATTGATAATTTTTTTATTTCTACATTTGCAACTATTTCGCTTGCACCTCCTCCTGGAAGAACGCTTTTATCAAGTATTGCATGCTTAGTGCAATTTAGTCCATCACGAATAGCTTCTCTAATTTAATCAATCGTATGGTCATCTGGAGCTCTTATCAAAATAGTGCAAGAAAGTGTGCTAGGTACTTATGTTATGAATGTATATTTTTCCTCACCATATTCTTCTTCATATACTTACCCAGCAAAGCCTAAATCTTTAGGCTCAATATTTTCTAAAGAATTAACCGCACTTCCACCACAGGCCAAAGTAATTCTTTCCATATTTCTTTTTTTTGCACGTCTTAATGCTAATATTCCTTCTTTTGAAAATTAATCCAATGAAATAGGATCAATTCCTTTTTAATTGATCACAACAAAATTTTCATCTTACTTACAAACTTATCGCTTTAATTCAATTATCTTAGACACTCTCTCATCTATCACTTTTCTTTCGCTTACAAGTAATTTATCTCCTTATTCAGCGTTCGAATAAACGAATTTAGAGTTAATTTCCGTTTTTTCATATTCTAAATTAATATTGCAAGTTAATATATGGCAGTTTTTTATACTTTTAGGCATATCAGGATGTCTAGATCCATGATCCAAAACCAAACCTTGAACTAAACTCGCATTTTCAAAAGAAGAACATTTTATGTGCATAACTTCTATCATATGCAAGTCTATTTAGAAGCTCTTATTTTTTGCTTTTTTTACAATATTAATAACTGAATCTACCACAATTGAACTTATCTTTAAAGCTATAGGCTTTGCTACTTTGGTTACTAAAGCAGTTTAAGCAATATTAAGTAATATGTCTCTATCTAGCTTTTTCTTCATTTTTATCTTAATTGAATCGTAAATCTCAATAGCAAAGTTTTTAGCTTACTCAAATCCCTCTGTTATATCTTTAGGATGCAGACCTATTTCTAATAACATTTCTGCTTATCTTAGTAGTTCTGCTATTAATATAACAAGAGACGCTGTTCCATCTCCTACCATTTTGTCTTAAGCTACTGCTGCTCTTGCTATCATTGCCGCTATTGGATTTTAAATGCTCAAGCATTTAAGCAAAACTCCCGCGTCTTTAGTTATTTAAATTTTTCCTGCTCCATCAATTAACATTTTGATACTTCCTTGAGGTCCAAAACTAGGTTTCAAAATACCAGACAAAGTTTAAGCAGCCAAAATAATAGCTCTTGTAGTTTGGCTTTAAGGTAGGAACTCAACTTTCGAAGAAATTTCTGAAGCCAATGTTTGCATTAAATAAACAAGAATAAATTAAAAGCTTTAATTATTTTAAACCTTTAGGCTTAATCATTACTTATAAAACTATCCCTTTATTCATCCTTCATTCTAGCTTTACCTGCAACTATATACTTCTTCAGTTAATTATAATTAGGTCAAATATAAAACAACTGCCTTTTATAAGTATTTAAGAAGGCGAAAATAATCAAGTGTAGTTATAATAAGGTAAGATAGATAAAAAGAGTTGCTTAAGAACTAACTAGCATTACATTGAATCTTAAAGCTTAAGTAATACTTTTTAGTATAGATTAAGCTTATTTTGATATGATATCTTATTATTTAATTTAGTTGCCCTATCTATTTAAGAACTTACCTAGTCTTTATATAAGCTACTAAAAAGAGATAAGTACTCTAATTACTTTTATATAACTTCCAAGTCTTCGCTTTTAATTATATTTTTAGCTTCAGCAAGTTTTATTATATGAATAACTATCTCTTTACTATTTTATAAATGAAAGCATATACATAAGTTTCTTTAAATTGCTAAAATAAAGTAGTGAAATACTTTAGATTTGGTTGGTAAAATAAAGAGAGATTGCTGTATTTAATTACATGTTCCTAATGTACCTCTTTTAACAAATATTTAGAAGTTAAAATAGCAAGAAGTAACTATAATATGGATAGTATTTATAACTCTTATACTAGGCTTAACTAGTCTCTTAGCTATTATATTTATAATTGAAATGCTATCTTAATTAGATTATATTTATTAAGCAGTATATAGACCTTAGTTTTAAATCCAAACTTTTTGATTTAAAATTATTTTATAGCTTCTTAGTAGACTGTACTGTAATATGAATCCAACATTAAGCTATATTATTAAGCAGCTAGCTTATAATAAGTCATATTAAGAAGATACTCTTATATTATCAAACTGTATTTATTCTAATTAGTAAGGATCATTTATCAACAACACGATAGACTTGCTTCTTAACCTTCAATTAATTAATGAATATTTAATAAATATTAAACCTAATTTTAAATAAGGCTATTTTCTAATGATTTAGCTAATTTATTGATATTGCTATTTTGGGTATTAATATTATAAAGCTGGTCAGCAAGTCTAGAAATTTGATACCAATATAAATAGTATTTATAACTATCATTATTCGTTTAAAACTATACAAAGTATGAACTTCTTTATGGTTTTGATTTGATGATTAATTAAGGTTTGTATTGATAGAATACGGAATTAGCTAAAAGACTAAATAATTATTTAAACAAAATTACTTTTATTATGTAATTAAGCTAAAAGATTTTATACTCTTGCTTAATATTTAGCATATTAAGGGAAGCTATTTATTATCTTATCTTATTAGTTATTATATAATTAATTATCATATAGTAAGTTTCCCTAAAGCTTAATATTTATACCTAATAAGATGATAAATGAGACTAGTTCTAACAACATTAAAGCAGTTTATTTGTTTTAGATTTGCGACTAAGTTTTGATTTAATTATTTATAATTATAATTAATATTTCGAACATAATATCATTTTTGATGTCCTTAAGCAAAGCATTTCTATTACGCTTTTATTTATTTCTTAGATAAGCATGTTTTCATATATTTCAACTTGTAAAAAGATAGTATAATCTCTTTGCATTCCTTATGTTTGTTTCATTTCATATATCGTTTCAGTTGCTTACATTCGAAATACTCTTTCACTTTATAAAATAGCTTAGCTTAATTATTCTATTCTAAAACTTGCTTTTGCTGATATTGCATTTAGATTGATATATAGCTTTCTAGCTATTTGATTGAAATAAAATAGTATAATTAAATTAAAGCTTAATCTAATTATCACTATTAAGCTTTTACTAGGCTTTTGTTAATTATCTAACCTTTATACTTAAATTTAGTTTCTTTATATAGATAATTATAACTTAAAGTAATTTAAGTTTCCCACCACTCTAAAATTATCAAGCTCTAGAACTTCTTTACTTTAAATGCCTTTAATTTTATACAATTACTTTAAATGAGCATATTAAAGCGCTTAGTTTACTAATAATATCCCTTAAATATTATAAATACATCCTTCAGTATTATTTTTAGTTCCTACATTGTTTACTTTATAAATAGCTTATTAAATGATACTAAACAGTAAGATATTTTCTAATTGAAGGAAATAAGAATCTTGGTACAAATGCTAGCCTAAATAGATTAAATACACTTTATCTATCCATTTATTTCATTTATAAGGTTACCTTTCTAACTATCAAACTACTGTTTACTATTATTATACATTACTCTATTTTTATTTTCTATATGCTTTCCTTAGATTTTAATAGTAAAAAAGTAAAGTAATTATATTGATTTTAATATAGAAGGAAATAAGACAAATGAAAGTAGCAAGTATTGATAATATATGCCTCTAAAACAAAAAAAGGCTAATTATATAATAGAGATTATAACTCCTAAATAGCTTAAGCTAATATTAATTAAACTACCTTGGTATATTATACCAACATAGCTATCTAGAAATATAATTTATCAGTATAGTTTAATAATTTTCTTAGTAGAGCTTAGTAGATATAGTGTGTAAGAGATTCTTTATCATTTAATATGAGAATATATAGAAGTAAAGCTTAAGTATAGCGTAATAACTAGATAGGATATTAAGTAATGGTTGAAATTATTTAAAGTTAAAAATTTAAAATTTAAACTCTCATTCATTTTTCTTGTCTTTTAAGGATTTCTCTTGCTACTTTTCTTCTTCCTTCGGATCTTTCTACCCCTAAGCTGATTCTTTCTAATCTTCATTGGATTAATCTTTTGATTATTCTTTGCTCTTATCTTCTGCTTAGTCATTTGGTTTTGTTTCTTGCTCATTATTTTATTGTATTTTGGTGCCATCATATGTAGTTTTGTCACTGTAGTAGCTTGGTCTTGAGTAATCTACTTTATATATCCATTTCTAGTATAGATAGATAAAGAAAATAATATCATCTCTGAAGCAGGCAATTCTTCTTAAAGTGGGCATTTTTATGATGAACGCAAATAGATCATCAATAAATGTGCTGGTAGCTCTATAGGCTAAAAACTTCCAAGGTAGATGTTCAACTGACTTGAGCTTGTAATTAATATAGATTTAAGGAGTCATCATTGCAAATCCAAAGATGTAGATGCATGAAACAAGAGTATTTAAAACCCAATTATACCAGGACTTCTGAGGATAGTATATCAAGGCATAAATCTAAATTATTATCTTACTGAATATATAAAAACGCCTGGAATTAGAATAGTGCTTATAAACTTCACTGCTTTCACATCATGTTCAAACGTTTAGTTCTTCTTTGTACTTTCCTTCATCCTTATTCTTATAAAAGGAAATTATTCTATCCTCGTAAAGGAAACAGCTCTAGTAAGTTTGTAGGTTTCTATAACAGTAGCAACAACTTCTCCAATTACAATGAGTCATGAAGTTTCCTTTTGTTCTTCAATGATATAGAGCATAATTATAAATTGAGCGAAGAAGTTATAAATTATCAATGTACTTGACAAGCCTTCCATATTATCTCTTCCCCACCAGAACTAGATTTCTAAAAGTAAAAATTTACCATGCTTATAGGCCATAAACTCAAGGATAGTATGAGCTATGCTTACAAATATAGTTACGCTAAGTAAAATCATATTTGTGTCTCTCCACATTCTTTTCATTTCATCCCATTCTCTGGCTGTTTGAAGTCCGTAGTTTTACTACTGCTCATTACTAATTTCAAATTACTGCTAGATTTAAAAGACCCAGCTTTATTAAATAAAGAAGTTAATAGTAGTATTTAACTAGAAGCTGTCCTATGCATGCTCTTAAAGAGTAGTCTCGTTTAACTTTATAAATTCGTCATATAGAGTCCAGTAATCAGATATATAAAAGGGAGATAAATACTTTCCCGAATACATATCCCATCTATAATGCTACTTGCCTAAGACAGCATTAGGATTGAGTAATGAACTATCAAAGACTAAGACAATTGAAAGCATAGGAGGCCAATGTGGAATAGGCTTATCAGCTTTCTTTTCTTTTTGGACCTATTAAACTGGCTATCCATCATCAAAAAGTAAATTCTAAGCTTCTTCTTCATAGAAAGGATCTCTTAATTATGTCATTTAATAGGTACTTACAATCTTATCGCAATTTTCCTCGTTCTTATTGTTTATAATCTCAGCTATTAAAAATAGGTTCTGCTTCTAAAGTAGTTGCTAGGTAAAAGGAATGCTGTAATTAAATGCGATGTCTTCAGTTTAAAAGTCCTTTGAGTACTTAATCTTATGGTTATAATATATTAGATTGTCTATTACCCACTTTTATGGGTTGTCTGAAGTGTAAACATTAAGCCATAATTCATCTCCTTCTAAGAAACAATTTTAAAAACTTGAGGATGGGGCAGACTGCTTACTTCCAGAAAATCACTAGAATAAGAAAAATATCATTATTATGTGAAATAAATTAAATCCTCCTCTCCTCTAAGGTGCCTGTTGCTATTATTAGTTATTCTATTACTACACAGGCTGCTCCATTTTTATCAAACTATAAAAAATGGAATTAAGCTATTAAGCATAAAGTCAGCTATTTAAATATGTTCTATATTCTTATAAATCAGTCTAAGCCTAATTCCTTTAATATCTGTCATGTTTAATTACTAAGTCTATTTAATATACTTAGCATTTAAGAAATTAGATTCTTTTACATTTGGACATAAATAAGTTATCTAACTAAATATTCGAGAATTAGGAGTTCTTAGTTGATGCTTACATATAGAGGTGTATAATTATTAAGGGATTTAATACGAAAGTATAAAGAGGCATAGAAATAAACTCATAGCTACTGCTTCATTTTAGTCTAAGATTTGCAAATAAAGGCATTTAATAATAGAGAAATCCTTTAGAAAGTAGGGTCTTTATGCTAATTATATATATTTTAAATCCTTTATTTCTATTTAATCTTAAGGACATATTATGAATCTCTATTCTTTTATAGTTAACTACAACTAGTCATCAAGGTACCTAGGACTATCTTAATGAGATAGTCTCATCTAACTAAAAAAATAGCATGATGCTTATCTTTAAGTAGACTGAGCAGAGATTTACATATCATTAATATAAGCTGTATACTAACCATCGTATAGGTCTACAATTATTCAAAATGTATTTAAATACAAAAGCCTAAAATAGGTATAATTAATATTTTAGCAATAATCAAAAACAAACTTTGAAGAAACTTAAATTTAATAAGTAAATAAAAATAATCTAAATAACAGCTGCCTTAGCTTTTAATTTCCCCTTTTCTAGATTTTTCAGAGTTTATACTAATGTAAATTTACTAAGCAAAATAGAGAATTTTTAATAGTGATTGTTTGGAAATAAGCAAATCATATTAAAATGAATATAATAATAAGAAGCATATTAATACTTCTAGTAATGCTAAGTAAATCTATAATAATAAGTATAATCTATATAGTTGGTAAATATTCAATTATACCATCTATAGTTATTCAAAGAGATTGCTTATTAAGAATTTAGCTTAATGCTTAAATTCAGACTGAAGAGAAGAATAATAAAGTTTATCATTTATACCTTTTTGGCAAAATATAAGATAAAACTAATGAGGTGCGCCAATAGAAACTCGTTAGCTATAATTTTAGAGATTTTTGGGAAAATTTTAACGACTTAAGTTTTAGGTGCTTATAGCTTCATATATCTTAGCTTTGAAATATATAAATAAAAGGAAGTTGAAAGTTTAAACAAAGCATATCTCATTTAAAAACTTAAAGAATTAAATAAAATTTAACTCACGAAGGTTAAAAGCAGAGCTAATAAAATGTAATTGTGCTATATATATTAAAGAAATAAAGTAAATAGTCTCTTTTAAGGTAAACTAATTAATGAAGATATAACAATAAAATATATAATTCATATCATTTTCATATCTTCGTAAATTAAATTTTCTATGTCGTTGTTTCTTGGAGATACGAAGCTGCTGTTTAGTGCTGATGACATATAACTTTTTTTTACTTACGTTTACTATTCCATCAATTTTGAATCCTATATTACAAGCATTCATCTATCCAAATCCTCACTTGAAGCTAAACTAATGAGAAATTCTTGACTTTTTAAAAAAAGCTTTATGCAGTGATATTTGCCATCATGTCCTGAGTGTTCTGAGATGGCAATATTAATATCTTGCACAGTAATTGGCTTTTGAAATAGCTCCAAGCATTTCTCATTTTCGTAAATTTTAAGTTCATGCTTATTCTCCAATCTCATATATTTTTTGACAAACCTCTCTCTTTTGATAGGAATGCATAGAATTTTGTAAGACTTTTCCAGGATCCAAATTTATCCTTCATTTGATAACGCTTATTAACGGGATTAATTAAGTGCTTGAGGTATTAAATCAACACTAGTCAAGTTCATTGGTTATAGGTCGTTTAAATTATCTCATGAATGAGATTTAACGAGCGAATATCTCTTTTTGTTGTGTTATTTCATTTTGAAATATTTGAATATCAATTATTAGTTTGATTAACTACTAAAATTAATTAACTTAATATCCATCACTTCAAGTTAGTCTGCGCTCTTAATCACATAACCTTAATCTCTCTTGCCTATTTTTATCTTCAGTTAAGTTTTCCTTTTATTTAAGTTCTATTAGAAAAGCTAAAAACGTAATTGGTATAAAGTTAGTCACATAAATGACTATGCTTGATTTCCATTAAGCTGCTTTAAGAAAATTGACAAATCTGTTTGATGACTAAAAGGTTTAAAAAATGGTATCATAATCTATAAAAGAGTAAACTAACTAAAGGATATAATATAATCAGCTTTGCTGTAATCCAATATAAAAAGCTAAAAATAGACAAAGCTTAAATAATTAAAATTAGAATATTACTAATATAAGATAATTTAGCATAGGGAGGAAATAGTAAAATACTTGCAACTATATAATTTCCTGCTTAAGATTGCTATATTAATTTTATATTTTAAATAAGCAAAAGTATTTTAGAATAGTTTTTGAATCTCATATCAAATGAGAAATTTTACTAAATATGTATTAGAAATTTCTTAGTTCTTTTTTACTCTTCTATAAAGTAAGTAAATGGTTTAGAACTTAGATGAAAATAGATTTTGATAGTCCTATGATTTTGGAATTTCATGTTGATGTTTTGCTGAATTTGATTAATAGGATTATATAAAATCCATAAATGATATAAAGCCAGCATAGGAATAGACCAGTAAACATTTTAAAATAAAGTTAAAGAAATTAAATTTCAAAGCTTGCATAGTAACTTAAAGCCTTGCTTGTCATAATGAAGAAAACTAAACTACTTCAATACAATCAAAATATTCAAAGCAGCTCGAACAACACGGTCATCAAAATAACTAACGAATCGTGAGCTTAATAATGAATTGCTTTCGTATTCTATTTCTTCTGATTCTGTAGTATCAATATCAGCTAAAAATTTTTTCTATATAAAATCCCTTAGATTCTCCTAAGACAATTATGAATTAGAGACAGTAATATACTAGCTAATAGCATTAAAACCCGGAACTTAATTATCAAATTCGACTTCAAAAGAATAAACTTTTTCACAAGATCCTGCAGGAAAATCTTCTTACTTCACTAAAATTAAAAGTTTACGCATGAATTTATGACCTTCTTGTTCAAATTATGATTAAATACTCGATTAGCTCATAAAAGCTTCTTAATTTACTATATTCCATTTGAAATTCTCTTATTTGAATCATTTATCAACACCATAATTACTATAAAAAGGAATCTCTATAAAACCTCTTTAGTAACCATCTTATTAATCACATATTAAGCTCTTCTATATCACACTTTAACTCCTTTCTTGCTTTTTAAATAAAGTCCAGACTCGTGAGAGGTTTCTAATTAAAGTTATATATTTCTTCATTTTTATAAATTAAGAAAAAAGGCATTAAAAGGTCAGAAAGGATTATTTTATGAAATCTGGTTTATAAATGGTTTTAAAATACTTGATTAATAATAGTCTCATATATTAAGATGATAGAATATCTTTCTTTTATGTAATAGCTTATGCTTAATCAATAATATCCTACCTTTATACTTTTAAGTTATATCTACTGTTACTTTCAGATTAGAGCTTTTAGATTATTATTCCTTCAGGATAAAATGAAACAGCTAGAGTAATCTTTCTTATTATTTAGTTGAGCCATAATAAGTGGAATGAAAATGTTAGGAGTGTGAAATATTGCAATAAGTGATTAATGATTAGTGTAGACTGGTATATAGAAAGTAGACTAATACTCTTATATTGTATTTTTATTATTAAAGTTAAAAATTTGAAGTCTTAACTACATTTTCTTACTTTAAAGCGAAATAAAGAAAAATATTGCAAAAAGCATTAAATTAAATGGATGTATTTGACCCTGACTTAATTTTAAAGCGTATAAGAACATAACAGCCTGTTAGCATGGAAGAATAGAACAAATAACACAGTTAATTTAAAATGCCTTCTTAATATTATAGTTATCAAATGGACATAACCAATGCGAATAAAAAAAGAAGCTAGTCTAAAGATTTTGAAGTTTCTCCTTAGTATTAGCAGAATACATTTACAAAATAGTAAGAAGAGGATTTTAGGTATAATAATAAAGCAGGTAATGCTTCTTATATTTAGAACTCTATAATAACAACCTGCAAACTCTAAAATAGCAATATTACCAGCTTAAAACAGAGGTAATTAGCTATTAGAAGCAAGTAAGCTAATCTATCTTACAGATTATAGATCTTTAAAAATAGAACAGCTCTTATTAAAATAAACTGTAAGATATAACAACTTAAATCACCATGATAGAAAATGAAAATCAATTCTTAACTGAAAAAATCCATGATAGATAAGATGCTTATCTCAAGCCTAATGACTAAGCAGAAAATTTAAATAATAGTAAGAAAAATGACAAATAAATGAATAAGTCTTATAACTATGAAAAGGACTAAAGCGAACAATTAAATGAGAAATTAAACAATTCTGAGATTTTTCAGAAACCTTAAAATGGAGCTGATGATAAAAAGGAATAAAAACCCATTGAAAAATTTTCAAGCTAGTAAGTATAGTATAAATAAGCAAGTCAGTAATAACCTAAATTTAACTAAGATTCGCTTATGTAAAATTCTAAGAATACTAGCAAGACAAATAATACTTAGACCTAGAATGAAAATACAGAATATGACTTATAAGATTAATAAGTTAAAAATAACCTTAGGCTGTAGAAGAGTAAGTTGATTTCATAATTTATTTTTAGACCTATAAGTATTAGAAGAGTTAGCTTAGTCAGAAAGGTATAATCCAGCAGTTGTTCGTATAGATTTTTCTTATATGTTTGAATGATTTAGATTATTTATCCTTTTTGCTATTTTAATTATCATTATGAAAGTATCTTCCTTAAAAGTGGTAGAGACAATGATATAGCTCCAAATTTACTTATTGTAAAGGTTTAAGATAAACTAATTAAGAGATCTAAATTAACTAATTTCAGCTTATAACTGAATAGAGTTATAGATAATCTTGTCTTAACATCCAGAGCGAAAATAAATTAACTAAACTAGTATTTTGAAAGCTTTACTAAATAGTTTAATTCCTTAAATAGGTTTCTAACATTTAAATAAGTTGATTCTTGAATCAGTTTTATGAATTATAATACTATATGCTTTATTAATATGGTTATTAAATTTAAAGCATATGAAATAATTTATTATCTTCAGATTACAGATCTTGCTATAATCAAAATACGAAAATAACATCTAATACCAGATTTTAGTTTGGTAGTTATCTTTAAGCTTACAATAATTTAGGAACTTTATACTAAGTCAAGAATTAGTTATTCTAGCATATTATTTCAATACTTTTTATTATTCTTGCTTTAAATCATTTACTACTTAGTCGTATGTTAAAGAACTACAGTCCTTAAGAAGAGCATTGCTTGTTATAGTAGGTTTGGAAAGGAAAGTTGTATTTTATGAGTATTGGTTGTAAAAGAAGGAATAAGGATAATAATAAAGGACTTGATTTATTCTAATAATTTATTAAAATGGCGACTCCTATTTTATACTTTATTTAAGGATAAGATGAACGTGACAAATGGAAAGAGCCTCACGTATTTATTCTTTCTAAACCTTAAAATGAAATCACATTGGATGAAATCAGAAAGATGTTTCCTGTTGAAGGAAGATATCATTTCAGATTTTTTTAACATAATAGCAGCATGTGGTGCGATATTAGTCCTGGACAATCTCTTCCTCCTTATTATGATGGATTTTACATCAAAGCACTTTAACTTCCTCCTTTCACAAATTAAAGAGACCAGAGATATAATAAAAGACTTAAATCTTCAACACATTAAAATGTATTTTCTTCGTAAGAGCGAATGTCGTTCAAAATAAGAAAGTCAATTAGTTAAAACGAGTTAGAAAGTCCTATTAGAACTGAAGAGAAGAAAAATCCTCAGATATAAGCTGCTAAGTCAAACATCAACATACCTGAAAAGGCTCAACTTTTAAAATAAGAGTAATAAAATCCCGAATAAGAAAACTTATCTTAACCATCTTAGCAGGACCAAGAAAAAATGCGATAAGGGAATTTTCAAAAGAGAAAGGAGCAATGGTAAAATGAACAAGAAGCTAAAAAGCAAAAGAATTAGTTATTAGAATAGTAGATATAAGAGAAGCTAATAAAAGAACAGCTAGAAATAGAGCGCCAAATAAAAGAAGAGCAAATAAAATCTAAAGCTGAATAGTAAAAATAGCTATAGTTCTTAAAGTAATAAGAGTAACTTTAATAGTAATAGTAATAGTAATAAGAGCTCAAAAGAAAAACTATGCAACAACAATAAAATATGTAAGTGTAATAGAGGTAATAATAACCACCAACTTAGTAGTAGTAAGAATTTAAAAGACAAAATGTTTAGCAATAATAAATTATATAAACGTAATAGAAGTAATAGCTTTCATCATCTTAATCCTAACCTACAAGACAAATTAGTACTAATTTAGATTAAAATGACAATTTAATATCTTTAGACTCTCCAATTTAATCTAGTAAGATGTTTGGCAAGTAATAAAATTAGTAACCAATTCCAAATTTTTAGTAGCCAATCAAGGCAAATCCTACTGACGGTTTAAATCGATAATAGCTTATTCAAAAGCATGAAAATGAAATAAACGCTCAAGTTGCCAAAAAGACGAATGAGTTAAGAGCTTAATGAAATTAAGAGTAGGTACTTATAAACTAGAAACTTTAAGCTCAATAAGTTTATGGACCTAAGCTTGATGCTTGGGAAACTAAGAATCATGTTAAAACTAACATTCGTGCACTTTTGTGTTCTATAGACGAAGTATTATGAGAAGGATGTAATTGGAAAAAATTAAGCATGGCTGATGTAATAACGGATTCAGGTGTTATGAAAGCATACAAAAAAGCTATTTTGATATTGCACCCAGACAAAAATCAGAAAGCGCCTGCTGAAATTTAGTATATTTCTGATAGAGTTTTCAATGTGCTGAATGAAGCATTTAAAGCATTTACTTCTCAAAAAGAATCTTGATTTTGCTTTTACAGATATTTACTTTTAACTTTTATTGCAACTTAACACTAATAAATAAGTAAAATAGTCATAAATTATTTTTTAATCTAATATACAAAATAAAACTTTACCCTTTTTTGGTTTATATTTAACTACCTTTAACTAAAATGAATTACAGCTATTCTATTACTACGCATTTAAATTTTAATTAGTTCTATTTCAACAGCCTTCAAAATGTTGCGAGACTTACTTCTATATCAAGAGAATCATTTTTAAATCTATTTATGAACTTTTTTTCTTTTATTTCTGATAAAAATATAACAAAAACCTTGAATATTTTATTAAAAAGTAAAGATTAAAGAGTAAAGATAAGTTAAATTTAATTATTTTATTAGCAAGTTTATTAGATTAATCTATAATTTTTCATCTTCTTCCTCTAAAACTTCCTCTTCTACCTTTATTTGCGAATCCTCCTCCTCCTCTCCTTCCTCCTCCTCCACCTCCAAATCTTCTTCCTCCACCTCCTCTTCTTCCACCTCTACCTCCTCTCTGTGGATTAATAAACCTAAATTATTAAGTTACTTTGTTTTTTCATGCAAAAATGAAGAGTCAATAAATATTTTAGTCTCTTTATCCATTTCTTTTATTCCTTCAGAGGGTTTTACAGTGAACCAGAAATCGTTAACATGGCCCAATATTTCATCTACCTTTCCAATTTCTGCTTTGTTTTCAAAATAAACATTCTTATTCCACCAAGGAACATGTTCTTACAAACTTGCCTTACAGACTAGATCTCCTTCGCAAGAATGGTGATACGTGCCAATTTCTTTTAAAGACTAGGGAGGCCCTTCAGCTTGTTAATGATAGCTTCCACTTCTTTCCCTGAAATTGCCTCTTCTTTAAAAACCACGTCCGCCTCCTCCCTGAAATTGTCTAACCATTATATAAAAACTTTTAGTTTGTTTATTTTTAATTTAATTACACTCTATAAATACGTTTACTACTTCTAACTTATTTCTACTAATTACACATACCTCATATCATCACTCATTTCCTTATACACTCATTCTTCTCTATAATTCACCAAAGAATCTTTACAATAACTAGAATCTTATTTATCTTCCTAAAAAAGGTAATATTCAGATTTTCTAAATATGTATAATTTAAGATAATCAAAGTATATCTAATAAGCATATAAATGAATTAGTAGTAGAGCAATTTTAATATACTCAAATCCTAATAAGTGTCTCTAAGGAAATTAATAACATTTAAAACTTTAATTTATATCAACTTCATCAAAGCCAACTGACTGACAAAGCTTTAAATAAAATATAAATGTAGTCCAATATTAATTCAATCATCGTTTATAAGTCTTTTTTAATTTCAATTTTCATGAAATATAGTAAATATAATATAAGAATCTATTCAGTAAAGAAGGTGGAAAGGAAATTTTAGAAGTTAATATAATTTCTATTAAGATGATTCTACTAATAGTTCTCAGTTAAACTATAACCTGTAATTAAAATCTAAACAATAGGATTTGAAGAAAAGATGTTTTTAGTTTATTTAAATTTAAATTTTTATAATTTTCAGTTTTGTTGAGATAATTGCTTACCACATGATTTGCAGGCATATTTTCCATAAGGAGCTTGTTGCTCTACTAAACAAAATCCGCATGCTATATCTCGAGTTAGACTTTTGCCTTCTAGAGAATGATTTGAATATTTATTATGACATTAAATACATGGATATGCTTTTTCACAGCATTTGAATTTCCAAAGCATGTAACTGTGTAAATAACTTACTTAGAAGGGACGTGTTCGCAACTTCCATTCTCGTATACTTAGTTTTTATTTGTATTAGAAGCTTCAAAATTCATAGTCAACTGATATTTTAAAACAACATCTCCTATTTCATTAATATAGCTCTACAATGTGTTGCTTTAAAACTCTTTTATTTAAAAATCAAATAAAGGAATTGGAGTATTAGGCAAGCTTTTTTAAAACTCAATCTATTCTTTAATTTTATTTTAGTCGATTCCTTCATAATTGCTGGTTTGCATTTGTTCACTTATCTTCTTTACTTATTCAAGAATAGTATGTATAATATAGCTTTACTCTTCAAGTAGCTTTAGACTTTAGTTATATGAAATTCGTATTTACTTAATGACATTACTTTCTCTTGTCTTACACAACTTTACTAGTTTATCGAAATATTTGGTAGCACTTTCCTCTGTCTACTGTTAGTTTTATATAACCTTACTTTTCTAATTTTGTAATTAGTCTTACTAACTCTGCAATTACTCTTAACTTTACTTCAAAAATTGCTAGAATTCTTCCATTTTAATAAAATGTGAACGCAAAGAAGAAAGTCAATGCTTTATACTAAAATTCTACCTTTAAAAATCTCTTTTACGATATAATTTTAAAGTGCTATCAGTCAAGCCTTTGATTAAATTATATCACTCTGCTTTGTCTATAAGTATGTCTATACACTTATTATGAAATAGAGATTTGATATGAAAAGCTTGAAATATAGTTATGATGAGTTATGAAAGCTTTAGCAAAGTAAATCATAAATAAATAGATTCTCATTAGAAAAACTATCTAATTGAAATGAAGCTCATCATTTTTCTTTAAAGCTGAATTAATAATCATTATTTAAGTGAAAAGCTCAATAAAGACAAAATAGCTGCAATCTTTAATCTTACTATAATTGATCCTTAGTACTCTATTTCCTACATTTATTAAATGTATAAGAACATTATTACTTTACTAATAGAAATAAATGATTATGCAGAATATATATCTATACTTATTATATCACTCATTTTTATAAGTTAATGGAAACTAATTATTAACTGAGTCTTTGCAATTATATTATATATAAAGCTTTTATAATAAAATCAGCTTGGTATCTAAATAAGCTATTACGATAACTTATAAAAGATTAAATAATGCTAGATTTAATTTGCTTTTATCAATATTTAGCTCTATAAACAATTTATCTCATAAATATGAACTTAATTATTTATAAGTTAGGAATTTAGAAACTATGTGTATTTGTTGATTTTGCAATAAACATCTTCTAAATTATGTATGATTGGAATTAAGCATACAGTTGAAATAATTAGATGCATTTAGTATTTTGGCAGATTATAAGGTTGAAATAGATCCCAACATTGAGGTATTTTGATAAGCTAGCTATTTTTAATGATTTAATTGAAATTTTAAAGTTAATTTTCTTCAAATTTGATCAACTAACAACATCAATTTTATTCAAAATAGTTCTAGCTTTATTTCACACATGTAAACTTGAAGAGCCAAAGATTTTAAAAGAAATGAATATGATATAATTAATAAAGTGTTGGTGTATAGAAGCATGATAATTAAACAAGGGTTAAATTTAAATAAAGTGTAAAATAAAAAGAATTGATAGTATAAAATGAAGTTTACTAAAATATAGTGGTGGAATGAAATAGTAATTTTATTATATATTTAGGATTTTAAAGGATAACACTTAACTTAGACTTTATACAGATCAATTATTATTATTTTTGCACTTGTTGGCTTTTTAATATCGATTTTAACCAAGCAATTCTAATTCTGTGGATGGTCTGTTCTAGTTGGAATGTCTATTGCCTGGATTCTGATCATTCCTCCTTGGCCATATCTGAAAAAACATCCTGTCAAATGGGTTGATAAAACAGAGTGAACAGGTATTTCTATACTTATTAAATTAATCTAAAAACATCAAATTTAGAAAGTAGTCTTCTAATCTAATTTCACTTTAGCAAATCTATAAGAGATAAGTTAAAGCTCATATTGAAGATAAGGCTAAATGTCTTTTCTTTCTAAAACCTTTTTAGTTAAAAAGGAAATGAAATTGGTTTAAAGGAATAAGCTAGTTGAATTATAAGCCACTTTAAAATAATATTCACCAAAATAATTTTCCTTAATCAACTTTAAGTAAATAAGAAATATTCTAATTTCTCACTTTACGTTCATCATAATATTTAAAATTATTAATATCTAAACTTACTATTTTAGATTACACAAATACCTTTGTAAATCATTTCTTTTATGACAAGCATAAAGAAATGTTGTATTAAATAATAATTAAGATGGTCTTATTCTTTGATTAACTACCTAAGATTTGTATAATTATCAGTTAAGCATTTTTTATTTCTTAAATTCTTGCTTTTATTAGTAAGTTAATACTAAATAGTAATTTGATTTAATCTAGAAAGATTTTATACTTGCGACTTAGTGACTAAAATTACTTCTTAGTTATTTAATTCTAGCTATTAGATATTGCTTGGTAGACATTCTTATTACATCTCTATTGTCTGTAGTATAATTTCTTTAGTTAGTTTGCTTTTAATTAGATTCAAATCTCTCTTTTTGAAATTTAATGTTCCTTAGTGTTTTTTAATATACAACTCCTTGCTTATAATTCCTAAATGTCTTACTATGCTAAATTTTGAATTTTGTTCTGCTTATCTTAAATAAATGACATTATAAAAGCCTGGAAAATAATATCAATTTAATTATATTATAGCAATAAATAAGCGCTTTATTACTCTCTTAGCTCATTTGTATAAATAAATAATGATTTATTAGCTTCTCTTTAATTTTAAGGCATCTAAATATAAGATCTCTCTTCTTTTTTATATTTATAGCTTTTTCTTGTTTACTTAGTCTACTTATTTATTAACTAGCTATCCCTAGAATAATTTTATTTGCTCTTTTTATAATTCTAAATTAGACCTTTCTATAACTTTCACTTTTATTACCTTTATTTTTCACTTTTTAAGGAAGAAAGTTCCTATTTACTGCTTAAGTGTAGGAATTTTAATCTTCCAAAAATAGAAAATATATTACTTAGTATTTATTGATTTTCTAAAGATAAACAGATAGTCATAAGACGCAATTAACACAACTAAGTGTATTAATTTCTTAATTTAGAAGAATCCTTAGAAGGAAAAGCTAACTAAAAGCTTCTATTATATCGTATTTAGTTTATATATACTGACATTATATTATAAGGATATATATAAATAAACTGCTTAGCTATCAAATTAATTTAGTACATTTCACTTTATCCTTTTTCACAAACTAGGATTGTAGCAATATATTGAGCATCTTTTATAACTTTAATAATACACTTAAAATTAGACTCTAACTAGATGATTTATAATATTTATTAGTTCATTATTTAAATTTATTTCCTATGATGTAGTTCCATATTTTTAGGTAGAAAGGATGAAATTTAAATATTATGCTTAAACTGGAAAATGTAAAAAGGCAAGTTTATATTAAATAAACATATGAACACTATTAAAAAGTTTGAAAAGAGATATAAGTAATTATTATCGCTACTTCAGCTAAAAGATGATATCAGTTGAATTTTGATTAAGATAAAGTGCTTTGATTGATGACTAATAGACTTAGCACTTAATTATACTTTTAGTTGTAAGGATTTATTAGTAAAGACTAGAATTAAAACTTCTAATCTATTAAGTTTATATTTAAAAGTTTGAATCATTCTTCATTATACTTCTGACAGTCCCTGAATTTGGATGTGATCTTGAGCATAGTTTCTGTACTTCTTACTGTATCTATAAGTTGCCAGTATAAATATTCTTCGTTTTCTAAATTTTTTTCCATTCTTTGAATAAAAATTGCTTTGCACATTTTTAGTAGCTTTTTTGGTTTAGGCATATCTTTATTTGGTATATCATCAGCAAATCCTAAGCAATATACTTTGCTAACTGAACTAATTGCCCATACAATTGTAATGTAAACTGTTAAAGCTGAAAAGTGAAGTACCCATCGGCTATAAGGAAGGCTGACTACAAACAAAGTTATACCACGAAGACTTTTTTCTTCACTAAGTCTTCAATATTCAAAGTTGTTTTTATGAAGTAGCTAAAGAGTAACGTTTCCTTCAAACATTTAATTCTGATATGTAGGTTGCAGCTCTTCAATTTTAATTGTACCATAAGAAACCATTCTAATTGTTTTATTGTAAAAACTAGGCAAAAAGATACTTCCTTCCTTGTTATTCAGAACTTAACTTAGCTCATTCTGCATATCACAGTTGTTCGTTATATTATAAACTACATTCTATTTTATATGTCTTTGCTCAGTAGGGAAATCTCTTAAAATGGTGTAAGTCATTTTAAAAAAAGCGATACCAGAGCAATTGTTTTATATTGAGTTTATAAGCTTAAATTCCAAATCTTTCAAGTTATCTGGAGTGATTGCCCAGTTTCTATCACTAGAGTATCTTCCTTCTATTTAATATGTGTTTTGCAAATCTTTATCAGTAAGGAGTGGAAAGCCATTTATCAAATTATCAATTAGAGTTTATTAGTCTAGTGGAGAAATTTTATCAGACGTGGAAGTTTCATACATCTAGTAGTAACTCTAGCAATCTTTTTCGAAGCATATTCCCATATTTATTTTGAAGCCAATTACAGGGTTAGGAAGCGCAGTTGGGTTTAAGCCAGAAAAAACTAAGATAGGGCCTATCATAAAGAAAAGTAAAGCAATCAATCAGCAACCACCGAATAAAAATTTCCAAAATCTGGTTATTTGATCTCCTTTTTCTTTAGTTAGATAATACTAGTTAAAGCTTTTGCTATACCAAAATTTTGCATATAGTCCCTCAAGTTTAAACCATTAGAAGATATCTAAGCTTGTTGCTGTAAAGCACCAGTCAAATATAATTCTTATTTCTCATACAAAAGGCAGGTATCTATAGGCATTTCAAAGCATACGATTTGTGTTAGTATAATTTCTCATAACAGCTGGGGGATAATGTGTGTATTTAGGGAAGCCATATTTCAACTGCAAGGCCTAACGTCATAAAAATATAACATAGAGTATGTAAAAGGCTTACAAATAGTAATCATTAGTGAAATCATTACAGTTTTTAAATTAGTCTGATTTGCAGAAAGGGTCTCCAAAGTAAATTTAATTTCCCACCATTGGAAGAATTCAAACACAGAGTGCATGTAATATGAAAGTTAGTATGATATGCTCTACATATTTAACAATCATATATCCCTAATATGCTATTTATATTTTAATAGTTTAGACTTGCTTTAGATAAAACCATCTATCCATCAAAATTAAAAACACTTGAATTATGATTGCCCATACTAATGGAGTGCTAAAGTAGTTAAATCTTTAAATATCATCTTTCCTATCACTAGTGCCTAAGAATTTCTCAAAAAACAAAAGAATATAAAATAAGATAATAACTTAGACGAAGACACATGAGGCATAAAGATCTTTACCTGGAGCTTCTTCTCTTGGTTTTGGAAAAGTTCATTTGGCGTAATTCTTTTCCTACTTATCTTCTCTTTTTCTCGCTTAGTTTAAAGATTCAATTTCCTCTTCAGTTTAGTCCCATATTCCCATTCTTATTAGCATATTCTTATGGAGAAGTAGAAAAGCTAATAGAATTAAATCAGCTGTTAAATAGTTAGAAGTTGATTAGACAGTGTGAATCGAAATACCAAGATGGTAAGGATCGTAGTTAATAATATCTGGATAAGCGATATGCCATAAGTCAAGCTACTTAATGATTTTAAAGATTATTTTTATTATATTGTATATAGATATTATTTTCCAAAATGTCTTACTTGGTCTAGGATTGCAAATTATTCCATAGCACAAAGGAGAAAGAGCGAATATTAGTGATATCAAATTTGCCATCCAAAAGTGGTTTATTATCATCACAAGAAAAGTTATGAACTAAGTGTTCGACAGAAAGATTAGTCATGGAATTATAACGTAGTCTTTAAACCTTCATCTTTAATTTTTTTCCAAAATTTTGAGATTTTGAAAGTAAGATTGGTTGATTCATTTTTTAATTTACTTTTAAAACCATTAAGTTTGCTTCCCTTTTTCCTCTTTCTCTTGTTGATTTTATTCTTCTTATTGTTTGTCAAATTTTTGTTGACTTATTTGCTTTTATTTTTTAATTTTTAATTTTTAATCTTTAGACTTTTTTATTCTATTATTATTATAATTTTATGCCATTTATATCCCTATTTCCTGAGCTATATTTTAATTTTATTAGCATTTGTCTTCTAGATCTTATTTGATTGTTTGACTATTAGAAAGTCGATACTCTCACATGAAAATTATAGCTATTATTGATTTATAAACCAACGCTCTTTCACCTATTTTGTCTAAGTGTATTTCTAAGTCTCAGTCTCCTAGTTTGTATAGTCCAATTGCAGTTAGCATTTTTATATCAATTACATAAATAGGAATTTAAACCAAACTCTAGCAGCATAAGTCTAGTAAAGTATAGGGAATAGCGAGTCAAGATAGTGATGAAGTAAACTATTCTCAATGATAAAAACTTGTAATCAATCTATAAGAGTTAGTTAGTCAGTATAAGCTAAAGCCTATGTAGAATATCTAAATAAGACCACCTTCTGCTGCTGCTAAAATTAAAACGCATATCATAAAGAATAATACACTTCCCTAAGTGCCAGCGTAGCAAACTTTATTGAACCAAGTTTCCTTATCTTTCTTGATAATCCTTCGGATAACAGGCTTCTCTATTCTTTATTAAATGATAGTTAACAAAAGACCACAACCATCTAGAATGAGAAGCTCTAGAGTTCTTTTCTGGATACCAAGACAAAAATATATGGCTCATTCTTTTCCAAAGCTTGAAATGATGTATTAATTCCAAGGAGAGTAGATACTAGGAACTTCTTATGGAGCGATATCCTTATTGAAATTGCTAAGAATTAAAGTATATTAGATTAAAAAAAGAAGCGCTATCATCTTAGTAATTCCATTGAATACTTTACGTTTGAATGGATACCAAACTAGCACACATAAATAGGCAGATGAAAAGATATTTCCCTTTAAGCAAGCACTTATCATTCAAATAAGGATAACTATCCCTGCAGAAAAATTCTTAAATAGCTTGTATAATTCTTTTTTAGGTGTCCATGATGTTATTTCTTATCTGTAGCTTTCCAAAAATCTTTTCTCCTACCACTCATTAGACTTTTTCTCTAAAATTAGACAAAATAGAATTATTAGAAATCCTATTGATTCAAACTTTATGTCGCATTCAAAGTTTCCAAAACCCATAAAGATCCAAATGGCAGGATTGTGCTTTCATATGAAAGTGGCATATTAAAGGCTTAAACCGAAGGCAGTTAGTACAAAGGATATCGTTCATAGGAAAGAGTTAAGTTTAACCTTTCTAAAGAAGCATTAAAAGAAGGTAGTTATTAAAAGCAAAAGCATGACGCAGCATAATTTCCACACTATAGCTAACAGTAAAATGGCAAGACCTGTGAAAAACGGCATCAAGAAATGGAAGATATCAAAAAGCCAGGCAAAATTGTGGACTCTAAATAGAGAGTATAGCTTTAAGTTTTGCTCATAACTAAAGTTTTTCTTTGCTAAAACTCAGATAAACAATAAGATTACATCCACTAGAAGTTCGCTATATAAAGAAGATTTGTCCCCTTTCAAGCTTTTTCCTTAAATTCCCAATACTTCAAAAATTTAAACTCACTTATCTTCAACAGTAAAGTACTACTAGAACAACGAAATATATCTAAATGCTAAGGCTAACACGTTATAAAAGATCATGATATTCCAAAGCTCAAGTGCTTTTTTATAGCCTTGGATAAATGGTTCCTTAGTTAGTAACATCTGCCTGGCCAGTATCAATAAAGCTAGACAAACTCTTACAAAGTCTATAATGTTATTTTTAAAGTTAGCAATGCTATATCAGCTTATTATGAAAGTACTGAAATAAGAGCTCCATATAAGTAGGAAGTTAAAGAAGGCGCTTACTCTTTCAATTCAGAGTCTTGTGTCAGGCATTCTCTTTAAAAGAAGCTTCTAGAGTGTTACTTTTGTTCCAATGTACTCTTTCCAGATTTCTGTGTCAAACGCACGCATTTAGATATGAATAAAGAGAAGTAAAATCCATAGAGCATAGTTTATCTCTTAATTGAGAGGCGTAATTCCTATAATCTTAAAGATGTCACTTGAAAAGAACTATTTATCTAAATACTTCAAAACATAATCAATAATCAGTATTAGATCTGTATACAACATTAAGAACAGCCAAGCCTTTTGAACAGGTTTGTGAGTTATCAGGAAAAAAATGAAAAATAGCAGCACAATAGCCTATAGAATTTAAACTTAGGACAGTCCTACTAAGTACAGAACAATCAGAGTAAATTTATATGAGTTCGATAGTATTATAAATAAGAATATGCCAAGAGCATTCTTTCTGTTCCATTTATAATGCTCTGCTTAGTAACTCTTTATCTTCACTATTACGAAAACAGGAATCATAGCAATCAGCTAAACTAGCAAATCTTTATGGCTTAGTGTCTTAGAATGCTCTTTCTCGCCTAAGTTAATAAAGTAATTATACAAAAATGCGATAGTTGTGATTGGATAGCAAATTCAAAGCACACACTCTCTGTTCAGTTGCATATTCCAGCAGCTTAGGGAAAAAACCAATCAAATCAAAATGAGTAAACTAGACTCTGAATTTTAGTAAATAAGAATCCATAAGAACATTATAAACTAAAGACTCATAAAAATAGCATCGAGGGTAAATTAGGGCAAACTAGTTTCGTCTTACTTATGAATTAAGTACACCATGAATCTTTATTCAATTTCTTATTTTCTTAGATGTTAACACCAAAAAAAGTAATTCAAAAGCAGGCATGAAAAACTGATTATGGTCCATTAGTCATTTGAACTATGTAGTGGCAATATATAAGGCTTGGAAAAAATAAATATCTCTATCCCTTCAATATAAATGCAAATAAGATGAGATCCTGTCAGAATCAAACCTATATTTGCAATTAATTTGTGCGATACAGCAGATATACTTAAAGAAGCCATCAGCCATAAAATCAGTGATAAGAAGACATTAATTGCATTGTATCAAGTTTGCTAAACAGCTGTGAATGTAAGGAAAAGCAAACCCAAATAGAATTCAAAATTATTTTATGGTCTATAATCTTCCTAATCATCCTAGCTTATTAGAATAACGCAGCCTATAAAGGCTACTAGTTCAGGAATTCATGCCAATATTTAGTCATAGTCATTCGCAAAACCGATCAATGTCAAAATAGATGAATCTTGGATTAAAAAGAATGCCATTACTTTAACGAACGTTATCATGATACATTGAAAAGACCAAATAACTGCAAAGCGTTTAGCTTCGAAAAATGCTAGTATTGCAAGCGCAGCCAAAAGATGCATGAATCC
Source organism: Loxodes magnus (assembly GCA_946699065.1). Lineage (NCBI taxonomy): Eukaryota > Ciliophora > Karyorelictea > Loxodida > Loxodidae > Loxodes > Loxodes magnus. Next base: position 419,711 of record CAMPDV010000196.1, on the reverse strand, counting down.
TAAAAGATTATAGTTTAGAAAAGATGCGACAAAGAGTAAGATAGAACATATTTCGCGATTTTTGCACCCTACCATTTTTATTTAGAAAAAAGTTTTAAAATTTAAGTTACAGTCATCTTTTTCAAGCACCCACAAAAGGACTTAATATGGTGATGTAAGCAATAAAACTGACAAAAATTACTATAAAAACCTATGTATAAAATCTTACTTTTGCCATAAGAGCTTTCCAGTTAGTAACACTCTCATAGTACTTGCCTATTTCTCTTCTACCAGATTCTAAAGACAACAATGCTTAATCTGTATGTTAATCAATTCTGAAATTAAAAAATACCTATCCACCATTAATTGCTATTAATGAACCATAAGACTCAATTATTCAAACAATCCAGTCAATTAATGTAGCATTTTCTCTATACTCTCAATACTTTCCGCTCTTGACTATATCATACTTGTTTCATATACTTCTTCTTGAATTGCCATTTCATTTTAATTGAAATTTAAGAAAGCAGGCTTTGCTGAATTTTGTATAGAGGCAGTAGGTTTCGAGAATCCAAGTTACTTTATTTTTTCTTCAGCTGATTTTATACTCTAAGTTCTTTTTTATAGTAGGTTTTTGAAGTCTCGAGACATATTTAGAACTCTTACTCTAAGAATCTCTAACATTGATTAAAAACATTTTTCTTTTTACTTATTTTACTCATTTGCAAGTATTTATTATTACTTTGTTTGAGAAAGGCACTCAAGTTACAACTTAAACTCCTAGACATCAGTGCTAATCAAATTAGACAAATTCGAAATTATGATCCATTCTTGCTAAATAGTCCTTCACCTTCCTATAAGCTCAGCTCCTTTAATTTATTTAATCTACTTTCAGTTAAATCTAGTCTTTTATTAAGATCACAGGAAAGAGTTAGAAATTTTGATTGGTTTTAAGGCAGATAGCTCGAGTGTATTGCTAAGTTATTTCCTAAAAATCTTTAGCTATAAGTTTTCTCTATCTTAGAGGAGTTTTCTAACTATTCTAGTCATTCTAAAAAGTCTTAAGTTCTATCTGTGAAATTCATTTTTTTTAATGTACTTTAAACTATTTTTTCCAATCTTTTTACTAAAATTAGTTCTTCACTATTTTAATATTAACTTACTTCAATATAATCAAGCTCTTAGTCATTTAAAGTGAAACATGAATTATCGTTTATAAGTGAAACTAATTTAAGTTTAGATTATATTGTTCTTACCAAGTTTAGCTTAAGGAGGGAAAAGCTGTGCAAGAATAGGAAATTAAGGATGAGCTTTGCTAGTTATTTTATAGGATATTCCTAACTTTTAATTGAAAGATTAACTTTGTTCTCTTAGTTCTAAATATTTAATCAATAGAAAAGCCTTCATTCTATACACTCTATTTATTCAATCACTGAATTTGTTAATTCTTTGCTTTTCCTTATATGTTATATTGATTTAGACAAATTCGCTTAGTCATAATTTGAAAGCATCTGCTAGTAGATGAGGATTAAAATGCTGAGGATTTAGATTCTTAAATGATATTTAGCTTTCTGCTCATTGAAAAATAATCAATCTTATATATCTCACTAAAGATTTAATTCAACTGCTTCATAACTAAATCGCCTTTCTACTTACTTGTCCCTTTGGCTTTTACTTTATTTCACTGAGGTAAGAACTAAAATCTTATTTAAGAAATAGCGATTTATTATATAATACTTGTACTGATAATCTTAGACTAGTATTATAGAATCTTAAACTTCTATTTATAATAATAAAAATATTAATTTTAAGTTTTCCGTTTTAGGGATTTCCAACCCCGTCAGGAATACAGCAGTTCATGCTCCCTGCTGTTAAATATAAAAGTTCGGGTCGCCCAATTTTAGCGAGATTGGGAACTCGGATTTTTCCAGGTTTTCCCTCCTTTAATTTGCCTTGGTTCATCTTAATCTTGTATATTGAACCATCCGGGTTGCAATACATTCTTTTCATTCTTGCTTCTTCTTGCTTCTTCTTTTTTCTTCTTTTGTTGTTCTTTTATCCAATAGTTTCTTTATTTCTATTAGAATTTCTAACACTTCCGATAAAAATGTCATACGGTTCCACAACGGAAACATTTCTTTTTTATTTTGAATTATTTTCCTTGATTTGTTTGCTCTTTCTAGACTTCGATTTCCATTTATATAACTCCGGTTTCGCTTTACTCTTTCTTAAAAGTTTACATCTTCTCTTCTACTTTTCCGAATATGTTATCCAGTTCAGTCTGTTTCTAAAGCTAATTTTAGGATTCTTTAGTCTGACTTTGTGAGATATTCCAAAAGGCGTTAAGATCTCTTTCCTAAAACATAATTCTTGACTCAATTCCTTCTGCTAGGTCTAGCTTTGCCATCAGCATATCATTGTCCTTCTTCAATCTCTTGACCTCTTCCTGGAGTTTCAGTACCACTTTGATGAGCTACTCCATGCTCATCTGGCCAGAAGAGTTGAACTCTGATACCTCCTGGTGGAGAACAGTCTTCATCTGTTTCCTCGGTTTCTCGCTTGAGGTTGGAATTTCCGTGTATATATTCTTCAAGGTTGGCTTTCGTTCGTTTTTTAAGATTCCAAGTTGTTAGTTCAGTGTTGGTTAAGGTTGTGATAGAGAAGATTTTTAAGATTATTAAGACTTGGTTTCTTGCTTCCTCCCTTCCTTTTTGGGTTAGGAAGAGGTGCTATAGAAGCCTGACTTGAAACCTTCAACCATTTCTTTATATTAATCTTAAACTTCTACTGAATGGATATTTTTCTACTATATCATGATAGTGTTAATTTAAATTACTAATTAGATATATTAATCTATTTATTTGATGGCTTCGCTCTACTGCTGAATATCGCTATTATTGAATAAATCATTATTGTTACTAGAATCCTTAACCCTCAAGCATACCGAATAATAAAACCTGGCTATTATGATAATCTAGTAAAGTACCTGCTAATAGAGCTTTATTATTAAACGTCTTTTATTTAGATGCTTAATTATACTTATAAGTTAAGTCCCTACATCACTTCTACCCTACTTCTATACTCTTTAATTTATCATTATAAGTAAAGCATTAGCATATTACATCAAGCTGAACTTGTAGTTTAATATGCAAGTATAAGATATTAATTCTATTTAAATGGCAGTAATAAGCTAGCAGATAATACCTTTAAAACTCTACAAAGAAGGTAATCAGTTCTCCTTATTACTGGGATTCTTTGCTTGTTAGCTTTATTTATTTAATTGTTTATAGCTTATTATGGAAAAATATGGTTTAGTAAGTTAGAGTTTAAAGGAAAAGGATTCTTAAGATATGAAAAAGGGTAATTTATTAGTATATCAACTAAAAACTTCGAATATTTAGTTTATTAGATTAACTTAGTCGTTAGAAAATAAATCTATTGATTTAGACTAATAGTCTAATTATAAGTTTAAGGTATATACCTTCAAATAAAAATAAGAACTACACTAATTTTAATTTATATAACTAGCTATAAGCTTTAAGTTGTATAAGACCAGCATGAAGCTAGTATAAAAGTAACATAAAAACTATTCAATTATTATACTCTTTTGCTAATCTAATAAATAATCATAAAATAGTCAGAGGTATATACATTAAGAGTATAATAGAAGTAATGAATATATGAGTAAAAAGTAATAATTTTAATTAATAAATACTTACTTTTTTAACTAAGTACATTCTGCTAGTTCCTTAATTCTTTTTATAGCAACTTTATTTTATTTAAATAAGTCATTTTTCATATGTATAAGCTAGTACGATGAATTGATTTTCATATTCTCTTTGTTATACACAAGGGATATGGATAAATTAGACTATATGGTTTTAAGATAATTAGCTGATTAAATAACTACTTATTAATATCTTATTTCCATGTAATAAAGGGTTATCTAAGCTTTAAGTGAATATTCTAAACTTAAGTAATTAGCCAAAGCTTATAAATTCTAAATATCAGGACTACTCTATTTTTTGTCAGAATGATTATATTATTCAAGGCTAGAAAGTATTTAATTGATGGTCTAAAATATAAAATGTTAATGACCTTATGAATAAAAGGTAGAGTTAAAAAAAGTAAAAAGGAATCAAATGGTAATAGATGAATTAAAGTATAGAAGAGTTACTTTAAATAATCCTAGTAAATGAGTAGCTTTACTTTAAATCTTAATAATCATTATTAATTGTTATTTTAGAATGTCAGAAGATCCTATTGAATTATACACGGAAAGGTCTAAATGGCAACTTTGGGAAAACTGATTTTGGCCTTACTAGTATACCAACAAAGTGGTGACTCCTATTTATGGGAGTTACTGAACGTTATTAATTTACAGAATTATTGCGTTATCAACATCTATTGTTGTATTCATAATAGAAATAGACGATGAAGATGACTGATATTACTATTTTACTAACTGGGCTATGATTGTAGTCATAATGACATTCTTTCTGCTTTTGTTGACGAACAAAATACCAAAAATTTGGAAATATAGTCACTTTGCGTTTGAGCTATCTTTTGTCATTCAGTTCTTAATCCTTACTCTTTATTGGTTTGTTGAATTTGATGATAGCGATTTTAGGGAAATAGGTATTGTAAAGTATGTGATATTCATATTAATTATCGCAATTGATTTCATTTTCAATCACATTGAATTCTGCCTCAGACATCTTATAATTGTTTACTTTGTAATTTCTATTTATGTTGCTTATGATTGACTGCTTTATCTTATAGGAGATGTAGAGGTGTATGACATTGACTGAACTGATGTGTGGAGTTATATTATTATTGTTTTAGGAGCTATCAGTACTTTCTTTGCATTTGTACTAGGAATAAAGTGAGGAAACTGGAAGAAGAAGAGATATCGAGAAGCTGATTTATAGATAGTCATTTGTGGAGGAGAATACAAGCAGTAGATTCAAATAGAAAGGCAGCAGTTTAAAAGACCCGACTTTTAACACTTCTTTAGCTTTTACTATAATCTTTCAATTTTATTTTCCATTTTAGCAATAATAAAGCAAGTTGAATCATTAATAATTACAGTAATCAAATAATTAGAAAGCAAATTATTTATTTAGATAGGATGCTTACTAATTACTCGTTAGTTTAGTTTCAAATTCATTTACATTTCTTTTATTAATTCTTGCTCTAAGCTTTTTATTAGTATTCCTTTTTGCGTTTTAAGCTCTTATGAATAAAAGGTATCGTTATTATTAAAGTATCTAATTGCTTACATTTTTTAACTTGGTTTTAGAAGTTAAAGAAATAAACATATTTGTATTATTAAGCTTAAGCTTAAAGTACTTAAGTTAAAGATTAATACCTAAAGATTGAAATCCTGTTTTATTTTAATTTTAAAGTTGGATGCTAAAGTACTAATAATCCATTTTTCATTAAAGAAGGAAATAATAAAATTCTATTACTAGTAGCAATCTAATTAGATTTACTTTTAATTGAAGCTTAATTATCCAATATTCTTAAATATAACTTTATTTATTTGCTAGCAGGATGAAACTCTAAATTAGCAAACAATAGATTGATAAAATGTGTATTACTAAAGTTTTTGACTTAATAGTAATTATAAGCTATAAGCTATATTATATTAGAGTGGTCTACTATAAATATCTTATTATTTTTATCTATCACTTACTTTTCTTATTTCTCCACAAAACTTTTCAGATCAATTAATTTTTCTTAATTGAGTACTTTGCCAATTGTTAAAATATAAAGTTCCTAGTTGAATATCTTAGCGTACTTTCTTATGCAATCAGTCTTGGATATAGTAGTTTAATATCTGCGAATATATTTAAATTACTATATCCAAGATAAATAAAGCTAGCTATAATATTCTAATACACTAAGGTTTAAATCCCTTATTACTACACATACTTAACATAAAACTATTCTTTTATGATTATAATTTAAGAATTTAGTAGGAGTATCTATTAGCAGGTAAATCATATCTATTTAAAATAAGAAAAATAGGAATATTTTAAGATTCTTAGTCTCTTTAGTTTTAGCTATTTTAGCTATTTTATTAAGTTGATTTTAACTAGGCTAATACTCATCCAAATTACCTTTTAGAAACTAGTTCTTTTAATTAAATTATTGATATTGTACAAATACTCTAAAGTTTGCTTAATTTCAGTATAGGAAGTATTAGTTTCTAACTTAATATTGCTAAATATAGGTAGCAAGAAGTGCGCTTTTGGAAAGGTAGAAGATTTTGAAGACAGAAGATGGAAGAGAATTGTATGATTTATGATAATGACAAAGTGATCTTAGTGAGCATCTTTACCTAAATTATTGTTAAATACTTTCAATTTTAAGATCCTCATAAAAATGAGTAAATTATCAGAAAAATCCTTAACTTAGTTACTCTTTAAAATAATATCTCTTTGTACTGACTAGTAATCCAATGTATAAGCTTCTAGCAAAAGTAGCTTGTAAGAAATCGCGAAGTAGCACAGTGATAAGATTATTACTATCATTTTGCATCCAGAGAAAAACTAAGATTTGACAAAGTAGTAATAAGAATTCCTTAGTAACATGGACTTTAACGACAAAATGATAATACTAGATGAAACAGTGGGACATTCTGAATAGGTGAAGCAAAATTAGATAGAAGTAATAACAGGTATGTGTATTTAACAAATAAACAAGGAAATAGATATCAAAGAAGAAGATATACATTGCATTTAGCAAAATCAAGCTACTACCTTCCAACTATTGACCAACCTATTAAGTAGCATGCTGCCCTTTGATAAATACGTTATATTTCAATCTCTCTTTCAAATGATTGATTAGAATAGCTTCCCATAAAATGTTAGGATTATTCAAGTGCTAGGTTACCTTGCTTCTAAGCATCAAGTTATAGTCACAAAAAGAATGCAAGAAATCCTAGGAAGATTGCTAAGTATGATCAAAACTATCAATGACTAGGTTTCTCAGATCATTTTTATGAATAGTCTCATACCTTTTGCAGAAGCTTTTCTTTACACTGTAAAAAACCATTCTAAAGAACTTTAGGCAGATACTTAATCTCCCTAGAAATGGACAGTCGAAGCACTAAATTAGTTATTTAATGGATTTTATGAGCATATTATAGAAAACTTCTAGCAAAATCCTAGGATTTTAAGAGCTTTGACATGCAGAGCACTTGGACTGCTATACAAAATTTCAACGAAAACTGATAAATTGAACCAATAAGTTTTAGATAAATACGTTCAATCTATAAAGCTAGAAGACTAATTTGAAGTTAAAGACTATACCTTTCTCCATATTATCTTCCAAGGCCTTAATGACTTTTTAACAGAGTAGCAAGAATTACGTGAAAGCCATGTAAACTCTATATTAAGTACAATTTTTCCACTAACTAAAAAGCTGACAGTAGTTAGTCCTAATGCTATTAACAATAGTGACAAGCATGCTATAAGTTTAAAAAACGAAATGGTGGGTTGCTTCCATCAGCTTTGTCTTTAGTATTAAGAAACTGTAATAACTTATCTGATTTAATCTAAGCAAAAGTTATAAACCTAAGAGCTTATTCCTATCTTGTGAATTCTATATTATCTAATTCAAAATCCTGTGGTTAATCTTAATCCACTGAGCTTACAATGCATTTTAAAAATGATAGAGTAGTATAATTAGAACGATCATCTTGAAATAAAATGGGTATTTAGTGAGCTTATTTTAAGCATTGTCAATAGAGGATGGTTTAACTAGGATTGATGTCCTTGTGTTAAATTCTTGATTCACTAAAGTAGTATCTAATCTTAAAGTATGGGGGAAGAAGCATTGTATAATGTAAACGTAAACACATTGAAAGAGAGAGTGGAATGAATTTTAGTTAGAATGTTCTAGAAGCTGGATATTGCAATATTATGACCCTATATTTTAACACTGGTTACAGACACTAAAAACCAGTAAAGCTCTTATTATTATCAGAGTAATGCGAGTTTTTAGACAATTTGCAAGATGATAGCAATCTTATATAACAAATACTAAAAACTGACTTTAAGCGAATAACAGCATGCTTAAATTCCATCCATGTAAACTATCTTCCTGAGAATCATTTTGATGCTGCACAAGTAAGACGACAAGTGAAATACTGACATTTTAGCTGCATTTTAGATTCTTCTAGATGTGTTTAATTTGAATTTTCCGAAGAATGTAATAGATGACTTATAGAACAAGCTGTTAAATGATAAAATATCTACCAGTAATTACTTCAAATGGAGAGATTGTGTTATCAAGCTTTTCTCCCAAATTCTTAATTTGCACTCTTAGGAATCCCTTATATTTATGGAAGATGCTATAAATAATGAGTAGTAGGAGATTATGAAAACTGAGCTTTATGAGTAGAAGTTAGCTATTTTATGTATTCTGAGAGGAGTTCTACTGGGAAAAATGCAAAAGAATGAATATATAAATGAGGAATTAGACAAGCTGTTCTAATTAGTCCATCCAGAGTTCATTTCAAATCAAGTAAGAGGAAGAAGCTAATCAGTACCTAGTGCTAACTAAAGCAATAATATACCTAAAATACAGTTGAATAAAAGTAAATAAGATATCAATGTTTATGTATAGTTAGGAGTTTCTGAAGCATTTGGCTTTATCAGTGCTGGACATTTTAAAGATGTTCTTAATAAAGTTTTAAGTATCTTGTAAGTCTAAGTAGTTGAAGGAAGAAAAGGAAGCTTTATATCTAACATGACATCTTAGCATCCGGAAATTGAAGTACCTACTTATATCTAGACCACCTTAATGCAGTGCTTAGGGTTCATCTGCAAACATTCCAATATCTAGAATCTGATTCCTTATCTATAGCTTCATATATTCCCTTATTTGCTTTAATCCATCAAAAATGAAGATTAGAAACTAAGGTAAGCAGGGTTAAAATCACTTGGATTTTTATGTGACGCTTTATTAATACAAAATAGCTTCGATCTTTAGTATTATGAACTAATAGAAGTAATAGGGGACATTACTAAGCAGCAGGACAATACTTTGGATAAAAATAGACAACTTAGCTTATTCTTGTTGGCAAGACTTATAAAATTGAATTCGAATATGGAATATGATTACCAGTGAATCATCAACCATTTAGATTTAAGCCCAAAATAGAAAGGACAAGTTGCATATTCAGAAATGCTATAAGGAGTTATTGAAGTTCTAGTTACTCTTACTGAAAATGATTGGGAAAACTTGAGTAAAATTCTACTTTAATTGACAAATAAACTAAAGGAGATCAATTATGATAAGAAATTGCATGTTGTAAACATAATTCACGCTATCATTCATAAAAAGGACATAAAAAGGTTTTACTTTACATTGCAAGATTTGAATGTAAAGCATTGGGTATAATGCTTTAGCTATATGGTTCCATTGCTTTTCGATATAAGTATATTTTAGCTTTCTAGCCAATGTGTGACCCGATTATTAGAATGCATTGGAATAGAGAAATTTTCCTTTTAGTAGGATCAAGCACCATTTATCAAAGATACTCTCCTGAGTAAGTAAGTTTTGACTAATTTGATATAAAAACTTTCAGCAGGATTGAAAGTAACTAACTTCTTCCCTAAAATTGTTTTATAAGTCATTCCCTGGTTGGCAACTTAACATTCTCATGGAATTTCAATTTTTATAAAAATAGCCATTGAGCATTGCGAGAATAAGTAAGACTTGAACGAAACTTTACCTTTACTATTTGAAAACCTAGTAGGAATTCTAAGAAACAAAGACTTAACAACGGAGAAAACAAAATGCTTAGATTGTATTGAAGTCCTCTTTGAGTTTAATCTTAGCAAAAGTCTAAATTGTGTAGTATAACAATTTTGCTAGCAATTCCCACTGGAGTAAGAAACAATAGGCATATTTAAAAGGCTGAGCCTTCATAAAGATTTAATATTTGGCATTCTCAATAATATTAAAACCTCCTCCACTATGCCCCAAATTATACTCATGGGTCATATATTCTAAATTAAAGAGCAAATCTAGCATAAAATACTTAAATCTTACGCTTAGAAAAATTCAGCAACTTTATTTGGCTATTTAATAATGAATTTGCAGCAAAGAAATGAGACTGATGTTAGGCATGTAATATGGACATTACATTAACTATCAATTTGTGCAGAATTCTATTAAATATCCAGAAACTTAGAGCAAATAAGCTCATAAGACCTAATTATTGACTAGGTAGGAGAAGGTTCTTATATGCTGATGGATATCTTTATAAAAGAGATTTAGTAGACTGACTAAATCTAATAAGCAATTGAACAAATAATGGAGTTAACTCCTGATCCTAGAAAAATGGCAACATATATTGGTGTAATTTCTTCCTTCATAAATTTACTGGTAGTGGTAAGGAATAAAAGCCTTAATGCCTGTATTGATACTTTAATAAAATAGTTATATGGCTATGAAATTTTCATGGTTTGGAAACTTTCAATAAGAGGATTAGGAAATTTAAGCTTCACATTTAATGAAATTCAGCAGGAAATACAGCAACAAATTCTACTAGCTCTAATTTAGTCTTTGAAATCAACAAATACTTTGGAAGCATTGAAGGCTCTAAACAAATTAATATTAAAATTAGATGAAAAAATAGTAGCAGAATAGCTGTAGCAACTATGTGATAACTTGTAGAACTGTTACACTGATGATGACTAAAATATAAGACTCATAGCTTTCTAAATATTTGGTAAATGCAAGCAATTTATGATCTAGCAAATATTTGACTAAAATCTAATTTTCATTATTTTGTATATGTAAGATCCTCCTGTTTCCTAAGAATGCAAAGGACTCATCAATGTGTATGAAAATCTTTTGTTGAAGTATATGGGTAAAGCCTTGATATTAGAGTCAACACCAGACAAGCCTTCTTTAGATATAGAGAATATAATGCAAATTATAATATTAAAGCATATAGCTGAAAACTCTACTAGCTTTATTAAGCAATACATTGCTTAATTATTAGCACTAACATGGACTCATCAGTCTAATATACGAGCATATGCGATCTATGCACTAACTGCTGTTTATTCTATCTTGTAAAAGTAAAAGAAGTCAAGTGAATACTTTGCTGACTTCAATTCAATAGTTAATATTTTACTAGAGCTGATGACTGATCCTGAGTATATTGTCAGAGAAAAGGCCGTTAGGTGTATTAGAACGTTCACAATTGGTGCTGAAAATTAACTTTAGTGAACTATTTAATTTAAATTGATTAAAGTATTCTATTTAATTAACTCTTACTACTGCTAATTCCTAAAGTTTAGGAATACTAATCACTTCTTACTATTATAGTCTATCTTATCCCTTTATTTATAATGTATTGTCATATCTTAATACTTAAAAGATAAATGAACGATGTTTGTAATTTAATATTTTTCAATAAGTAACTAATTAAGTTTCTTTGTTCCTGACCTTAGGAAAAATCAAGTAAATAAAATAGAAAATTAAATTATTTATCTAAAGATAAGCTTTAGGCTAAGCATATTTTAGGCTAATATTTGCTCAACTCTTAAAGTTGCTTATGAATACAATTTTTCTAAAGCATAAAGTAGACTCTGCTAAAATATAAACTCTTTAAATTATATAATCAAAGCTAATTTTCATAAATAGTTCTCAATGAGTTTCATCATAATATATAGCAATCTAGCAATAAATATATTCATTAGGCAATATGGGAAGGAATGCTGCTTTTGAATTACTTTATTCTTTAATTTAAGAAATTAATTTAATTGCCAGTGCTATTTCAAAAAATTGCCAAAAGTTAAATTAGTAAAGTGATTAATTTCATCTAACGGTAAGATAGATTCACACCGAATCTAATAACTTAGTATTTAAAATCTTCAGCTAATAACTTTTAATGCTATACTTTTTTAAGTTCAAAAAGCTTGATGAAGCTTATGTAGTAAAGACATAAAATAAGAGCTATAAAGCAGATTCTTCAATAATTAATATTTCTCCTAAAATATAATAATTTAAATTAGCAGAAATCTTTTATATTTAACTTATATCTCTAAGAAAACCTACTCTACAATACTGATTCATGTATATCTACCAAGCAACTAGATTTCATAATGTTGTATATACATTATCACAAGCTAATTAACTTTGAAATAGTTATAATCTTTAATTGCTATTTGTACTACTATTTTGTTCCATTAAAAGTTATTATTTCATAGAAAATAAATTAAATTTAGAATTAACTGATTGATTAAATCTGGTTTAAAGATGCTTATTGGAGTCAACTGATTGCTTAAGAAATCTGAAGTTCTTTTATACCTAAAGAATACTTTAAGCATACTTAATAATAATCATTTTAAATCTTTCTAACTCACTTTTTGAATCTAATAAGCAAAAAACAAATAGAAAAGCTTTCAGAATAGCTAACTACTATCTTTCTTACAGATAATCATCCCATTTAATGTTGACAGTTTATGCAATTGTTTTCCTCATCTTATCAAGCAAATAATATTCTCTAATACTTATAAAGATAACACTTAATATTTGTATAATAGATAAAGAGATAATACATATAATATAGTAAGTTAGTGAATGCTCATTAAAAAGAATAATCCCGATAAATTATGTTAAAGAGATTAAAAATAAGATGAGAAAAGGAAGGAAAAGGTTAAATGGATAAGCAAATTAAAAATAGTAGAGTAAAATAATTAAATAGGAGTATCAGTGATATTAAGTAACAAATTTAATTCAAAATAATTTTCTAACTCTCAGTGGAAAGAATATATATACTCAGCTATTTCACTAAGTCTTTATTCTAGTTAAATTATTTTCAGTCTCTCTTCCATATCTTATGTTGGATTTTGTTTTCATTAATTGATCAAACTTTTAATTTCAATCACTTCATTAATTGCTTATCCTATGATTAAATCAAATCTGATCTCTTCAGGACAAATTTTTTCTTGCATCTACTACTGAGTGATCTACATATCAGATAATTGGGTTCCAAGGTATGCTATTTCGTATCCTTCTTCTTGCTAGGGTACTAATTACATTTTATAAGCATTTACTATTTTTCTCTTTTTAACTAGAGTTACAAAAACTTATGATAGTAGTTATTTAGTATTTTAGGAGTTATATATTAAACAGGTAAAAATAATTAAGCTTAAGCATAATATTTGTGGCGATTAGCTTAGCGTTTTTTAAATATGAAAATACTTATTTTAAAGCTAATATTCAAGAACTTATTCTACATTCTTTTAAGCCATTAAAATAGAAATAGCCTTCCTAATTTTATCCATCTATTCTATAATCAAAAGAACTTTAAGATAATATTTTGAGCATTCAATACATTACTAAGTTTGTTTATTCTAAAAGCTATATATTGCAGGTATATCTGCAGATATAAAGTATAATATTTGAAGATTTAAAGTAGTTTGTAAATCACTAAGCTTAAAGCATCTTTAGTTCTCATTTAACTTAAAGTGCATTAGAAGTTTTAGCCAAATCCTTTTATTAGAATATGCTATTACAAATGGATTCCCTTAGTCGTTTTTTATTTAATTTAAGATATATTAAAAATATTTTTTAGAAGCCTTTCCTAACTCACAACTCCTATTGCGCAAAACACTCAAAACCCTAAATTTCTTGATCTTCGCTTATTTTTTCAAGTTTGCGATCATCTAATAATAAAATTGCTTACCTAGGATAGAAAATCCTTAAATTCCAAGATTATATTGAATAGCTACAAATGCGAATATATCGGAGTTAATAATTTCAGGATTGTCACTTTTTATTATTCATAGACATTCCTAATATATGTCTTCCAATTTTTAATCGCTAATATCGCTTTCTATACTTTTACATAAATTAGTAAACTTTCAGAAAGTCAGTTTTTCATTTTTCTGTTTTCATTCTTAAAATATGGTTTTTAACTTTTAAAAGTCTTAGACTTTTTTATTCTCATATTCATTGCAAATAGCATTTAGAAAAGTAGATTTTGAAACCATTCAAGCATCTTTGTTTCTGAATGATCTGGTTAAGAAATTGATTTTGTCTATAAACTCTTGATAGGCTATATCTCCAGATTTGTCAGCGTCTATATACTAAACCAAGTTTTGTATTTCATGCTCAGTTAATCATATGTCCAGTTCCTTTTTTATCCCTTCAATAAATACTTATACTGTAACTGTTCCACTCATATTTTTATCCAGTTACTAAAATATATCTTATGGCTTTTTTCCCTGTCTCGCCATTTTCCAGCAAACAACAAATAATGTAAATTCATTTTGTGACTTACCTTCAGGGATAAGTTTAGCAAGGATTCTACATCCCAAATCTTTATCTCATGTAAACAAACTTTGAACAGCTTCAAAGATATCAATTAAAGGAACATATCCTCCAACTACTGCCTCTTACATATTTATTTGTTCTGTATATTATCCTTTCTTTTTGTCTTATAATGTAAGCCTTCTTTTGAACAATTCTGCTGCTTTTCTAAATTTGTAGTTGCAAGATACTATAAAAATACCAAGTTAATGATCTATTGGATCTGGATGATAAACTTGCAAAATTCGGCAAAACAAGATACCATATTCATTATTTTCTTAATGCAACTGTTCTAAAGAAATTAGTAAAGAAGCAAGTAATTTTAAGGCTGTAGTTTATTGACCGCATTACTATAAAACATAATGAAGCATAAAATCAGTCATTAGTGTTGGATTATGTCCAGCTCTCAGATCAAGTTTATCTTATTTATATTTTTAAATCATAACTTCTTCAAGTAGTTATCATACATTCTCCTGTGGCATTGCTTTTTCAACCTTTAACTATGAAGTTACTTTCTAGATAAGCATGTTTTCTTTGATAATTTTTAGCTTTTAGTTTTTATTTTATTGAGAAAAGTAATCGGACTCTTAACTTATTTCTTCCTCTTCAATTTTCTATTTAATCTATTTTTTTTGGGTTCCTAATTCTTCTTTAAGTTTAGAAACCAATTTCTATAAGAATTTCATACTCTGAATATCTTGAATTCTGTCTTAATATAGATTAACATTTTCTCCTTATAAATTTTCTTACTCAAGCATCTTTTGCTTTTAGATTTAATTTTACTTCTCAATGTTTTCATATCTATTGAGTTTTAATTCTAATTCTTGATATTTTTTTTTTAATTACTCTGAGTTATTTTTTTAATTCTAGTCTTTAATTAAGATTTGTATTTACCTTTTAAGTTATTCGTTTTCTTCTTATATCTCTTAGATTTATTCATATTATCTTTAAATTCCTTCATTTTTATTGATATTTTAGCTAATTATTTTGAGCTACTTGGCATATTCTTCTATTTTATTTTTGCTAGATTCCTTATCTTCATTTAAAGAACTAATTACTTTTTCTAACTCTTTGCATTTTTGTATTTAGAACTGTAATTAAGAGTTAAGTTTTTAAATCTGTTTGTTATCTTCTTTTGCTTCAGAAACTTCTCTTCTTTAGTTTTCAGGTTTTGATTCTTATTGCATTCTTTTTAACTTTTCGCATTCTTTTTAGCAATCTTCAAGTTAAAACTGTGTTTGCTAATATTTCTATGCTAAAACTCTTAATTATTCAAGCTCATAAAATAAGTTTCCATTATTGCACTCTAGAGTTATTATTTGTACCTCTAATTCTCTCATCCTACGCTGTGAGTTTTTCAAATTTTAGACTTTTAATTTTAGTTTTTCATTATCCTACTACAAGAGAATATTTCTCTTCCTTTCTTCTTCAACTGTAATACTTAAAGCTTCTTTTTGCTTTTTCTTTTCATTTAATTGATCTTTCATCTCCAATGTTTTATCGTGAATTGTTGAAAGTTTGGCTTTGAGATTTGCGATTTCTTCTTCTGATGCTTTTTATTCTTTTTCCATATCTTAGATTTGCAACTATACCTATTTAATGGATTCTTCTTTGCTTGAAATATCTGATCTATATTTACAATCTAGATTTTTATACTCATTTTAAAACTTAATAAGAGAAGTTTTTTCCTCGTTTAACTAAGTTTGAAGCATTTTTTTATATCTTTCTAATTCTTAAACTTATGCTTTCAACTATTCATTTTCAGCCAGATAGCCTCTAAGCTCTTCTTCCAAAGACTGAATTGAAATAGACTTATTTACATCTTGATTTTGGAATTCCTATAATTCTTGTTGGCATTCTTATAACTATTGTTTCAAATTTTTGACTTAGTTTTATAGCTTCTCTATTTTTCCTTTCTATTCTCCATTCTAAATATTCAAATCTTTATCCCAAATTTCTAGTTTTTGGTTTTGGTTGTACAGTATTTTTATTTACTCTATTAAGTCGTTTTTCTCTATAGTAAGTTCGTTTAGTTGAGAATTCAACTCGTATGCTGAAGTATCATTTTCCATTTCTAGTTTTAATTAATCATACTCTATTTAGATATTTCTTAGATTTTCTTCCACTTGCTAATTCTTCTTCATTAGGTTTTAGACAAACTAAGATTTCTACTTTTCAAGCATAAAAAGCTTTTAGTCTTCTTAGAATTCATTTTCAGAACAAAGGATTTTTAAATTGTTCTGACTTTCTGAAAATAGCAGAGTTTAGTAATGTTAGATACAGTTAAATCCCGCGACTATTGCATCAAATCCAGCTCGTAATTATTCTTCAAGGTCAGTTTTATTTTTAATTTAAGTGATTTTTCCAATAATAATCTCTTGAACCTTACTTTCTACTTCTAAAGGAGTAGCTGTTTTCTTGAGTTCATTCATAAGTTTATTTAGATCTATAAGAATTTATTTCCTTCATTTGTCAATATTTTCACTTTCTTATTTCTTAATCATTTCTTCTTACCTTTTCTACATTTGCTCCATTTACTCATTCTTTTCTTGTAAAGCTTATTCTAAACTTTGGATTTTCTTATTTTAAGAGTAAAAGCTAGCCTTTTAGAAGCTTAGATTCATGATGCTTAGATCACTTTCTAGTTGATTATATTTCAGTTATAGTATTTTTAGCTCATCGCTTTTGTCAATTTAGTTTTATGCTAAAATTCTTTTGTCCATTTCAAGCTAGAAAAGGTTGTGATTTAGATTAGGGATGTTTGTCATTGAGCATAATGTTTCTTAACTTTCCTTTACAAGGTCTTATTAAATCTTCGAAATCATTGAGTTGAGTTACAGAGAAGCCGCAAAGTAGCCTCTTAATCTTTCTTTGATTGATTCTTTTTCACTTGGGATAGTCTATAAAACTTCTTAGCAATCTCTGCCATATCTTTTAACATGTTTTTCTTATCCTCTAATGATTTTCATTAAGGATTAAGCATAAGCTTCCATTATCTCTAATGCTACTCCTTAAGATTACTCTCCTTCTTAGCCAGCACAAACTGCTTAGTTGTTTGATTTTATAATAGCTGGCTGGCAAGTATGCTAGATTGTATACTAAATTGAATTCAACTTGTTGATATTTGCCTTTAGTTTCGCTACTTCTAACTACAAACTATTGACCTTTTACTCTTACATTTCAAGTAACTATTCAGATTGGAATTTATCTTAATACTACATTTTAAAGGTTTCCCATGAGCTAACGATAATAGGAGTGTATAAGTTTTACTCCTTTAATAGTTTATCAAGCTTCTCAAATACAAGTTTAATACTTAAAGGGTTTTCAAATTACTAGCTTTCATTTAATTCATTTAGTAGCTAAGATGCCTTTTATAAGCTTTCTAGTATTACTTCTTCGTTGAATCGAACTAAGTTTTTTTTAGCAATTTCGAGACTTTCCAAGATACTTAGTTATAACCTTTTTTTATAGTTAAGCTCATCTAGACTAATTTTGATATGATTTTCAAGGTTTCAAATTATATTTTCGTTTGTTTTGTACTACTAAGGCAAACTTCCAACTGTTTCAATTTGAAGTTCTCTAAACTTACTCTGAGCTCTTTCTTAAAGACTATTAGAAGTGGTAATTGTATTTAAATAGTGTTTAATTGCATCTACCATATCAGGATAAGGAGTATCCTCTTTAACGTTTTACACCTAAGTAAGTAGAAGTTAGAATGAGTTCTTCATTTCTTTAATTTCTTCTTAGGAGCCAAAGTTTTATAAGATTTTATACTAGGTCTTCAGTATTTCTTTTATAATCTTAATCACACTAAACAAATCTAATTCTATTTCCTTTACATCATTAAGCTTCTATAAAATGCCTTTGTATTATTGTATGGATTCTCCCATTTAACTAAGTGCTTAAGCTGCAATATCCACTCCATTCGATAAATCTAGTATAGGTCTAGGAACAGGTTCGTTCAGCTTCTGCTCAAACCTTTCTAATTGCTTTACTTTGTATCCTAAATTTTATCTTAGTCTTTCTACTTCAGCTGCTTGATCAGCATATAAAGGTCTTAACAAATCAGTCACCTATCCTGATTTTTCGCTTCTTGGTGTACTCAGCAGCTCTCCAAAAGGATCTTCATGCTAGATATTTTAGTTAATTTCATGAAATCCTGTACACATTTCTATGATATTTAAAGGCAGATAATTAACTCCAATTTCGTATAAATTAGAATGCTACCATATATCTATCAATCCTAGGACCATTTAAGTAGCACTATTACTTGAAATTAGACTTTGGAATTTAGCAAAGCAAAATGAGCTAATAGAGTTTCCATCAGCTAGTATGTATATGACTTTCTAATTAGGAAACTAATATCTAACCATACACTTTTTAATCAGCTCTATCTTTATATCTGGATAGCTAATTAAGGATTCTAAGTTTATTCCATGGCTTGAAGCTTCGAAAGACCCAACTATACTATTTTATTTCATCATCTAAAAGTGCTCTGAAGCTAAGTTAGTCCCTCTAAATAGAATTACATAATCAGCTTAAGGTAAAGAGCTTTCTAAATTTTTAACTTAAAATCCATTTAAAGTAGCTTAGAGAGCTGAATTAGCATCAGTTTCACATATTATCACTTTCGCACCATTTTCTCTAATGAAGCTTGAAAATTATTTGCTAGATTGGATATATCCAAGAATCACAAATATCTTTCCACCTATTCCAACTCCTGATATTTCCTAAATGCTTTCAATCATTTGAGCAGGGTGATTCTACCTCTTTTAAGAATCTTAATTCTACAATCATAAGAAAGGGAAAGTCAACTTTTACTTTTCTATTAACTCTTAGGCTATTTATTTGCCTGAGTAAGTTTCATCAATAACTCCTTTTAAATTAGATAGCAGATTCCTAAAGAAGTTCTAGTTTTGCTGAATTAATTTCTTTAAAATTTTAAATAAAGCTACATAGTATACAGTTTAGTTGTCTGCTTAGTTCAATAATTTTACTCAGCTCTGTTCTTCTTCTGCTTAAACTTATTTTTTCTTATGCTTATCGAACATTAGTTTGTTCTTTTTCCTTCATAGTAAAACTTCATCGAATGACTATGGGAATGCTTAATTTCTTTCGTAGTAGATTTCTAGATTTTAACCAATATGGATTAATTCGTTCAAAATCCCTGAATCGTCTAAAATTAAATTAGGACCTTCATCATTGTCAAATGTTAAACTTCGTATTAAGCATTCAATGTAATCTACATAGTTCATATTTTTCCATGAGAATACGTTAGCTAAGCTTCATTCTGCAATGGCAGCAGCTATATTGTCACTTATATTTAGTCCTTTACATGATACAAGCTAAACTTTTGCTCCAAAGCTATGAAGAATTTCTACTAATGAAGCTGTTATGGTATTAATATGCTAGCAAACTGTTATTCTTATATCTTAAAGAGGCTTTTAAGCTTCAAAATTTTGTCTACAGTTCAGAAGTCCATGTATTTCATTTTAAGACATCTAAACTTCTTACGCTCCTTAAGAAGCTAATTCTTTATCTTTAATTCAATAGAATTCAGTTCTTTCAACTTTCATTTATAAGAGATAAGCAAGTAGTATATATTGATTAAATCCTTATATCTAATATCTCACAGTAATATAAGCAATAGCTTTCTTTAAATACTCTTAATATCTACTTAAGCTATGTAAGTATTCCTATTCTACTAGTTTACTAGGATTCCTTCTAATCTATTATCTAATTAAACGTATCAATAATATCTAATAGATATCTTATAATTCAGTTATTAGAGTAAGATACCGTTAGCTTAATCTCTTCTTATATGGTAAGGTTATTATAGAAGTATGAGTATTAATGCTTATTTAAATAGTAATGCTACTTTATTATCTTTACTGTTAAACTTATACTTTTTCCATTAAGTTAATTAAACTTCCTTTAAAATACTGCTTTGTTCACTTATCTCCTTTTATATATCTTTATCTTAATGATTAAGTAAAGAATCACTCACATTAGCAGAAGCTATAAGTAGCTAGATAATTAAGTATAGTTATAGAATATTAAGTAATTAGCTATATCTTTAATTAGCCTCTATACTAAACATTCCTAATTTATACTTTTTTGCTATTTAATGCTTGGCTATTCTTCAATAGCTTTATTATAATACCCTAGATATAGTAAATAAGTAAACCAATGTCAAGCCAAAATTATATAAAAAATGAAGGACTATAAAAGTGAATATATATAGGCTAAGCTTTAATGATTTATATGCAAAGTAAAAAGGAATTTATAGCTTAATGTCTAAGTTTATAATTCACTAGTTAATAGACTAGTTTTTATTAAGCTCTAAAATTAACATAATTAAAAATGTTAAAGCAAATTGATCTAATTTTAAACCTTTTATAACTGGTTTCATTCTTAAGACTCTTCTTCTAATTTTTCACATAGCTGTTTTCTTATATTGTCTATTTCATTTTTTAGATGTTCATTTTCATGTTTAATTATAATCAAATCACTGGCTTGAGGTCTAAGATACTCAATTTCTTAAATTAAATTTCCGTTTATGCATTCTAATTTCATTACAAGTGACTCTAGTTCTTTTAATCTAGATAGATCACCTTTAAAATTTTTATTAATCCTTTTTAGCTCTTCGTTTTCTGATTAGCATTTCATCACTCTTTTTTAAAGATCTTTATCTCTTTCTGCTTATAGTTGTTTCTATAAGTCTTCAATTTAAATTTTCATTCTTCCAATTTCTTCTTTATCGCACTAATGAATCGCATTTGAATTAAATATCTCATCTTTCATTTGATTTATTTAACTTTGCATTTCATTAACCTTCTTTCTAAGTTCTTCTAGTTCTTTATCATTTTTAATCATTTAGGATTGCTTTTCACATATTTTTCTTTCATTCTCATTGTTTATCTTCTGATTTTTTTGTAATTCTTCTGAAAGCTTACTTTCAATGTTTTTAATGTATCTTTCTTTTTCTTGCTATTTTAGTACATTTTCTTTATATTTTTCCTTCAAGTCTTGAAGCTAAAGTATTAAATTCTTAGTACTAGCCTAAGCTTAGGCAGATCTAATTTCAGAATCCTATAACTACTCTTAAAGTTTCATATAGTAACTCTTAAAATCTTCTAGTTCCTTTTGCAATCCTTAAGAGTTAATCTAAAGTCTAATTACTTCTTATTCTAATTCTATATTTTGCTCTTATATTAACTAGTTATCTTTATGATACTCTTCGCTTAAATTCTAGAAATACTCTTTTTGCTGATAAATTTAGTCTATTAACTAGTTAGCTTCATCTAACTAATCGGAACAGTTTTTTAATTAATCCTAATAAACTTAATTCTCCTTTCAAAGTTGCTCATTATCTTCGAAAATTTGCTTAAACTTTTCTAGAAGCTCATCTAAAGCTGCCTATTTAGCTGTTTCTAAAGCAAACAGTTTAGATTGTTCTTTTGAGATCTACTAGTAAAAATAAGGCTCTTTTGATATCTAGGTCACATAGACAGTTGATTCCTCATTCCTTTAAATTTGTAAAACTTTATAATAAGAAATCTTATCTAGGGTTATTTTACTTTACCTAGCAAGTTAATTTCCTTACTCTCTAATTATTTTAAGAGCATTCACTGCTCCTTAAAAACTAGCTTTCATTTATTTTTCGATATCTTCCTTATCTTATACTTTCAAAACACTTTGAATTATTGAATTTTAAACTTCAATTTCAGCTTCTAATGGAATACTAGCTTTTTTAATTTCATTTAATAGCTTATTAATTTCAACCAGCAAATTATTTCTAAAAGCTTTATCCTACTCTCTAATTCCTTTTATCTACAAGTTTAATTAACTTATCTAATCATTTTTTTCTTCCATTTAGATATCTTTTATTTGTAATTTTTGATTAATTTCAACTATACTTTAACTCTTCTAATCTAAATACTCTTTTAATTATTTCTATTCGTTTATATGCTCTTCTTCCTTTATCTCAAAATCCTTTATTTAGTCTTACAAATTTAGCAGCTAATTTTAATAACCTTCTTGCATTTGCTTTAAATAATGTCTTTTTTCTATTTCTAGTTAGAATAAGTTAATACTAAAGTTTGGGGAATTAGTAAAAAGACATTGTGTTTACTAACTTTCCTTTAGTAAGTCATTTTGAAGCTAGTTTTAGTATTTGTTTAACTCAATACATGCATTAAACTATTTGGGTATTCTTTCAAAAGCAGGCTTTGTTTCGCTAGGGATTTGATCTAAAATATTGAATGAGTCTCCTCCTAAGAAGCTTATATTTCTAACTTATCCTTTAAGAATTTTATTTAAGCATTGAGTATATCCTTCTATTATTTCAGGAGTTATAAATTAAAGCTCTTTCTATGCTTTGCTTTGCTAATCAAATCCAGATTTAATTTCTTCAGCAAAGTTATTAATTATAGCTGGCTTTAGATTAAGGTTACCTAAAGACATTTCAGCACTATTAAGTAACTCTATCTCTCTCTGAAGGTGATTTATTATATTTTCTTGTTCTGCTATTTTCTCTTTAGCCTCAGTGGCTTCCTAATCTATGAAATCTAACTGATAAAGTATTTTTTTAAGTGTGGTATATGAAGCTAATTCATTTTTGAAATATTCTGGATTTATTTTATTCTCACAGTAATAGTCTAAAACTTCTACCGTTTAAGCTAAGTTTTAATCTTGATCAATATTCTAATCTTATTGCATTTCTATATTTGCTAAAGTCAATAGTTTGCATATTACGTCTTTCATTACTTCACATGCCTTTTATTTTTCTTTCTGAAGTGCAAATTACTTAGCTTGTTCAAATTGATAGTTTATATCGTCTCTTAGTTATCTCCTTTGCTTAAGATTTTAGCAACTCCTTTAACAAAACGTTTATATTCCAACATGAGTAATTTCATATACTTCATAAATTTATCCTTCTTAGGATGGAAATTCTTTAATTGTTTGATATTACAAATCCCGTAGCTATGCTAATGATTTATCATTACTTATAAATAAGTTCTTCATCGTATCTAAATACTATTTTATAGCTTCAAGATGCTTCTTTTATCCATCTTAAGCATTTAGGTTATAAGTATTTTCTCTTAATATCTATAAAGTTTACTTTGTAATTTTCAACTCACTTTCTTAACCCAAATCTTTAATGTTCTTATATTAATGCTTCAAAAGTTCGCGTGTAGCTTCAATTAGAGGTCATAAATCCACTTTTTCATGCTTCATATTTTTTAAGCTTTCGATCATTTACTTGTAAGAGTTGAGAGTTTCTAATACCTAGGTTATATACTCATTGCCAATATCCACTCCTAAATATAAATCTTTCAAGGGCTGATCACTAATTTATCCATTAATTGCTTGTCTTTTAAACTATTTTTCTTTCTCCTAAATTTGCTACTTTAGTTTAGTTAGCTAAATCATGTCTTTTATATAAGAAGTGCTTTCTCTTTCTCTTACCTCGAATGTTTGCTCCGTCTTTTTCTCAAAAAATTCATCAGGACTTTCCTATCCTTTAGCTAAGGTGATAGATTTAGAGTCCATATTGTACAAAATGGATTTGTCTATTATGTATTAAGGTATTAAAGTTAACCTTTTAGGATATCTTTCTTTATTGTTTCATAGATCAATCAAGCATAAAACTATACTGCAGAATATGTGTGAAATAAGCGCAGAAGGGGCTTTACCTGAACTAGCAATAATATTAAAAGGATGGCATTCCTAAAGAATAAAGAGAACTCTTTAGTTGGGAAAAATGAATTTATCCAATCCAGGACTAACCATCTCTACTTATATTCCTGGGATTTAAGTTAAAATTCCTATTTCTATCTCAGAATCTACCTCTAAGGCAGCTAAAAAGCATTCAGATTTCATTTTATTTATATGAGACAATGTTATTTTCTTTTTTCCTGCCAAAAGAATGAAATCAGCTTATGGAATAATATCATCAAAGTCTTTTATTTCAAATCCATGAAGATTTGCTTTAAGTGCATTTTTGGGATTTACTTCACAAATAAATATTTTAGCACCTCCTATATCTCTGAGAGCTATAGCAGCATCCTTTCCAATATTCTCAAACCCAACTAAAACTACACTTTTTCCTTTTAATCGTGCATTAGCTTAT
Organism: Loxodes magnus; assembly: GCA_946699065.1. NCBI lineage: Eukaryota > Ciliophora > Karyorelictea > Loxodida > Loxodidae > Loxodes > Loxodes magnus. The sequence continues at coordinate 395,251 of CAMPDV010000196.1, read as the reverse complement.
TTCTAAATAGCTTCTGGTATTAGAGTTGCTATAAAAGATCCAAATTAACTAGTGATAGATGCATAAGCACTGCTTAAGAGTAAAGGAGTGTATAGCAGCCTTTGAGGATTTAGTTTTTTGAAAAATGATTTGCCTTAAAGAGTATTATCAACAGCCCCTATAACATTCTTTACAATATTATGGAAAAATTTAGCATCTTATTCTAAAGATTCCTATACTATCTTGTTTAATGAATAATACCAGGGAGTAAAATTACCTCTTGCTACGGTTTTTTTCGTTTAAATACCTCCAAATACTTATTATGTAAATAGCGAACTCCAGCCTGATTGCTTAACTACTCCTAGTATTACTAAATCAGGTATTTTATTATTTTTTTAAAGATACTCTTCAGCATCAACGCCAATATGTAAAAACTCACTTATTACTCCCATGTCATCTATTATTAAATTAGGTCCTTTTCCATCTGGGAATATGAGAGCTCTTTTTAGGGATATTAAGTATTCATAAGTAGTTTATCCTTTTCAAGCAAAAATATTAGCTGAATTATTTTATACTAAGGCAGCAGCAATTTCATCTGAAGTGTTCTGGTTCTTATCCTAAATTCATTATAGAATAGCCCCTTAACTTCTTAAGCATTCGATTAAAACGCCTGTATTAGCATCTAGGCTTAAGCATCCTATTATTTTGATATTTTAAAGTGCTTATTATCCTTATTAATCCTTATTAAACGATACCATTCCTCTAAGTTTAGCTAGAGCTTTATTAATCTATTTCCTTCCCTCTTCTGCAAAAGATATATTAGAAATCTAGCAATTTTCAGTCTTATACATTTATAAGATAAAAAGCTTAAAAATTTCCTTATTGAAGATAAAATGCTAATAATACTAACTACTAGCTTTACAAAGGATGGCTAATAGAATCAGTGGGACTAACTAAACTAGATTTAGTAATCTGCTTTAATTATTTTTGCCTTAGTACTTTAACTTAAGTAAACAACTAGCTGATTTATTTAGATAATATGCAGTAGAAATATTTAAGGATTAAATAAAAATATCTATTTCAATTTATTTAAATCACTACCAAGGAGTCTAAAATGTATTGGCATATAGAAACTTAACTGCAGGATATCTTAATTAGTAGCTTGTAGATCTACTTTTTACTTTTAATGCTTTGTCTCTATTTTATATCTAGAAGAACTATCTTAAGTTAGAAAATGATAAAAAGATAGTAAAAGAAAGATCACTTAGATTAATGGTAAAGAGTGTTCTAGTTTAGTGTTAAATCATTTATTTCAATAAAAAATCAAATATCATTTATCATGTCTGGATGAGGTATTTTGATTAAAACGTGCCAGTAGTCATGACGCCATAAGCATAAATTATCATTTTAATCTCCCTCTAAGAACTCTAAAATACGTTAATTTTCACATTTCTCACAAATGTTATAGGAATAGCAATGGGCGCACTTATATCTGATTCCTTCAATTAATTCAATGCATTCTTTATTTTATTTATTAGAACAGAAATGATTTAGGTGTAAAAAGCCCTCTTGCTTTGTTTAGTAAGTTTCAGAGTATAAAACTTCATCATTATTGAAGTTAAGCTAGTTTTTTCCTCAGATTAATTAGTCAAGCTTGTCTGCAAATTGGTGTACTTTATAAACTGGATGAGGATGAGTCAAGCTTAAGATTCCATATTCAAGGCTTCCTTTTTATTCGCAGCTTTCGCAATGGCAGTGATCATTACAAACAGTACATATGTATTAGACGTCAATTTCGTTAAATTACTTTTAGCATAGTTTGCAAAATTAAAATCTAGTAAGAGGCATTATTGGCTCTAGGTAAATGATCTTATTATTAGCAATTTGATCTATTTTTTAAGACAGAAAGTCTTGAATTTCTTACACAAATGCTTCAACTTCCTAAAATTAAGAGATGCAGAAATATCCTTTAATTTCTAAGTTTCCAAGTATTTCAACTTAATTTTTTGTTTATTTCTTTTTGACGAATCCCTTTATCCAAGGTTTTACAAACTTAGTTGGTTTTTTATAAAACTTAATATCTATATCTTAGAACAACTTCTCTATTTATTAAGATGACAATCTTTCTCAATTGCTTATATTCTAAAAGTCTGAAATTATTTTACCTAGGGAAATTATAGCCATATGGAATGGCATCGTTATCATTAAATCATTTATTTTTTATTTGCCTCCATATTTTTCAGTTCTCTAAGTGTAATAATCTAAGTTTTCTCCTGCAACTAATTGGTCTATATCTTCAAGAATCCATCTTGATGAATGGCCTATTCACTAGACAATTCCTTGGCCATTCAATAAAATAGCTAAAGGTAAAGGACGCTGAGAGATTAAGAATTCCATTTGTTCTTTCTAGTTTTCTAGTACTAGCAAATTTAGCACTTTATCGCATTTCTTATTAATCATTATCTCTTCTACTTATTCCCTTCTTACACAGTTCGCTATTAATATGGTTTAAACTTATCCTTACCATTCTGGATAAAATTCAAGGAGATTTTGGCAAACGAAAATGATTTCATCAACTCATTCTTAATCTCCAACATCTCATATGACTATGAACTTAACCTATCCATTCTTTATATTTATTTTGAATGTACTTTCATTTTCAAATTTCATGAACTTTATATCAGGAAAAGTATTTCCTATTTACAAGCCTGTTTCAGCATGAAACTTTACATCCTAAACTATTTCATTAAGTTCTTTTTAGAATTAGTTCACTTTTTATTTATTCTAATGAATCCCTCTTGCATAGCAAGTGTGCTTCTAAGTGAATTCTGTATGAGTAAGTTTAATCTCTTGTCTTTATTCAAAGTAGGGATTTTCAAAGTTCAGTTCTTTTGTTTTCTGTATAAATCATTCAGATAGATTCTCTCTCTCATCTTCTGACATTTATTCATAACTCAAAGGCTACTTCATTTTCCTTGTTTAGCAGCAATCTTAAATTTACCCCATTTATTTATCTTAAGCTGTTTACTTTTAGAGAAATAAAACAAATTCAATTTTATATAGTTGAGAACTCTAATTTTCATTTCAAATACCATTAAACAAAACATTTAGTCAACAGAGCTAAGAAACTAATTTTTTGCTACCTTTATAATATCATACAGGTATTTAAGATTAAGTACTTTAGTCCAATATAGCCTTTATTATAAATAACTAGGATTAACGAAAATCTAATTATAAAAGCTGCTTCAAAATAATACTTTAATTTATAGAATCAAAAAGGAATCAGCAGAGAACTAATATTCATTTTGGATAGAAAATAAAGAAACAAATTAAGCAAGGAAATCCTGCAATATCACTGAGATTGATTATCTAATAGAAGTTTAACTACTAATATGAAAACCTCTAAAGTATTAAGTATATTAATTATTTTAATAATATGATATTATAAACTAGAAGCTACATTTATTTATTTTATTTTAATATTCTTTTAATATTTATGTTCTAAGAAGCAATTTTTCATTTTCAGAGGCTATTCATGCTATAGGTTATAAGAGATTTTATACTAAATATTCCTTCCTTATCTCTATAACTACTCTAGATTCAGTCCTTAGCAAAAATTAGATTTTTCTTTCTTTTTGAAATATTTAAACGCCCAAAAATTTTATTTCCATAGAGTATATTTTTCTTAATAATTCTCTACTTGGATAGAATAAAATTGATTTTGCTTTATATTTTCTTATTTTTATTCATTTTTAATCAGAAAATTATCATAAAGCCTGTAAATTTAATGCTACCCAAAGCAGAAACATTATTTCATTAATGTTTTCTTTTTCCTTCTTTTAAAATTTAGACAACTTAATGTAATTTCTATCTAAGAGTCACTTAATTTCTTTTCTTTATTAAATAAAATTATTTCTATAACTGAGAAAGAAAAACAGATATACAACTAATTTCCCTTTTAGTTTCTTTAATTTTCAACTAAGTTTTTCAATTTCTTGCTATTTAAGTTATTTAAGTTAAGATGCTTATTTCTACTTTTGATTGACAGTTTTCAATTATCCTAAAATATAATATCTGCTAAAGAACTTCTAGATAGTTTGATTCTTAGCTGACTATTAAAATTTTATTTTTTGCCTTAAAGGTTAAATTCTAATAGTTACTCTAAAAACTAAGCTTTCTAAAGTTTTGAAATGTTATATCTAAGAAGGCAGTAAAATGGAAAATAAAATGAATTGACTAATAATGATATATTGAATAGAGCTATTCTGATTCTATGCAAAGGATCCTCTTGCTTTTTATAATTAAGTATATAATATGCTATCAATATTTTATCTACTTTATATCAAATTGTTTCGCTCTTTTATATCTCCTTCATTAGGTAAATAAGATATTAAATTTATACTAACACTAGCACTGTTATTAGTATTTAAAGGAATTAGCATTTTTAAATGAGCTTCGAGTAGTAATGATAAAAGAGAATCTTTAAATATGTTTAATGGACTAAGTTTAGAAATCTAATAAATGCTTTAAATAAGCTTTAGATGATAATTGATCACTCTATTATTACATAATTAATATAATGCTTAATGCTTTTATGAGTTTAATTCCTTTTTAATTATATAGTGGATGTGAAATCATGTATAGTCAGTATTTAAGACTTAATAAACTAGAAAGATAGAATAGATAGTCAGAATAATTGGTTATTTAATTCAAAAATTAAAAGTTACTCATCATTTTTAATATCTTCATCTTTCTAATCAGAATCATCTTCGATACTTTCACCTCCCTCAGCAGAACTTTCAGAAATTGAAGCTTCACTATTCTGCTAAAGCTCAATGAAATCTTTTTCTAATTCGTTTAAGTCATATATTATGTTCTTTGTTGTTTCATTTTGAGCAGTTTATAAAATCTGATTTAGTAAATCTTTTCCTCCTAGAGTGTTATAAAATTTTGCAGCAATTTCTACAAACTATGTGTCATCATCAACAGATAGAATATCATAAAATGTTTCTAATACTAGGTCTATCATTGACTATATATTAGAATCCTTCTAAAAGGCTTCAACATCTGATATCAACTTCTTTAAGAAGCTAAATAACTTTTCCATAGTTCCAAACTCAATAATTTTCATTATAACGCTTTAACATTTAACTGCATTACCGATAATCCAAGCAATTTCTTTCTAAACAAGTAAGCTTTATTCATTCTCTAAAAGATCAAGAATTTTAGGCCATAAGCCTTAGTAATTGATAACAGAATGAACTTAAGCACTACTTCCAGCTGTGATGTTAGAAAGTGCTCAACAAGCTTCCTTTTTATTTTTAGTCTGCTCTTAGTTTAAAAAATCATATAGAAATAAAAGGCCTCCTAATCCTAATACCGCATCTACATGTTAATCATTTCCAGCTAAAATGTTTCCTATAATCCTCAGAGCGAAATAGGAAATGGTTTTACTTTAAGCCTTGCTCTCTTCTTCTATAAAATTATGAGTCAGTTCCTAATAGTTTATAAAATACTTTAGCATATTGTTTTAGACTATGAAGTCACTAATGTATCCTTGCTGCTCAGATATCTGAGATACTCCATTAAAGATATCAAGGATAAAGTCATAATTATAAAATTACTTCTTTTCAAGTACATCTTTAAATATCTTTATAGCCTCTTGAGACTAAATCTGGCTTAGACAATTCTTACCCGTGCAAAAGTTGCTTAGTGCAAATACAATATTTTGTTTAACCTTTTCGTTATCATCTTTTCAGAAAAGATCACATAATAGATCATAGCTTTTGCTTTAAATTAATAAAGGAATAAAAACTTAATCTCCTGCAAAGTTGGCAATTGCCCAAGCTGCTTATTCTCTCAGCTCACTATTTTTATTTATATTCAATAGATTGTTAAAAGCTTCAATAGCTCCATTTTTTATTATAAACTCACTTTACTTTTCACTGCACACAGTACAGTTAGTTAATGCTCATGCTGCTTTAAATTGAAGATTAGGTTGAGAGTCATTCTTTAGAAAATTAATTAGTAATGGAATCATTCCTAGGTCTATAATTGATTAAATAAAGTTAGCTTCTAAATTAGGAATTTTTGACAAGAATTTCACCAGTTTATTAGTGCTAACCAACTGATCATGATAGTTTTCGTTTTTCATTTATACAGCTAATTATTCTAGTATTTTATGGATGTTATTTTGCTAAGCTTATAAATCCCCATTTTGAAAAAACTCAAAATCTACGTTTTCACTGTCTACTTCAATAGGGTTATTTTTCTTTTTAACTTTAATATCACTGTCTGCTTTTAAATTTTCTTTATTTTGCTTAATGAAATCCTATATCTTCCTTCTATTGTTATAAATCTGATTTCTATGCTCAGAACTTCTCTCTAATCTTAAATCTTCAATACTCTCCTTTATATACTCATAATCAATACCTTCAAACAGCTTTTTTCGCTCTTTCAGAGTTTTCTATCATTTTTTGTTGAGTTTACCTTGTATGAATTACTCAAAAGTCTGAAATTAATCGATGTTTAGAGGAAAAGAAAAGTGGTTAAAATCTTCTGATTCATCAGACTAAGATTCTTCATCTGATGGTTTGAACTCGAATTTAAGTTCCAATGACATATTAATTTAATTTATAGATTTAAACTTTATTTATTTATATTCCTCTACACTGCCACTCTCCTATCTACCCTCACTGCTGCTATTCCTTACTTCCACTATTTAAGGTGTAAAGCTATTTTAAGCTCTTAGCTATAGTGATTGGAGAGGTTTATTTAAAGGAGAAAATTTTATTTTTAATTAATTAATCCATTAATGAGTAGATTCGCTACTTTATCTGACTATTCACATATATACAACAAAAAGTTCGACTAACAGTAAAACTCTTTTTGAGACAGTGCTTTGAATATAGACTCATAAAATTCTTCAGTTCTACTATAGAGTGAACAAAGTAAAGTATAGAAGCATACAAATAGCCCTTATTCATAGAGTGAGATCTAGCTATAGATAATTGATGCTCAAATCAAGAAAACTAGCAGATTTATGCCTAAAGAAGTCTGACCAAACTTGCATTAGTTAAAGTAAAGAAACCTAATAATGACTTAGCTAAAGGTTAAGAATAAGCTAGCAGAAGCTTATTTTATATAGGGATATAAACTAAGAGAGGTAAATAAACTAGAAGAGGCTTTAATGTGCTTCTATAGCGGTGTAAAGGAGCATCCAACTCATTTGGGTAACTTAATCAACACAAGTTCCTGTTTTCTATTACTAAATCAGCCTGAACAGGCTTTAAAAATGATACTAAACGCTTTAAAATTATATCCTTAAAACTAAATGCTGATTTGAAATAAGGTTTTAGCTCTAATTTAGCTGAAAAGATATGAAGAATGCCTTTAATAAATAGAAGACACCTTAGCTAGTTAAAAAGACAGTTGTGATAAAGAAAGCTACCAGGAATTGAAATATCTCATTACATATAAATAAAAAAGCTGCTTCGATGTAATATTTTAAGGGTAAAATCTATAGGATTATAAGCATAGCTTTTAGAATTAACTAATTGACTAGCAAAATAGCATCATTAACTAAACCTTTACTTCTGATAAAGGTAATTAGTATCTTATTAAAGATTCTAACTAAACCAGTGAGATCAAATCAGACTAAAAAACTTAAAAATCTGTATAGATAGTCAGACCTCATTCTGCATTTCCTAGAACTAGCTACATTAATAAGTTTATATAGGAAAATACTCCTAAAAACTTAAGAAAGGATAAAATTAAAATGACAACAGTTTCTATTTGGCTTTAGGAAAGAGCGAGGAAGCAATTTGAGTAAGATTAAGAAAAGGAGAAATAAAAGTAAAGCAATTTAGAAGATTTAGAAGCCCATTAAGAATAAACTGACTTGAAAGATAAAAACAATTACAGTAAACTAAATTAAACAGTTCCTTAGATTGATATTAGTCAAATTGGCTAAAATTTTAATATTAGAAAGTCTTAAACTCCTTAAATGAGGAGTAAAAAGGGTTAAAAGCCCTAAAAGAAAAGTAGAACAGCATCTTCATTATAAACAAAAACTAGCAAATCTAAGATTAATATATAATCGAATCTTTAGAACTTAGCTATTTTAAACGAAATTAATAAAAATTTTTATGTATCAGCTGTCAGTACTCCAAATGCAGAGTCTATCAGAATTAATAGTCTGAGGATAAAATCTAACAAGTGAATGAAAGAGGTAAAAGACTAATACAACGTATAATCTGATAAAAATCTAATTCAAAAGGCATAGAAATTAGAAAAAGCAATAGATAAAGTATTTTAGGATGTAAAGTAAAATCACAAGAAGAAATAAAGCTAAGATTAAGAACATTTTATGACTTTGCTTAATCAGATTGAGAAAGGGAAAATAACTTAAAAGTAGTTATAATTAGTAAAATTTGAGTTCAGTAAAAAGAAGATAGGACTTAGTCCCAATATTGATAAAATCCTAAAGGCAACTAGAAATCTTAAGTTTTTCAAAAAGTTCAGCTTAGATTTTACCAAATCAATCCTTTAATAAGCAAATTATAAATTTTTATAATAAGGAGAAGAGATATTTAAGCAGGGGGATTATGGATAGGAGTTATATATAATATTGCAAGGACATGTTGTAATACAAAGAACTGAGGCCTAAAACGAAACTATGATCATAGCAAGTTTTTACGATGGTGAAACCTTTGGCGAAATTTCCTTCTTCGCTAAAGAAAATTAACTAATGCCACGATCAGCAGCTGCCATTGCTGGAGAGGAATCACATGTACTAGAAATTCAAAAGAAATAAAACGCAAAATTTTCTGATAATCAGCGAAGTGTAGAAAGTAGACTTCAATTCCTCACTAATTTGCCATGATTTAAAGTAAATTTTTAATTTAGGAAGCCTTTCCATAAGTTTTAGTACCGATAGCTACCAATTTGGATTAACTTAATTTCAAAATGTTTCAAACGATCTTAAAATAAGGTCAAACACCTTAAGGATTATACCTAGTATATGAAGGAAATGTTAAAGTATAAATAAAGTTAGTAGAAGTGAGAGAAAAATAGGCTTCATAGTTCTAAAAGAAATAACTAAAACCAAATATCAGGAACTTTAAATATAAAGACTGAATAAACGTAAGTCAAACTGATTCCTAGTAAAATATTACGCAATATCTTGAATCTAACGATATTATTAAGAGATGATAAAAAAACCAAGAATAGTATGATAAAAGCCTACTAAAAAAATACCCTAAATCTTTGCTAAAGAATAAAGTTATTAAGAATAAATTAAATTAAATCTAAACTCTAGGCTAAGGTGACTGATTTGGAGCTAGATCACTTTATTAAGATTAAATAACTCCTTGTATTTATGAAGTAATTGCTAACTCAAACGATGTAGTAATTGTAGTTATTACAAAGGAACTTTTAGGCTTTCTCAATCCAGCTCTCAAAAGATATATGCTTGCATTTTTAAGTAGTATAGATGACATAGACTGTCCGCGGAATATAGATCTTGACGAAGTACTAAAATAGTACAAGAATTGGAATATTTATGTAAGAAATCTAGTAGATAAGTATCATAGACTTTAGTATATAAACAGAAATGGAACAGGCTTGTGAAAATATCACACATCTCAATTGTATTTATTTAACTAAATATTCATACTTTAAAGAGCTATCTCACTATTAAGCTTCTTCTATTATCTATTATATAGATGATAATTTATTGAAGGGTATTCTTAATATGACTCTGATTTTTAGTTAACCTTTTCTTTTATTTATGATAAATAATTATTACTTACAAATAAAGCAAACAATCCCAGCTTTTAAATTAAATCACGTTATACGCTTTGTTATTTTAACTTACTGCAAATTTATAATTTTATTTTTCATTCAGAGCATAAAAATTGATTTCAATAATAGCATTTCTATATCATCTCTTACTGTAATGTATCAAACTTCTAGTAAAAAACAGATTTTTAGATTGTATAACGAAGAGACTTAAAAATAGGGGAGAGTAATTAATGCTTAATTGATAGATAGGAAAGGATAATTGATTTAAGCATTAATCATAACTATATAGTTATTAGTTTTCAACTTAATATGTCTTCATTCCAATCACCATCCTCTATATTTGCTTATTGCATGCTCCTTAAATCTTCTAAGTTTTGGAAGTTTGAATGCTTAAGTTAAATTTTAAGAGCTAATTATATTTTAGCATTTGACTCTCATAATTGACTTACTGCTTTAATTTAAGCTTATATTAATACAAGAAATGAGAAGCATAAGCTGATTAACTTTTATATGGTAATATATGTGCAAGTATAATCTTCTGTTAAGTAATCTTATACTAGAACTTCAGAAGTAATAATGGGTCATGCAGTTGTTAGTTAGATCTAATAAAATACTACTTAAATACTTTCAATAAAATTAAACCTTTATTATATCATCTGCCTTTTCATTTAGCATTTCTTCTACTTTCTTCAATCTATCACTCCACATCTACTATTCATCTATTATTATTCAGATTCTGAATTAGATCATCCCACAATTCCTTCCAATTTAGTCATAAATTTCGAGACAATCCGTGTGAACAGTTTCGTCTCTGTAATTGTTTAAAAGCAAAACAGCTCTACCATATTCTAAGCCTTCTTTAGCATAAACTACAATAATTAAATTTTATTTTATATTGTCAATAATTCAGAATTTCTCTCAGACTGGTATATGCAAATCACTCTATTATGTTCTGTAATTAGCAAGACCTGACTGAACATTGATAAATGGCTTATAGTCTTCAAAACAACTCCTTGGACTTATATTTCAACCTTTTTATATCTCTAAATGAATTCTAGCACAACTCTATTTATCTCTTTCTTTTAATTTCTGCTCTATTTACTACTTCAAGTCAAGCAGCTACTATTAGTTCATCCAAATATTAGGGATAAAATCTTGGAACTAATTATTGTTTTTCACGCATGGTACTTGAATATGTTACTACGTTACATCTTTATCAGGATGTCTAGTAGTTGCACAGCCCATTTTATATAATTTTAGGATTTTTTTATTTTAAACAAATCTCTTTTCAAATAATTAGTCAGGCATCTCCTTAATACTGTCCCTTATTATTCTATCATCATCAACATTTGGTCTCATTAGCTCTCTTAATAAGCTATCTATCTATTATTAGAGAAATACGCTTTAAAGAGATTAAAACTATTACTGATTGCTTTATACTTATGAAAGATATTTATTCAAATGCCTTTATATCTAAGATAAGCTAATAATTGAATATATCTAAACTATTTTTTATTAAGTTATATCTACTCTGATAGCTCTTAAAAATAAGGCAAAAGATTAAGTTTATAGTTAGTTAACTATATCAAAGCTTTATTTTTACTATTAAAGCTTAATCATTATTTAATACTGCTTTAGGTGGTTAAGAATACCTTATACTTACTTTAAACTCTTTGCTCCAATAATTACTAAAGATACTATAGATACTCTTTATAAGCTTATAACGCTGCTAGCGTTCTATTTAGCTTATTTAATATGCTTGCTTAATTAAACTTAAACTCTAAATATTAATAGCTTTAGCTATTTCTCCATGAAGTAATATAACTAATGCTTGCAAATACCTAGTAAATACTAGGTTAGAGAATGAGATAGAGTATATACTTTAATAATGAGTATGATTTAGCTCCTAGCTTTATTCCAAAGTTATTGCTAATATAACCATTTAGTTTATTTAAGAAAAGCCTTATGTAATAGTATAATCCTAGGGATGTACAATCATAAGGGTAGCTTTTAGCTAACTTTATATATCCTTAATTAGTATTTTAGGCATCAATCAATAAGTAAATAAATTCCTTTCTAAAACAATTATTTTGAACTAGTATAATCTAATGGATAGCCTTCAAGTACTAAGCAAAAGGACTATAGAAAAGCAAGAGGAAGTAAGAATATAAAACGCAAAAATTTCTAGGTATTAACTAAGCAATATTGCTTTAAATAACTTATCACATTACACTATTAGCACTAAACAAAAGCCATTTGATAGTATACAATATTAGAATAGTTTAATAAACAAGCTATATTATAAAAGAACAGCTAACTTAAGAGTCTAATTAGGTATCAATAGAGAAATATAAAGCAACTAATGATTTACTATTATAGTCAATTATAAGCATTATACTTATAGTTTGGCAATATAGTTTTATCTTATGTATTTAGTAAGAAGTATAGTATAAAAGTTAGATTTTAAAGCTTAGTTATTAAAGTATTTATATAGATAAGCTAATAATCTAGTAGAATTTAGTTTGCTTGTAAAAAACTCCTTTTTAGATGTTAAAATAATAAGGTAGTTTATGAAAGTATATAGGAAGTATAGCAAAGGAAGAAGGTAACTTTATTGTATTATAATAAAGAGTTAATAAAAATTACCAGTAGTTATATAGTTAAAGAGCTTAGTAGATAAATAACTACTTTAGTCTATAAGCAAATGATTAGCAAGCTAGTTGTTATGTATTCCAGTTATAGAAAAATTACTCTTAGGAAGAATAATTTTATTCATAAGGATTATGAAACTGATCATTAAGAAAAAACGTAAATTTAAAAATAAAGTTCAAGTTTAATTCAAATGGATGTTTAGTAATCTAAATCTTGCCTGTAGGGAATATTAAGCTTTTTAGTTTTAAAAGTAAATTACTTTAAGTAACATATAACAGTGAAGAGATGATAGGATTATTAATTTTTATTATATAATATGAAGGCTAAGTATATATAAGAGTTGTATAATTAAGATAGAAAACAGTAATATTATCAAAGCTTTTGTTTGTATTTACTCCATTTTGTTTGCGCACTTAAAATTCCAGGGTTAGTAACCATTTTATGCATGTTAGGAGTAAGCAAATAGTTTTAGGAAGTGGTTAGAAAGTGTCTAGTTTACTTGCTTGTTCTATCTCCTATTATTATCTATGAACTGTTTTTGTATGGTGGAATGAAATCTGGTTAAACTAACTAAGATCTCTTGGAGTTTGGATTATAGGGTTCTAAAGGTTTATTTGAAAATCCAACATGTAGGTTAAAACGTTAGCGATAAGCTGCATGAGACGTAGAAATCCTATCCTTTTTATTTTAAGGTGTAGCATTTGGTGTTGCGCTACCAGGCCTCTTCTAATTATTTGGAGTAAAAGGAATAGCATAAGCTGTACCGTTCTTCGCAATCACTTTGCTACAAGAAGCAATACGAGTTTACTTGAAGAATGTAGTCGAGTTTAAGTTTTTTTTTTCTAATAGTTTTTTGAAAGACTTCTCCATATTTTATGAAATTGTTTAAAGAAAAATCATTCCAAATCAGATAATTAATTGCCAATATGCTCAAATTTTATATCCCATTTAGTATAAATCAAAATTAAAGCTTAAAGCTATTTCTACTATCTCTCAAGCTATTTTAGAGCATAACATCTCATTTATTTGCATTTATACTCCCTTCATTTTCCTTAAATAAGCCAGCTTCTCTCACACTTTTATCTAGTTTTAACTATTCTCTTCCAAATACGAGGTAGATGCTGCCTATTGATTGAATGCATTGAGGAAATAAGCATTAGAAGTTAATAAATAAGTATTAGTTAGCTAGTAATAGAAATGAAGGTAATATATAGATAGAAAGGAATTAAAGCATAAGGAAAAGTAGGAATTTCATTCTATTTAAAGTAATTCCTTATAAATACTAAGTAACTATCTTCAGTAATATAAATCAGTATCATTTCATAATCTTTTATTATACTATCTGCATCATATGAGAGATGCTACCTTAGTTATGCTTTGGATTATATTCCTTGAATTTTAAATTTAATGGTATGATATAGTTAGTACATCTGAAGCTTGAAAAAATCAAGATTCTTATGCTATTAAGTAAATTTTATCTAATATAACTGGTTAAAACATTACTGATGATAAGCATTCCATCAAAGATTACTGCTTTTAGAAAATTGATAACAAGGAGAAAAGCTTAGAATTAGCTCTTAAAATAAAATGGTTTAAAGAAAGCAATTTGATTAATCATGTAGGAGCTTTTTATAAGTAGTTTAAAGTAAAATTACTGTAAGATTCAAATAGCCAAAGGAATTATATCTGACTATTAAATAGATCATTTGATTTATTGAGCCTTTAATAAATACTTAGGCTATAAATTTAGTTCCTTTAATAATAAACTACTATCTCAGAACTTATTTAAAACAAGGTAAATAAGTAAAATCTAGATAAGTATATATAATACTTTATAATATTAAAGTAAGAGAATCTAGTGCTTAGTTATTAGCAAGATTGAAGTAAATAGTGAAGTTCTATTAGTGGAATGTGCTAGTAAATAATTACAGCTGCACTAAAGCTATTCTGTCGCTTTTATCTAGCTAAAGCTTTATTGAATAGCTTTATGAGTTAATAAACATAACCCATTGGACTGAGTAGCAGTGCTGAATATAAGGTAAATAATAGTCTAACTTTATCTTAGTAATAAATAGATTTAAAGTATATTAATATGGAAGATTATTGAAATTGGGCATAAGAGAATAAGATAGATTTCTCAAGAATTGAATATCCTGCTATATTTCCGCCAGGTTACTATGGTGCTAAGGCAAAATAAGATATCTAGGCAGGAGATATCATTTTATCAGTTCCTGTGTCACTTTCTTTTTCGGCAGGAGCTGCTTTAAACTCTGAAATAGCCTTTATATTCGAAGAAAATTAGGATTTATTTTCTCCATAAAATCCAGAATATGAAGATTGCATATTATCTACTTGAATCATTTATGAAAGAAAAAAAGGAAAAGAAAGCAAGTGATACGAATTTTTTAGAGCTCAACCAGCAAACCTAGATTGTCTTTGAATGTGAGATGGAGTTGAGTTGTAAGAACTTCAAGATGAACTACTGATGACTGAAGCGCTAATTAGATATAACAAGTTAAGCTTAATTTGAACTTTATGGTTTGATACTTTGAAAAATTACCCTAATTATTTTGATTAGGAAAATGATCTAAATTTCAAAACATTTTTATGAACTTGGGCTATTTTAACCACCAGAGGATTTGGAAGTACTCTGCCTTGAACAACTTTGTTTCCAGTAGCAGAGTTACTGAATCATTCAAATGTAACTTCTAGATATTATGTTGAGAATCTAGAAAATCTGGATACTTTGAAGCTTTACAACTCAGATAATGAAAGTGACGACGAAGATGAGCTTCTATCAAGTTTACAATACACAGTAGAAGAATAAAAGAAATACTAATTATCATACCTTAATTATTAGTCTTGGTGTTCATAAGGAACTGATCCAGTCTTTACTATTAGATCAGGACGCTAAGAATATAAGCAAGGAGATTAAGTGTTCTTAAGATATGGCAAGTATTCAAACTATATCTTAATGCTAAACTACGGATTTTGCATGACAAATAATAGATTCGATTATATATGAGTTATGGCTAATCTATCTGATTTTGGAGGATCAGAAGAAATAGGCCAAAAATTCAAAATAAAGTTAAGCAAAATAAATAAAGATATCATCCTTTTCATCAAATCCTGAAGTACTGATAGTCTAGAGCTTGAAGATTAAATTTTATTTGAGATTAGCACTATTGAAAAATTGATTGATTTCTATGCTTTTCTACTCGAAAGGTAAAATTATTATATAGCTATCCTACATCCGAAGAGTAAGACTAAGAGAAAATAAAGGAGGCTTAAGGAAGATTATTTTTCGCTATTTAGCTCAGAATTTTAAGGAAGTAGATTATTTAATAGTAAATTGTCTACTTGCAAAATATTATTCAAATACTCAGCAGCAGAACTACTAACTCCTTTACAGAAGAAGAAAAACTTCCTTTGGAACCTTATTTAAAGTATATAAATGAAAAGCTACAGATTATTTAATGATTTGACAATTAAATATAATATTTTATTTTCTGATGTAGAAGTATCTTATAAAGCATTCTACACTTTGTTTGAAGAGCATAACTATTTAAGACATATGGAAGAGTTAATTAGTATAGAGTAATTTTTTGTTGATTTTATATTTAAAGTGATATTATTAGATGTTTAAAGGTTTAATTTAGTTACTCACATCATTGGTCTTGATCTCATAAACTTAAAAGAAGCTTGTTTTATTCTTTCTATGTATTTATTAAACCTCTAGTCATTTGAATTACCATAATGAAGCATAGCTGCACTTATTTGGTCCTCATTAAATCCGTACTTTTCTTATATTTCGTCGTAAATTAGAGTATTGCAATAAGCAATAGCTGTCTCTCCTCCTTAGCACTCTTCATCTGCTAGTTGTTCAAATCTTTCTGCCTGATATTTAAGTAGCTCTTCAAACATATTTGCATCAAGATTAGGAGGAAGTGAAACATTAGAAAATATTGTATCTTGAGATAAAGATTATACTGCATAAACAACTTCAGGATCATGCATATAACTTTAAACTAATTATTCAAATGAACTCTAATCATATCCATGTTCCGCTAAGAGATCTTATAAACTTTTTTCCATTTCATAAGCTTATCGTGTAGTATATTCTTATATGACTTGCCTATATTTAACTGGTTCTTTTTGGAACCACGTCCTTCTCTCCTATTAAGCATCTTTTTTCATTTGAGTCATCTTGCTAGGAAAAACCTTCTTAATTTCCTAAAGAACTTTTAAGAATTTTTCTTTTTCTTCATCTCTCTAAACTTTCTATACTTTCTATTCTTTCTACATTGAACCTAGCCATTCGTTAAGTTCTACTTTTTTCGCTTATTACTAGGATGGCGCATTTTTCTTAGCTTCTTCTTGAGGGTTTTATTATTACTAAGATTATTAAGGCTATTAAGGAACATTAACTGGTCTTGAAAGTCAATATACAGCTGCAGCGAAGGCTGTTGCAGCAGCCGCTAGTAAGGCCCACTTTTTATTTTCTGCCATCTTATATAATCACTCAATGATATGCAAAGCAAAAATATATTAAAACTGTAATATTATGAAGTATCCTACTAAAATAAACCAATTTTATATAATAATTAACTTAAGAATTCTAACCTACTGTTTATTAAGCCTTTACTTTTTTATTTTATAGCGTTATTTCAGAAGTTGTATTTAATTCACTTCCTTCATTATTTTTCTCTGCTCTTTTAACTTTCTTATACTATCCAGAATTGTTCATAATGTAATATCGCATATTAATATAGTTCTTTAAATGAGAGTGATATGGTTTTAATGCATGTGAAATGTATAATTTAACTTTGGATTTTATTCCTTTAATAGAGCTCTTCATTATTAAAACTTGCTTAATTAGGACTATTTAAACCAAAATACTAAATGCATTAGTTATCTATATTTCACTAAGTTAGAGTTTACTTATATTAAGCTATAATTGGAATAGATCTAACCATACATTTAGATATTTTGTTAGTGAACTTATTTTATACTATTTTTAGAGAAATAGCTTTAAAGATAGCCAATATCTCCATATTTTACTTAGTTTCTTTGTATAAAGCTTTTAATATTTTTTGCAGTTTAAAGATAATAAAACTATTTAATTGCTAGCTATATTTAAAAAAGCAGCTTAGAAGTTAGTTTATTCAAGTAGTTATTAGAAGTATTTTTTGATTCATTATTATTTAGTCATATTTATGGCTAAATGTTTTGGACTTAATTATTTACTTTGACTTAAACTTTAAATAAATTCTAAAATACTAAGCTACTTTAGCAAAGGGATTTAGATATTAACCAAAAGGGTTTATTTGCCAAAATTTAATCATTTTTCTTTTCTTTTCCTTTTAAACTGCTTTATTTCGGGTTCACATTTGAAGATGCTAGATAAGTTCTTTATTTAAGCATCTTACTTTTTTATAGCTCTTTAATTTTTAGTTTAATCAGTATAATCACTAAGTGCTTTTTATATACTTCTAGCTGTTTGAATGGTGTTAATAAAAGATCCTTTTGGACTTATTAAAGGAGACTATTTAGTGGATTCTCGATTAGAGTTTCTAGCAGTGCTAATTAAGTTATAACTTTTTCATGCTCCTTTTTAATCAATAAAAAGCATCTCATTTTTAAGTTTAGATGAATAAATCTTCTTTATTTTCTGGTTTTAAATTTTAGGAAATGAATATTGCTTTTGAAGCTTCTTCTAAAACTATTTCTTTTAATTGATTTTGTAGTTCTAAAGGTTGTTGTAAATATACTACTACTAATCGAATTAAAACCCAGGGTTGTTTTAATTACCCTACTAATATGTTAAGCTTTTCTTTATTTAGTCGTTAAAATGCTGATCAAATATATCAAAGCATATCTTTTTATTATTGTCTCTGCTGCTTAATTTTTTAGAACGAGGAGATGCTTATAAGCTTTATGGTTAGGTTTTTGATCCTAATAGTAAGTTTTTCTTTTAGTTAGGCTATTTATATAGTTTATTACTGTAAAGTTCCTGAGAAAATTATTTACCCTTATCTGCTACTTGCATTATAAGTCTTCTAAAATTAGCATTGTCAAGTGTGTAGAATCTTAAGCTTTTGATATAATCTCTTTATAAAACTGGCATAACTGCAGTTAGTTTTTTTTCTAATTAGGTTTTAAGGAATTTTTCGTGCTTAAGTTACTGTTCTTTTAATTTCTTTCGCTTAATTTCTTTCTCTGCAAGTTTATAATATAATTCCTTGGTTTGTAAGTTTTCTGGAAGGGGTATAGAAATTTATTTTTCATCAAAGTTCTCGAGGTTTCATTGCACCTTGTTATTTTTCCTTATGTTCTGGACAAGAAATTGATGAAAGTCCTTTACTCCTTTAGAGAAAGAACTTTAGATAGAAAGTCCTTTTTGATTCAAATATTTCTTATCAGGAGTAGCAGTGATTGAGGTTCTAGAATGTCCTAACTTTTAAATAACAGTGTTTTATTCTTTAGGCTTAATATCTTCATGAGAGAATCAAAAATGAAACTTAGAATCATCTAATATAAAATCAGCTCTGCTTAATAAAAACTAAGCTTTTTCTATTCATTTTCCCCTGCAGTTTTTACACTTGCAAGACTTAGATCTTTTAATCTTTTTGATACTTAAATTTTTAATAGGAATAAAAATAGATTTCATTAGTTAGAAATTAGATCCTGAATCAAAAGAATGTCTAAGCTTTATTTTATTGCTTATTTCTAATCATTATTTTTATTATGTAGGGAGATATTAGAACTTCTCTTACGCATCCATGTAAAAGTTAGTTAGCACACTTTTCGGATTTTTAGCTTTGAACTATTCTACCCAAAATTAGTTTTAAGATTCGATTTTCTGCTAAATATTCTTTTATATCAGATTTGATAAATAGAACTTATTTTATTTCTCTCTATTTTAATTAAGCTGTAGAGGGTTAAAATTAAGAGGTAAGGCTTTGTGTTTTAAATTAAGATCCTCCATTTATAACTTAAATAAACGTAATTCTATTTAATGTTTAGGAAATAGCCAAATGAAAATAGAATCTTACTTAGGTTTAATTATATAGCTTAATAGTGACAGCCATCAATACCACTATTTTAATATACCGTTACATTTTTATAGTTAGGTATTACTCGCTCATATACTAAACTAATACTTTCCAATTCAGTATAATATGCCATTTCCCTAACTTCATTTTTAATCTTTAAATAACTTATACAGTTATAGGTCTAAATATATACCTGCTTTTGTTATCTAAAGCAATTTTTTAAAAGTAAAGAGGTAGCTTAATTAAAGTGGTTTACTTAGGAGTGGAAGTAATACGGAAGTGAAATACTAAGGTATTAAGAGAAGAATAGACTTAAATATTGGTAATACTATATTTATTACTAGTAGCACAATTACCTAGCATCTATCACTTCACTTTTTATATTTTTAACTATCTATTTTTTGAACTAAGTTACTACTTTCTCTCTTTATTAAAAAGAGCTGCGCACCAACGAGGTGCTACGCGCTCTATAATCAAATTTATTTATTTATTAAGTGTTTTCAAATTAATAATTAGCTAAAATTTTTTGATCTTATCAAAGAATCAAAGTTTTTCCTTAAAAAATAGGCTAAGTTTATTATATATAATTTTTAAAACCGCCATAGTTGTTCGAAGGTGAACAACAAGGTCATCTTCATCAGAGGTTGGGGAAGTTAAGTACCCATAATCGACCTATGTCTTCCTCTGCTTTGGTTTGGCCTCGAGACATAAGATCCTTAGACCTTCGACACTGGCTTGACTTGGCTTCGTTTATTTTTAATACTGGAACGAAAAAGAAATAATATTGCGAACTTCATCAGAGGTGGGGAATTTAAGTACCCATAATTGACACATGTCATCCTCTGCTTTGGTGATGCAATGAGACACAATCCTGCCATGTCCTTGGACCTCCAGCAAGTATTAAAGATTACGAATATTCTAAAATTATACCAGTATTGAACATTTTTATCAGTACTGAATAATTATACTGATATTGAACAAGGTATATCAGTATCTGATAATTTTATCAGTAATAAACATTCTTGTCTGTATGAAACATTTTTTTTAAAGAGCTGCGCTCCAACGAGAGTGTTACGCGCTCTATAATCAAATTTATTTATTTATTTTATTTATATAAAAAGTTGATGCTTAGCATAAAATTATTATAATGAGTAAATGAATGAAATAAGATACACTTAACTTAGTCTTTCTATAAAGTTACAAAATAAAATTTTAATAATATTGGAAATAAGATTAAGTTGTATACCTTAAATAAAAATATCTAGAGGGTCTTATTTACTGTCAAGTGAAAACTTTTATATTACATTCTGCAATGAGATTTTTCAATAAGATCGCTGCTATAAATCGTAAAGAAATAATTATAAGCTAATTATTAAGAATATGCTTAATATAATAACCAAAGGGTAAAAAAGATAGCTGCTAGTATATTTGCTTGATTTATATTTAAATGCTAGAAATTGTTGTGTATATTAAATAATTTTGAATTGATTGATCTTAAATGGAAAATGCAGATTACTTTGATAATAGTTGTAATTTAAGTGCAAGTTAGAGTTAAAATTAATTAAATGTTTGACTGATAAAAGAGTCGATCAAAACTCTTCTTTTACTGGTTTTATTTCTCTATTTGCTTCAACAAATTGTATAAGGTCCTATAGAATTCTTTCTCCATCATAAAAGATAGGTTTTTTGGACGTTGCTGGTAAGAAGAAAATTGTTGGATATCCTTCGATTGACCATCCAGGTGGAAGTTCGTTTTCAGAAGCTTCATATTTCACTATTAAAACTGAAGAGTTTATATATTTAGATCCTAATTGCTCATAAGTTGGTAAGAGTTATTAGCTATGCTAGCACCAAGAGGCATAAAACAAAATTACAGCATCCTTTGATTTATCTTCTTAAAAGGATTTGAAATTTTTTCTGACTACTATTTTAACATCGTTTTCATATTCCTATTCAGGAATAGGTTGAGTCTTTAAATTTGGTTCTATTTCACCTTTCCTAAATTTCGTCAAAAATTATTCTATAATATCAGTTAAGAGTTTTTCCTTTTTAACCACATCTTCTTCCATTATATATTTTTCTTGCCCAACTTGAATGTAAAACAAACCTTTTGAATTCTGCCTTTTTATCTAACTTAAAAATGCATCCATTAATTGAATATCAAGTACTCCCATTATTATGTTTTCGTTTGCTTCTGACAATTTTTTAAGTCTACTGTAGTAATATTTAATTAGCTTTGCTGCCTTTCTGGCATTAGCTTTAGTAATTAACAATCCATAAGTAATATTTCTCTGTTTCAGAATTTCTTATACAGGATAATAGAGAACTACATATTAGTTAAGAGAAGTATTATCCAGCCAGTCATTTAGCTCTTATTTGCTTTGAGCTTCTGTTTTTGAAGCAAATTAGTTTTCATCTTTTTCAGCTATCATAAGAGGCCTAAATATTACAATTGCTTCCTTTTCAATTCCTAAGAATTTTGACACTTCTTCACTATTTTTGATACTAGCCAATTTAAAAATCACATCCCTTTCAGAGATAATTTGCTGATAGAATTGCCATAATTTAGTATTTTCTTCGCTGAAAACGCCCAAATAAATAGGAAGTTCTTGATGTTTACTTCTCAAGTCTTATAAATCTTGAAGAGAGTTTAGAAGTATATTTTTATCAGCGTGCCTTTACAGATACTATATAATCCCATTTGCTTCTCGTGGGCCTTTATAGTCTTAAGGAGCATTTTAATAAGGTAGGTACATTTTTAATGTTGGATAACTTTTTACTTCAAATCTTTTCGCTAGTTCTTTCTCCTCTGGTGCATCTATTTTAGCTAAAACTACCTTAACTCCTTTTTCTTTTAAAATTCTTGCAGCGTCAGAATATTCAGGTGCAAGATTTTTGCAATGTTAGCACCATGGGGCATAAAACTCAGTGACTCTTAAATAATCTTGGTATTCTTAAACCCATTAGTCGTAGTTAGATGTTTTGAGTACAAAAACATCTTCTTCTTACTAATATCCAGATGCAATCCCAAGGAATACTAATAAAGCTATCCACTTAAAATTCATTTTTATTTAATAAAAAATGTCTTTACAAGTTATATGTCTTACTGTAAGAATTGTTTAAGTAGTTAATTAAGTATTATGAAAGTGGATTTAAGTTGTAGAATGCAGTTAAAAAAGATATCAATTAACTTACTTTAGACAACTTAAAGACACACTTGCAATAAAGAAGCTTTTAACATAACTCTCTTAATATTCTATCAAATGATATACTACAATCGTAGTAATGGATATTGAGCCTTATTACACTTTAGTACTTAATTATAATATAGCAATTTATTCCCATTTAGAACTTATGAAATTTTAAGATGCTCACACTTAATTATAATCCAATTATTTAAATGCATCTAACTAAGTCTTTTCCCATTTTGATAACTTAAATATTAAAGCCAGAGCAATTAATTTTAAATAAACTCTGGTAAACTTTATATATAGCATAACACTTTAACTTAGTATGAGATAATTACAATATTTATATCTATCTTAGACTATTACTTCTAAGTGAGAACAATTATAGAGGTTAGTATATCAAATTAAAGGTTTAATAATAGAGCTAAAATTAGGGTTATTGGATGCTGTTTTCATATAGGATATACTCTATATTATATTGTAAGCCTATTGGACTTTCATCAAAGTATCCATGAAAATATCTATCTATTTCTTGATATCCGAAAGCTTGGAAAAAATGTTGTAACTTTAGGTCAAATTAAGTGTTATCTGAATTAAATAAGATGATATGACTTGCTATCTCTTTTATATTATTCGTTCTTTAGATTCATTTAACAGCTACGCTAGCTGGATCTTTAAAAAATTCTGTTGTTTCCTTGTTTTAGTTTATTTCACCGTTTTTGACTGGAGAGCAATCTAATCATTCTACTGTTATATTTTTATGTAAGAAGCTTTGGACTGGAGTCTGATGACAATCAGTTCAAATTCAAACTTTACTTACATTTTACTCATTTCTGAGTCTATCCATTACGTTCAAAGCACCCATTTGATGGAATCTTGAGAAAAACAGTCAAATAAGGATATTTATTATAGCAATACCAATTTTTATCTTATCAGAATGCTTTTTTAGTTTATTCAAGGAGATTCCACAAAACATACAGAAAAAAGGTATGATTGGCGAAAGAAATCTGTGCTCTTTATGAGCACTCAAAGATAAAGTTCCCATATACCAAATGCAGAACCAAATTAAGAACATTTACTGCCTGCTTTCCTTACAATTCTATATATACAATCACATTCCATAGATCATCAAAGGCAAATATACTGTCATTATTACAAGAATTCCTTCCGTGAAGTATCAATAGAATGGATGCGTTCCATAGAACTTAGCAACTCCTTAAAGAATGTTCCATTTAAGGAAATTATAAGCAGTTACTGTTAAATTTCCATAAAAATACGAATCTAGCATAATCTAAAAGCATAGGACTAGGATTCCAATTATTACTACCTTATAAAACTGCTTTCTATAAGCTTTGCTACTTACTAGTCTATAGGATATGAGAAAAAGTCATTAAATAGCAGCAGTTGGTCTTAGCTTTATATTAATACCTATTAGTAATGACGTATAAGCAATGTTCTATTTTTCTTATATAAAGTAATAGAAAGCTATTAGAAAGACGTTCGCTTCCAGATTGTTAATCAGCGTTCTTGCGAATACAAAAGCAACATATCAATTAAATATAAAGCAAAAAAGCGATTAACCTGCTATTGAGTAGCCAAACAAATGTTATGTCGTCTTGTAGAAATAAATATCTCCTAATAAGGTAATAAAAGACTATAATATCCTTGGAGAATAAGCTATTAAAACCGCGAAATCTAAATGAAGGATTTGCAAGAGTTTGTACAAACTTCCATAAACTAAAGGAAATAAATAGCTTCTAATGGAGTATTCACTTTGTCATTCCCAAGTCAAATGCCCATATTCAAAGACCAAGTTATGAGCAACTTCTAAAGATTACCAATATTCATCTGCTGAAAAATAGCTTCTAACAAAAATCTGGATGATTAAACTTACGGCGCTAAAGACTCTAAAGGCGAATATAGATAGTAAAATTTAATACTTCTAAAAATATAATAATATAGTCTTCATTTTATTAATTTTTCCTCAGAAAGTAATTTCTTGTATAATTCAGCTTCTTGCTACATTTCTTCACTTGGTCTTTCTTTCCTTTCATTCTCATCCAAATTAACTACTGGCTCATTAGACCGAGGAACTAAATGGACATGAAAATGTGGAATTGTTTAACCCGCTGCTTATCCATCTTGTATAGTCCAAGTAACAGGCATACCGTAATACTTTGTAAGCATCTAAGAAACTTGCTAGCAGGTGAGTGTTATCTCCAATACTTCATTTTCATATAAATCTATAAACTTTTAAACTTGACGTTGAGTGCAAACCAAAACATGTCCTCTTACCACTGGTTTTATGTTAACCATGGCATAAACATGCTTTCTATTCAAGAACACTTAAGACATTGGGATTCTTATTGTACCAAATTTTATGCTCTTTTCCATTTTAAGTAATTAAATAAAGTACTAACATTCTACTTTTATACTCCTTTTAAACTTACAACCCAAACTCTAAATTTATAATATATCATTCATTCTACTTTTCTGCAACTAACTCACTACTACTCTATATCAACAACATCTCTAATCCAAAGGTATCAGAAATCCTTTACATAACAAAATCTACAAAAGTAATTTAAAGCTTTACAACATAATCTTTTATACTCTTTTAGAGTCAAAAAAGACAAGATACTACAGTCAGTAGTGAAGTGAGGATTACTAATAAAAGCTAGATAAGATAAATCTAAATAGTTAAGATTGATTAATTAAAATCATATTGATAAATAATAGAAACTGACTCTTAAGAGAAAGCTATATTATATCTTATATATCTTTTAATGGAAAATCTTACTCAAAAAACTAATGACTTCTGAAGTTAGCATAAGAAAGCTTTGAACGAAAATCGGGATGCTAATTTTTATGTCTAGTAACCTACTTAAGAAGTTTTAAAAAGAATTCAAAGCTTGATACTTAGAATACTAAAGCAGTTGAATTAGCTTATGAGACCGTATTTCAAAATTCCTAGTAGCAGTAATTCCGAATTTGATTTTAACTTGTGCATTTATAAAAAAAAGTAAACTGATGGTAAATAAAATTACTGTAGACTGGGAAAAGGATATTCCTCCAAAAAATTCAGTGCTTTTTTAAGAATAATCTAGCTTCTTTATAGTTAACTATAAGAGGATAAGTATATAACGCTCCGTGAGTTGTTCTACTAAGATCCTAATCTATTCGAAAATTAGCAATTGACTAATAAGTACATACTTGAGATTACCTAAATTCTTAGAGTTCCTAGACATTCTTTACATATTATTTCAAAATCTAAAGGTCAAATTCATGGACTTTTACAGATGTATGAAAGAGAAAATTTTATTGATTGTAATAGTTAGAGAAGCGTTCCTATAACAATGTTTATTGACTCTTTGCATTCATTCTAAACATAAGCGTAATTTGTCTTAATAGTTGAAAAAGATACAGTTTTTAATTATTTGATAGAATAGAATTTTACTGATCACTTTAAATGCATTATAGTTACTTCTTCTGGATATCCTGATTATAATACCCGATTTTTCTTACATCGCTTTTTTGTTGAATTTTCATTGCCTTGTTTCATTTTGACAGATGGAGATCCCCATGGGTTAGAAATAGCTTGCGTTTATACATTCGGTTCCTCGTGTTCTGCTTAAGAAAGTGATTAAATGTCTTTACCTTTCACTCATTGAATAGGAGTTCATATAGAAGATTTTTTAGCAGACGAAAATGGAAATACGCTAATAAAAATATCAAACGATAATTTTATTCCTTTAACTGAGAATGACAAATCAAAAGCTTAATCATTACTCAGCAAGCCTTACTTTGCTTTAGAAAACTACGATTTTTCTGAAATGAGCTAGTATCAGTGCAATAGATTCTAATAGTGGTTAAAGAGCGCTTAGCTTTTTCTATAATTTGGATATAAAATGGAAATTGAGTCTTTAAATTCTATTTCAAGCGATTTTTTATGCTTTAAATATTTATAATGGAAACTAAAGGGAGATCTAGATTACAAATGAAGATAAATAAAAAGAGACTATTAAAGACATAGACTTAATATAGTTCCTTGTAAATAAAATGAATAATTTATTATGATAAATGGTTTGAGTATTAATTTTAATCTATTATATCAATAAGGACTATACGTTTGAAGTACACTTTTAATTTTCTGTCTACATATTGGACACTATAATATTTAAATAACACTTACACTGTCAAATTACTTTGCACAATTCAAGCAAATAAATCTGTGAGCGCAATCTAATATTACGCAATCAATGTCCTGTGTATAGCAAATTCGACATAAATCTCTTTACTCCTCTTATGATAGCCTTTCTAATAACTCTGCAACTTGCTTCTTTAGCTTTTCATTTATTTCTTGAAGAATATTAGGATCTTTTATTTCTTCTTATATGGGTGTAACAGGCATATCAGAAGGAACAGTACGAAGCATTCTAGCTGATTATGGTCTAACATCTGAAGATTTTAAAATAATTGCATGGGTATCATTTAATCTATTACCATCAAAGCCTCCTACAACTAGCATTGTTTATCGGAGCAGCACAGCTTAATGAAAAGTTCTAGCACTTGGAATATGTCCTGTAGTTTCCACTTAGGTTCAATGTCTATTACTAATAACATATTCATATAATTCATTAAATCTTTTCTGATTCTTATCTACTCCACCAAATACAAACATCGAGTTTTCGAAAATTACCGCAGAATGCCGATATCTTGCTGGAGGCTTTACTCCGGTACATCTTCTTATCTCGTATCAGAAATTTGTAGCTGAAACTTAAATAGCTTACTAAAAGAAAATTGGTATAAGTCATCTAAAGTTTCATGTCCATTTCAACCCCCAAAAATAATCATTGATCCTTCATGAATGATTGCAGAGTGGCCAAATCTAGTTAGAGGTACGTTTCCTTCTGATAATATTTTATTTCATAATAAGGTATCAAGATCTAAACTTTAAATATCATTAAATCTTTATTTCCCGTTAAATCCTCCAAAAATTATCATTCTGTTGAGATAGAGAACTGCTGAATGGTCAGTTCTAAATTTTAAACACTTACCTTTTCTCAGGTGCTATACCTGTTGGATTTAATTTAACCCATGTGCTAGTAAGTATTTCAAATTTATAAGTGTCGTTGAAATATTCTCCGTCTTTTCTTGTATACCCTCCGAATAAGAAAATGCAATCATTATAACTGACTCCTCTTGATCCACTCCTAGGAGAAGGAGGTATTCCTAACGTAATTAATTATTTTCAAGTCTCTGCTTGAGGGTCTACTTCGTAAATATCATTTTATCTTTATTATTCATCAGTCCCTCCAAAAACAAAGAATTTGTCTTAATAGGAAATTGCAGCATGGCCTGTTCTCATAGTCATAATCTGTCCTTTCATTTTCAATAATTGATATCATTAGAGAGTTTCAATTTCTCCTGTTAATTTTATGCGATACATATCATTTCTTCTTTACCCATCATAACCTCCTAAAATATATAAATAATTCTAAAATTATATTCCTCTATGAAATGTTCTAGCTGATGGATAATCTCCCTATACATTTAATACGTTTGCCTCATGCGAATCTAAGTCTATTTGTATTAATTCAGAAAAGCGAGTAGTATTTTCATTTACTCCCCCAAAAGTAGTCATTTTATTCTCTATCAGAACTGTTACATGTCTATACCTTGGAGATAATTACTAGCTAAGCTCAATTTAATTTCAATTAGCATTTTGAAATGAAAACACTCATAAGTCATTAAGTGTATTTTTTCCATTTCAGCCTCCAAATATATACATACATTCTTTATAAATAACAGCTGAATGGCCAAACCTAGGCTCAGGTGCAACGTTAGATTCTATTTCATTTCATTGCTATAATTCTAGATCAAATATGCATACTACATTATGTCTTTTTTACCCATCAAATCCTCCAAAAACAATTAAATTTTGGCCATAGTTTAATAGAATATGATCAGTTCTAGCTGCTATTTATTTTCCATTCTGCTAAATCTATTACCATTCGTATTTTTCACAATCGAATTTAAAAAGATCATTAAAATACTCTCCGTCTTTTTTTGTATATCCTCCAAATATATAAGCGTATTAATTAATGACGCAAGACTGTGCTCCAGAACGAGGACAGGGTAAAGTTCCTGAGCATTATACAAAATTTCATGAGTTCAGTTCAGGATCGAATTTGAACAAATCGTTTTTGCGAGAATCTCCATCGGTACCTCCATAAACAAAAACATAATTATTGACTATAAAAGCACAATGACCAGTTCTTGCAGAATAAATTTCTCCTTTCTGTTCAACCTGTTCCCACTCGAAGTAATCCATTAAAAATATTTTAGTTATTAATAATTTAAATTATTATGCACTTAAGCAGATTAATAGGGCAAATCTAAATTCTTGATATCTTTAAAGGCGTTTTTGGAAATTACTTTACTTAATCTAATCAATTAAATGTACTTATACATTTACCTTTATATCAAGGATATTAAAATTTAATTAGAAAACACTGACAAAATAGCTAAATATTATGTAGATGTATTTTATTATTATCTTTTAGTTTTAAATGATTTTGAAGTTTTACATTTAGTTCTTTTATATTTTTACTGTTATCTTCTGATTTAATATATTTCTTCATTTGGTCAATATTATCTTCGTCTCTGTTTTAATTTGTATTTTGACTATCAAATTTATGTTATTTTTAACATATATAATGAAACCTTAATCTTTGGTAGTTTCTTTGCTTATATTTTGTTATTATTTGTGTAATTTAACTTTTATATGCTGCTTTTTATTTTCAAGCTTCTTCTTTCTAATTATCTGAAGTATAGAATTTAAATGAGTCCATTATTTTATTATAAAAGGGCTTTTGGCTTTATTTTTAAGAAATAAAAGCTTTCTTCAAGCTTGATTATAACAAATTCTGAGGTATTACTTTTTGCTTAGTTTACTTTGATATAGATCTATAAATAGAATCTTTTTTCTTGAATAAAGCAGTTAAAAAAGAAGTCCTAATTATACATTTTTAGTGTTAGATATTATCTTGACTATGATTGAAAATAAGAATAAAAGGATTATATAATATAAGCATTTTAGAGTGTATATATTTTATCTTTCAGAAGTATTAGACTTTTATATCATTTGCTTACTAATTATAGAAGGTATTTTAACTCATAAAGTCAGGCAGAATATATTTCATTAGGTACATCAAATAACTGATGATCTTCTCTTCACTAAGTAATAATAGTCCTGCATTGTACTAGTTCTAAATATTTTGGCATCAGTAGTCAGATATTAATGAAAGCAGTTACCTTTTTGCTTTTATTGCTAATACATTTTTGATAAAGGTATAGACTAATTACACCAAAGTCATACCCAGCAATAAAGTTCTAGTTTTATCCCTTTTTTAAAGATTTTTAAAGAGCTAACTAGATCTTCTTAAGAAGAAGTTTCTTGCTAAAGACTTAATTAATCCTTTCAAAAGAGACTAGAAACCTTCCAAATAAATTAAAGAAAGCTTAGTATAATTAGTTTGTAGTTATGCTAAAGCGCATTATGTTCTTAGTAAAAGAAAGGAAGTTACATGATTAGTGAAGTAGAAGGTAAATTCTACATTGATTTAATGTAAATAAGCAAGGCTTAAATTTTATTAAATTAGGTCTTAGCTTTACGTAAAGATGGCTACATATGTAAATCCCTTTGATGCCAAACTTTGGTAAATAGAAATAGAAAACTGAAGCTAGGAGAAAGATGAAAAATTAAGGGAACTAGTATTATAATTTAAATTTGAGTGAAATGAAATTGCTAAATCATTACAAACTACTCCTGAAAAAGCACGTCTTCATTGAGCTTACTTACACTGAATACGAAGCAGATAGTTGTAAGGTAAATTAATAGGAGAAAGAACTAAAGCTGATTTTCTCAATCCAGTTTTAGTTAATCCTTCGGAAAAGGAGTCTACTTCAATCACAGGTGAAAAAATAACAGCTTCAGAGTTCAATATAGTGAAACACAGCTTAAAGGAAACTTTCAAAGAAATGCGTGAAACAGTTAAAAAAAATTTACCTGATATAGATATAAATGAAGAAGAAAGTCCAAATACAGAAGATGATATATTAGAGTAATTTCTCATTCAGGTTTTCATGTAATATAGAAGGAAATACAGCTTTAATTATGAGTAAGGCAATGCATAAAAATGAGGAAAATGAAACGTGAAAGAAAGAAAATCCTATTAAGCAAATGCCAAATTTATCCGAAATTGATGTTCTTAAAGAAAGATCAAGAGAAGGTAAACTTGGATTTTATATGGGAAGATAATGCTGACTTACACCAGATATGCTCCTTGAATAAGAATAAGAAGTATTTTAGACTGAGGAAAAAATATTAGATGAAGAATCTCAAAAAGGAAAGTATATCAGAAAACCACTGCATTGATAGATAGAATTTGTTACTACTTAAATTTTTAAAGTATAATGCATTAAAAAATTTTCATAATAAGCATTACAAAAATAAGCAAACATTAGGTTTAATATGCAAAGTAATAGTTTAATATAGAGTATCCTAAAGTACTCGTATAAATGATGATTCTTACTTCAATATAAAAGAGGTCCTTTTAATTCTATAATATGAAAATTAGGCCTTTAAGAAACTATTTTACTAGTTAATATCTGTTTCATACTTCATCTTAGTTTTAGCGCTCAAAAAATTAAGCATACTTAAATTTGTAAATTTGTGAATAAAATTAAGATATTAAATTAATAACTTTTGCTTCAACTAGTTTTCCAAATGAAGTCTGCTGAATAATATTAAGATAGATAAGCTTCAGAGTTATAAATTCTATATTAATAAATGGAAATTGATTGACACTAAATATCAAATATCCATAAGTTAAAAAGTTTAAGTATGAAGAATACTAAACCATTTAAATTCTATAATATAGAATGAAAAGGAAAAGTTAGTTTGCTGAATATTTATCAAACAGTTTTATAGCACAAATAACAAGTAATTTGAGATGAAAGTAAAAAGTACTTTGGGAATAAATAATTGAATATTAAATTTAATAATAATTGTCTTTAAAATGTCTCAAAAAGTGAAATCAGCAGCAGGAGATGTTGCTATTGTGACTGTTGATCCAAGGTAATTTTTGATATTATAGGCGACCTGCAACTTCTGAAGTTAGTAAAAGGCTGCAAGAACTGGAGTAGAAGATTAGGAGTAACTATAAAGGAGTAGTTGTTGATCCTTCTAATAAACCAGGGGTATAACTTGTTCAAAAGCATACCTATTAAGTAACTCTCTTTAATTCAGAATCTTTCAACAGAGCTGGAAAAAATGTTAGAGGAACTAAGTAAGCAAGTTCTATGTTGTATGGAAACTGTGATTTTTTAGGCAATAAGCAACGATTAAATGATTAACGATCCACCACCAGAAAACGGATATAAGAAAGGCAATTTTATAAATTAAAGCTCTTTATAATATAGATTTTATAAAACTGATGCAAGACTCGTAAGATCAATTTTAGAAAATGCAAATTTCTCATATAATGACAGTCACTAATGAAACTTGCTATGAGTAAACGGAGTAGCAAAGAACTATTTATATGAAGGCTTAAACGAATTCTAAAGGATAAACCATTTCCCTAATTCTACCTAAATAACACATAAAGATAAATTAGTTAGAAATATTGTCAATATGTAGGAAAAATTCGGAAAAGAAAGCTTCAACATTATACCTGAGTCATATCTGCTGCCAGACGAATTTGCAGAATTTTATACACATTTTAATAGAGAAAAAAGCATATGAATTGTAAAACCAAATACAGGAGCAAGAGGTGTAGGAATATATTTAGTTGATAATTTGTCAGAAGTTCCAGTAGATGAGCTTTGCGTAATTTAGAAATATATATCTAATCCATTGCTTATTAATGGACTTAAGTTTGATATAAGACTTTATGTTGTCGTCACTTCTTACGAGCCTTTAAAAATTTATATTTATAAAGAAGGTTTAGCTCGTTTTGCGTCTGAAAGTTATATTGATGAATCTAATAAGACAAACAAGTTTGCTCATCTAACCAATTATTCAGTTAATAAGAAAAATGATAGGTTTATATAAAATTAAGCTGTCTAGTTTGATGATCATGGTCATAAGTGAAGTTTAAGTGCTCTCTGCAGACATTTGGAAGCTGCTGGAATAGATCTTAATCTTATGTGAGGTAGAATTTATGACCTTATAATAAAGTCGATAATAAGTGCTGAGACTCATATATATTCATCTACTAAAAAGACAGTTAATCATAGAAATAATTGCTTTGAACTATTTGGCTATGACGTCTTAATAGATTCAGAGCTAAAACCTTGACTTCTTGAAGTGAACTTATCTCCTGCTTTAGGAACTGATAGTCCACTAGACTTGCATATAAAGTCAGGACTTCTTTCTGATACTTTTACGCTAATTGGAGTGAGACCTTTTGACAAAAGAAGAGATGGAGAAAGTAAAGCTAAACTAAGGCTTAAAGCTTGAATGAGAATGTAGAATCCAACTCCAAGATAAGAATCTTAGAATTCAAGGAAATTAAAGGAGATGCTAATGGACATTTTACTTGAATAGAAAAGATCCTGGAACTTTGTCAGAATTTATCCTTGTAAAGGAAGCAATTATTATGATAAATTTTTTATCTAAAAGAGACCTATCAACCAAATCATCTATAAAATGCTTTATTAGGAATTCCCCTAGGAACTTATATACGAAGAAAATATTAAGAACATTGATCAATTTTAAACTGTACCTAAATCTATTAACCAGGCTGAGCTACATATATAAGGTGAAGCTAAATAGAAGTAGACTACTTGAACAGAAGGATAGTTTCGTTGTACTACAGTCTAGCCAAATAATCGCTCAGTTAGTAGATAAAGACCAGTTGAAAAAACATCCTCTTACTAGGATGGAAGTTAAATAGAAGTCCATCCTAGATCTCAATCTCAAGCTGGTCGTTTTAAAGTTAAAAAAGAGAATATGTATTTAAAGTAATGTAACTCATGCAATAAAAATAGTGTCTATGGTTTATAAGAATAGTGTGAACAATGCAGAGAATCACTGTAAATTTCGTAAGATTATAATAAACCACAAACAGCAAATGATTAAGAAAAGATAAAGATAAATGGAGATGATATTATGCTAGAGTATATGTGAAGATTACTATTAGTCCTTAAGTAAATCAAGCAATCCAGCATCAATTCTAAGTGAAGGCTTATTCTAAATAAATTTTTAGATCATGAAGTATGAAATCCTGAAAGCCCTTAACCAGCTTCAAGTCAGCTTTTGTGATAAAAATTAGAATAAAAAATTATATCCATTAGAGAAAAGAAAAGCCGCTTATATAAGATGAAAAGGTTAAATTATGAAATTCATTAGTAGCAAAAGAACCAGATTTTAAAAAATTATACACCTAAATAACTGGAAGATATGTTAAAGACCTAGAAGTTAGGAGTTAATTAAGAAGTAATTAGCATCATAATTAATGAAGAAGGAATTCTTTCGTCTATACTCTAAAATCTTAACACTGTAAGATGTGCAAGTAAAACTTCAGCTAGCACTAAAGCAGGAGAAGATGAAGAACATAACGAAAGCTTTCTAATTCAGTACAAACACCGATAGTAAGAAGACAAACTAAAATTTTAAGTTTTATCAATAAAGCATCCAGCATAGAAGACAATACACTAAGGAGCAATTCACAAAATATAACTCAATATTTTAATCAAAAGGATTGGAATCGATAAAGAGACAAAACGTAAAGAATCATCCTATGAAATCAAATTTGTAGTGATAAGTATGTTTAATAATAATGTTTTGAGTAAAACCTCAAATATTAAATAAATATAAACTATATCCATTTAATTATATTCATCTCTATCAATTAAAGTCACGTCTTTAATACACTCTCATCACTAATTATGAGAAAGGCTAATTTTGTATGACAAAAGGATACTATTTTTGAATATAAATGAGAAGATATCTTACTTAAAGCGTTATCATTAAAACAAATGAAATGAAGGAATAAGGGAATATAAGTATAATTTAAAGACTTTAGAAGTATTTAGCTCAGCATTTTACTGGAAAATAGTATGCTCACTTAAAATAACAAACCAGAGCTTATCTTTTGCACTATGCCATAAATTTAATCTGCTTAAATCAATTTCAACATTAATAATGTCGAACAACAATATTAATTAATAAGAAGAAATCTAAATTACAGAAGTAAACAGCAATGCTAGTTTACAGTTATCTAACATCACTTCTGATGCAGAAAAACTTAATGAATTGATGGATATTTTGATTTAAGGAGAGGATGATGAATCTATAAATGTTTCAATAGGAAGATCAGAATAATCTTCTAAAAGAGAACAAATCAAGAGTAGGCCTGAATCCAGGTTTAGCAATTAGAGTCCAATTAGAAAAGCTTTGTTTGATAATTAAACGCAATTAAATGTTTCAAGCAAGAAGAGTGATAATTTCCAAAGTTTTGTTGAATCTAATAGCATATCTAAAAATAGGAAAATTTCAGAAGGAGAAATTAATGAACAGTAGTTCATTTAGTAGCTTGAGCTTTAGGCAATTGTTTAAGATTAACGAAACTCAAATTACCCTAAAGAAAGACTTTCTCACTTTGAATGTATAAAAGATTTCGTTAGAAATACAAATAGTATAAAGAGTGATAGAAAATCTAACTTTTAAAGTCTTGCTAATGAAGGGTTTATTGAAAGTAAAAGCAATTCTGATTTTAAAAGCGAAATTTCTTTTACTAATAATAAGCAAATTAATGAAACAGAAGGAACTTTTAAGCCAATCATTAGCACAAACAGTTATGATTCTGCAGAATAATACCTTAAGGAAAGTATTCTCTTGAGGAAAAAGAAATATAATATGTAATCTTAATTTGGAGAGTTGCCTAAAGAATAGGAGTATGTATGCGGTTGCATTGCGTAAAATGAGAATGAAGGAGTAGATGATCAAAAAGATATGTGTAATATCATATGAATATCTGTTAATCAATTAAGCATTTGCTTTTTTTCAGTATCACTTATTTAATTAATACGCTTTTAAAGCTTCAATTGCAGTAAACTTTTTTCTGAGCCAGCTAAAGAAATTTGTCTCTAAATTTAAGTATAACTTTCCATTTAAATCACTCTTATAAAAATAATCCTAATACTGAACTCTAAGATGACAGATAAATAGTAATTAAGCTAATCTAGCTGATAGGAGTACATATATTAAGAGTGCTATAATATTATTTAATACAATAAATTAGTAAATAAAGTAGCTCAACTGTTGAACTGAAATTCTATTGAATTGGTCATATAAAAGAAAATGAAGAAGTAGAAGAATTTAAAGCTTAGTTAAATAAGTCTTGATAAGAAATATAGCTAGATGTCTATTAGCTCATTTAGCAATACTCCTTTTTCGACTAGAGTGTCTTCCTGGCTTTCTACGGCAGTTACTACTCCCTACTGTAAATCTGTTAATTAGTTCGCGTCGAAAGAAAATATTCAATTTCCGAGTTTGTATTAGAAGCCTTAAATTTAACCTCTTAGTGTGAATAAAAAGGAAATTAAGCAAACAGTAGACTAAAAGTTATAATTCTATAAATCCTTCAAAAAAGCTAGCAAATCAAAAAGTACTATCGGTTTACCTTTAATTCATGTTGCTTATATTGAGGCTATTGAGGAATAAAAAGTAATGCCTGAACCAATTGGTATATTTAAGTAGAATTCTCCTAAGAATTAAGATGAAGACAATTTAAATATCTAACTAGAAAGCTACTCAATTGGAGATAAATATTGTAAAGTCTTCTCTAAGGCTCTCAAAAATCTTGGCTAAGTATAATAACTTAATGTTAGGAATAATAGATTGTCAGACAAAGGAACAGCGAAACTACTAAAGAGCTTGAAGAAAGAAGTTTTAATTCTTAATATTTCTTAAAATAAAGTAGGGCCTTATTCGTTAAAGTAACTTAGACCAATTATTATGCAAAATAAACTAAAAGAATTAAACCTTGAAGATTGCAAAATGGGAGATTCTCTTATAAGAGATCTTTACAAAAGTCTGCAAAGCAATTATTCTATCACTTATTTAAATCTTAGCAAAAATGGAATTGGCTCTGAAGGAGCTTCATTGGTAGGAGAACTTCTTGAAACAAATAACTCTATTGTAAAGCTTGATTTAAGCTGAAACAATATTGTAGGATAAGCTGCTATTAAATTTTTTAAGAGCTTAATTTTGAATAAAGGACTTAAAGAGCTCGATATAAGTTGAAATGCATTTGGATGCTAAAATAAAATAAATTAGCTACTGGACGCTTTAAATGAATTGTTTTTAAAGAATGCAAAGTTGATTCATTTGGATTTTTCGCATACTTAATTAAATTATTAAATCTGTGTAATTATAGCATAAAATATAGAATGAAACAAAAGCATTAGAGGATTGCATCTTGAAGGAATTCCTGCTTATGTAGATGTTTAAGGATTTATGCATGTTGATAAAGAGAAAAAAACTTCAGAAGTGGAATTATTCCGTGAAAAGATATTTAATTCTGGCAAGAAAGGATATTGCTGAAATAAAGATAATTGCTGAATATGTGGAAATTGAGTTGAATACGTATTTACTTGGATACCTGGAGAATCTGGAATTGAATGGTCCCATCCAGCTTTTATTCACCTTGAAATAGATGATTTTTAACCTTTTCTAATGACTTTATAGCAAAATGGCACGTTTTCATATTAACGAGCTCTTCCTTAAGGCAAGCATCACTATTTCTTTAATTTTGATGGAAAAGCAGCAGTTGCACTTGATTAAGAAGACGAAAATTTGAATTAAATAGAAACTTTTACCTTCTAGCTTTATGCCAAGAGGGAGGTAACCATGTTTGTAGAAGCTATGAATGTTGTTAGCTTAGCCAAAACTTAAAAACAGGAATGGTAAATTATGCCTAGAGTAATAAAACTAGTATGAGAACCTCCTTTGCTACAGTTAGCTCCTCAATGGACTTATAAATAATCAATTTGATAAAGTTATAAATTTGACACTGACGAATTAAATGAAAAATGCTTTTAGTTTGACTGAGATAACTGTCGTATATTTCAATCTATTAAAGATTAGAAAGAAATTGACGCCGTTAAAGATTTGTTATTTTAAATATATCCTTATATCAAGGAAACTTACAAGTATTATTGTGCTGTTAGTTCTAGTTCTGGTATCTTTGCTATGACTTAAAATGCCTGAACAGAATTTATGAACGAATGCGAAATTTTTGATTAAACTTTTAAAAAAACAGATTCAGATTTTATCTTTATTGCTTCAAGATAAGGAACTAAAGGTTCTTTTGTTCCTTTCAACTCTTTAATTCGGTGGTAATTTATGGAGGCAATTTTTAGAGTATCTATAGAGAAATTTATTCGCACTAAAGTTACTTGATCATATGCAAATGGACTCTCTAAACTTTTGGATAGTAATGTTTTAAAGATTATAAAGCACTATAATAGCAACAACTGACGTTTTCGCGAATATATAAACTAAAAGAATGACAACATTTACTAAAAATACTATAACATTATGCGAAATGTTTATCATACTTACTGCAGCGCTCAGTAGCCTTTTTGCAAGACTAAATATTTAAGTTTGGCTGAATTTAATAACTTGTGCTAGGATACTTAAATACTTGGCACTAAAATATCTGCAAGAGATGCCTCCATTTGCTTTAACTTAGCTATGTCAAGTAATGTAGACGAAATCAATTCTCAAAGACATCTTTAAATGAGTTTTATGGAATTTCTAGAAGCTTGGGCAAGAGTATGTGACTTAGCCAATTTAGCAACTCCTATGTTTACTTAAAAAGTTCTTAGTTTTAAAAATTTGAAGTACAAAGTTGAGGAAGGCAGCCAACTTCCTCTATATAGGAAAATAGAGAACACAATGCCTCTTTTACTTATAATAAGTGATAAAAAATTTCGAGATACTTATCAATGAGATCCCTAATGTATCTTTTACTTATACGCCTAATAAACTTAAGAAACTTCAAAGTTATAATAATTTGTAAAGTAATTGAGACGCTAATCTACATTTAAAATGCAGTAATCTCCTACTTCTAATGACCTTAATTTTCTATCCTTATAGAGAGTTTAATTCAATTTAGAATAAAGTCCCTCAAAGGACTCTAGCATAGGAGATTAGTAATACGATACTAAAAGTTCATTGGAAGGTAATTAAAGCCCTAAAAATTTATAGCAGCTAACTAATAAAAGGAGAGCTGCTATGAAGAAATTTAGAGCTAAATTTTGATTAGATTAGAACTTTTAAATGGCAAGTGATGAAGATGATTCACCTACTAGGAAAATATATCCTAGCTTGATAGAAAACCTTCCTTTCTAAACTCCACTTCTACGACCAATTACTTTAAATGTAATAAAAGATTTGACTGAATCTATTACAAGATATGAAAAGCAAGAACCTTCAGAATAAACTAACAATTAGTAAAATCATTGTTAATATTTAAACAATCATCTCTATATTCTCTATTTACTTAAGATATCTACATATTTAGTCAAATTACTAAGACATTTAGAACATTAATTTAAATGGTTTTACTTAATCTAATGGCTACTATATAAGTAAGTAACTTACTTATAATGAATAAAAGGTATAAAAAGTTACTAACCAGTTATTAAATGCACGCTACACTCTTTAATTACTTAATTTTATATATCTTATTCAATTATTTTGCAAACTCTTATCAATAGTGGCTTTTATTTTAGCTAAAAGAATCATATTATTCATAAATAGATCCCTTCTCTTGTTCATAGCTAAAGGAAATAATTAATTATAAAGCAGATAATTCTACAGCTTTTATAACTAAAAGGCAATAGCTTTAGTGTTAAAATATTAGGCATAGCTATATTATTATAAGGATGTGTAATTAAAATAAAATTATGGACTATCTTAGTGTTGAAAATGATATTCACTTAGCTTAGTCTTAATGGCTTTCCATTTAAGTTTTATAGTTTAAGGAAAGTTATCTGTATGGTATTTTCTTATTAGTTGCTTTATTTAAAGCTATTATTAAGAATAAAATTTAGCTATTTTTATTACTCACTGCTTCATTTCCTCTAACTAAATAATATCCAATTTTATAGTTAAAATAATAGAAATTGATAAAGTTAGAGATAATTAGATTATATTATTTATGAGCTTATTAGAGAACTTTGAAAACTCACTCGCACTACAACCTTTAAAAAGGGATTAAATAATGAAACTAATTACCATGCTAATAATAAACTCCCCAAGCTTTAAATTATGATATATAGTAACTATTCAACCATTTAGTTAGAATATTTCATAGCAAATAGGCATACAATTAATAGCATATCAACTTATATTTGAAAGGCTAAAATTAATAATATCAAGCATTAATTCTAATTTCAAGATATAAAACCTTTTTGACACATAAAGAATCAGTATCGTTTCTTCAATTGATCACTTAAGATTAAGTTAAATACTTTTACCTAGTTAAATAACTAGCTTAGAATTTATATTAGAATAAAGTTGCATTAAGCAAATGAAGAATCTTAGTAACTATAAGTTCTAAATAGAAAACTTTACTATTTCTATAATATAAAATAGACTTTTAAAAGTAAGTATATAGTTAATAGTTTTACAATAGTAATCCAATAAGCTTTAGCTATTAAATTTAGATATTAGATTTATAAATAAAGCAGATAGAATATTAACAAGCTAAGATTAAGAAAGAAAATAATAGATTGTATATATCTCTAAATCATATAGATCCCTTAAGTGATACATGCTTAAATATTTTTCAGCAAAGAGTGTAATAGTTATAACTATCAATCATCAAATTTACTTATTTAGGTAATCTAGTGATGATATGAATCTAGTGCCTTTAGTTATTTGTATTAAAGCATTAAGTTATGCTAATGTCTTAATAGTATTAACTATTCTATCCCTTTAATTTATTTATTCAAGATGGGATTAAATTAATAATTTTATCTGGTAACTTAAAATTAAATTGGGAATACTCATAATAAGGTTTATAGTAGAAGCAAGAGTTTTAAGTTAGAAATAGTGTAGAATAGCATATTAAGTAAGTTAGATTAGCTATAAAAATAGCTCATTAGAATGTAGAATATCAAATATCACATTTACAATACAAATGAGTATTTGATGAATAAAAGTAGTAGTATCTTTTTACAGTAATAGTAGACTTTTTTATTAGTATCTTTCTAAAATTAGCCTTAATATATTATATCTTCTCAATTAGTGTATTGCATAGCTTTAACTGATAAGCATTTGCTGGGTTATAGAAATATTGATTTGAATAGTAATTTCTATTTTTATTTTAAAATGGATTAACAAACAGATAGTGCTTCAAATGAGCTAGTTCAATAATTGAGTTAGAAGATAAGGGAATAAGCTTAAAGGCTTTCTTCTCTGGAATAATATAAATTAATATGCGAAACTCGAATCAAATAACTCGTTCCTGATCATCCTCTGCCTGTTAAATAGCAGCATATTACAGAAAATATGGGTAAATTTACCTAGCGTTCCTAGAAGGATTTTGAATCATAATCTGCTTAAAAAAGAATAGATACAGAAAAGTAACTAGAGCAATAATAAAAAAACCCTTCTTAATTTCTTACTGAAAATGAAGATTTTCCACATCCTTCGAAGTTAAGCAATTATGAAGCTGCTAATATACTAGGAGCTTATCAGAGTTTATATAGTGCATTTAATCTTATTATGAAAGATAAGAATAATCTAGAAAAATCTTTGAGAAGTGAAATCTTAAATAATGAAGAGCAAAGAACTTATATCGAAGTATTGAGATAGGCTATAGAGAAATCCATCTAAGAGAGTGGATTGGGATTCTTTATTCATAAATACGGTAAAGAATCAAGTGATATTTTTGTTTAGATATCTAATATGAAACAGTCTAACGATCTCTATAAAGCAGAGTGCTAAAAAATAACATAGAATAACTAGCATCTAATGCAAGAATTGTAATCGATGCAAGAGAAAATATCTTTCCTTTAAAAAGAAAAAGAAACTTTTATTTATTCTAAAGCTGATACTAATACTGAACTGGAAAGAGCTGTTCAAGCTTTAACTCTAGCTAAATAACAAGTTGAGCAACTTGAGAGCGAGAAGTAATCACTTCTAAATTATTGTGATGAATGTATTGAAAAAGAAAAACAACTGCTTGAATAGCTTAGTAAGCTCAAGTAAGAAGTCCTTTAGTTTAAAGAAAAGGAAACAAAAATGACGAAAGAAGCAGAGGAACTTTCTACAATAATCTAGGAGAGTTAAACTGAAGTTTATTAAAAAGAATAAATTATCGAAGAGCTGGAAACTACGAGAGCTAACTATGAAGATTAAATCGAAAAGCAAGATTAAAAAAACAGGGAACTGTAGCAAGAAATTTCTAAACTCTAACTTTAATAAGAATAAAGTACTAAAAAACTAGATAAAATTAAATAGGAACTTCAATAGAAAATTTACGACTTCGAAATACTAGAAAAAAAGCTATCTTTGATATAAGAAAATAGTAGTCTTACTGCTAAAGAAAATAAAAAGGAAAACGAGTTTTTGAGTCGCTAGTTAGAAGATTTGTAAAAAACTAATGAGCAGCTAAATAAAATTATTGAAGAATAGAAATTGACTTCACAAACTTAAAACAAATCATACGAAGAAAAAATAGAAGAATATATTAAAAAATTTCAAAATGAATCTAGAGAAAAAATAAAATTAGAAAGCTAACTTTAGCAATAAATAGCTAACAATACAAAACTCTAGTAGAGTCTTTAGCAATAAGATCATGATTTATAGAAGGTTATTTAAGAAAACGAGCTTTTAAGGAAAAAGAGCATTCAGTTAGAAACTGATTATTAGAACGTAGCTCAACAGAAAGATGCACAGCAAAAATAGCTAATAGATATGTGCTAAAATTCTAGTGTCTAGTAAAAGCATTATTAGCAATCTTAGAGAGATTTCGCTAGTTTTAAAAATGTTAAAGAAGATGAAATAGAGAACTTGCAAGATTAAAAATCTGATTTAGAATAAGAAAACTAGAGATTAAGAAAATAGATGGCTAATGAATCCAATATTCTTTAGTTATAAATAGATTAGCTTAATCAAAAAATTTCACAGTAGAGTAGAGAATTATATAATGCCTCTCTTGATATCGAGAAATCCTAAAAAAGTTACTTAGAACTATAAAAAGTTTAGCATTAAACCTAGAACTTGCTGAAAGAAAAAGATTAGTCGATTAATGAGCTTAGAAAAGAAAATTAATTACTTTAGAAAATGGCAGGGCAATATAAGTATATGGAATCCTAGCTTTTAAACATAGAGAGTGAGAAAAGTTAGTTAGTACAAAGCTATGGAGAGATAAAGATTCACGCAGATTTTCAACAAGATTAGTTTTAGTCTCTAAATGAGAAGTACGAAATCTAAATGCAAGAAATATCTTAATTATAATATGATTAAGCAGTTAAGGAAGAACAAATTCAACAGTTGGTCAACTAACTAAATTAATTACAGGAGAACTAAAAGAACCAGCAAGGTAAAATTGATTCTTTGAAAGCTAAATTAATGTCCAGAAAGTAACGAACAAATTAGTTAAAATAGTAGAATGAATCTCTGTAATTAGAGTTGCATAATATTACAATTTCATACGATTTAGTATGTGAAGAGAATAAAAGCGCTGATACTTAAATAAAAGAGATGCAACGACATCTGACATAATAATAGAATAGCTGCAAGATATAGGAAGAAATACTTAGCCAAATTTAAACTTAGTATTAATAATATATAGAATAGAATCAGAAAGAACTAAAATTAATTTCCAAGTCTTCGGAAATAAAAGACTACTAGCAAATTCCTCAAAACATTCATGATTTGATTTATTAGATAAGTGGCTTGAAAAATAAACTTGGCAAAAGTGATGAGATAATAATAAATCATGATTAGTAAATCTAGCTAATAGAAAATTAGATAGACACTATTACTTAATAAAATAAGCATCTCATTGAGAAAAATGCAATACTAGAAACTTAACTAGAAAGCCTTAAAAAGGAACACTAGTAACTTCATATTTAGCATTAAGAAATACTTCAAATTTAATCTGATTACTAACAAGAGTTTGAAAGTGCTAGTAAAGACCTTTCGTAGAGTCATTAGATCAATAACTAACTTAAAAATGAAATAGAAGTATTACGTGAAAAGCTTTCTTAATTATAGTATGAATTCGAAAATCAAATATGTGGGTAAAAAGCAGATTAATAGTAAATTGCTCTTCTTGACTAAAAGATAAAGCAAATAACCAATGAAAAGAAATAATTACAGAACTTATTTTACAAGTGTTGTAGCTTTATTTCATCCAATGAAATAAGATCGAAATTTTCTGATTTATATTAAATCTATCTAGATGTTAATAATTATTATATTGAGAAGTAAAGATTAGAACAGTTACTCTCAGAATAAAACAAGAATAAATAGCTTTCAAATTATCAATAGGTAGAGGCAATAATGGAAGGTCTTAAAACTGTTGAGCATCAAATGTCACATGCTCGTAGCCAATCTTAAGCTTTAGAAAGCTAAATATAATATATAACATAGAACAGCAATTAAAAAGAAACCTACAATAGTGATTTATCCTTTTAAGAAATGAATAGAAACTACAATACTGCTTATACAGAAGAGGAATTTACTCCTCGATAAGATTTCTCATACTTCACTGTAAGTATTTATTTAGAGAAGCTAATCGACAGTTAAAAATAATTTCGAGGAT
Source organism: Loxodes magnus (assembly GCA_946699065.1). NCBI lineage: Eukaryota > Ciliophora > Karyorelictea > Loxodida > Loxodidae > Loxodes > Loxodes magnus. The sequence continues at coordinate 350,716 of CAMPDV010000196.1, read as the reverse complement.
TAATATTTCAGTGGCAACTAGATCAAAACTTCAAGGAATCCAGATAGAACTAAGATGCTATATGATTAAATATATAAGGTAAGTTTCTTAATCCAGAATAAAGCGTCGCTACTGAAAAATCGCAGGAAATGAACTTCTTAATAATATATCTTAATTATGTAATAATTAAATAATGCAACTCTAATATTATAGGACTATTTAGTATTTCCGCTATCTCTCTTCTTTCTAATTTTCTCTTTATCGAATCCTTAGATTGAAGAAAATCTTTAATTGTTCCCCATATGCAAACCAAACATTTTTTTAAATCTTTTATTAGTAATTCAAGATGAAAGTCATTAGATGAATAGTTAAACAACCGAAACGTAAAAATAAAGAGAAAGGATAAAAACCAAAATGAGTAATTATTTGCAGGGCTAATAGCATTAAAGCTATTGAGAAGAGAAGTATAATATAAATATAAAGAAACATAAAGCAAATAGCAAATTAAATAAATATAAGTAACCAAAATCTTTACTAATTAATACTTACTAAATTAAGATTAATTATATCTCATAAATATCATTTTTATTATTTCATTATCAACTATTGAAATATTTAATAGAATGGATATAATAGATAATTCCTTATATTTATTCATGTAGAAAAACTGCCAGCATCAAAAGTAAAATGTGTATGTATTATAGTCATATTAAATAGGAAAGATAATAGTGTCTTAATTCTAGAAAAAAGGAATAAATAATAAAAAAATCAGAAATCTTTGCTACAATTGAATGATATCAATGTAATATAATAAACTAAAACTTTATCTTCTTCCACTATTAGACTTTTTAGATAAAACTGAGCTATATCTCAAAAAGGAATATTTGCTTGATAAATAAAAAAGCTTTTAAGTTTGAAATAAAAAATAAGAAATTTGAAATATAAGACTACGCTATTTAATTATATCAGTCTGAAGCCTATTTCATTTAATAATATTGTCTCATTGAATTAAATCAAAATAAGATTTATAATCTATTAGTAATTTATAACTTACGCCTTATTCATAAGACTTCCAAATTAGTTAGCTTTCAATTTATAATATTTTCCACTAGAAGTTTCCTCTTAAGTAATATAACTAAATAATCCTAAAATATCTTCAAAGTTGGTTTCATAAAAGCCTTATGAATAAGATTGCTTTCTATATCGATGTAGTTAACCTAGAGATAAAAGCTATCGATTATTTAGAAACTAAATATTAATATTTAAATATTCATTATAAGTATATTTATTTAACTTTCTCTTTAAAGCAGTAATTAGCTATTTTTTTCTATAGAAGGTTCATAATTAAGATGATAATAAGATACTAAACCTAATGGAATTAATATAATATTCCTATATCAGCAAAGGCCATTAATTTTATAATATACTTGTTATTTTTTAGGTCTTTGTGCTTATTTCTGCTTTTTAAGCAAAATAAACTAGTTTGATTATAAGATATCTGATCTTACCTCTTTTAGCAGCAAGGATAATAAGCAAAGTTATAAACGCAGTTAAATAAGTTTTAATTAAAGTATTGAAGTCTTAGAGCTTAAGGATATATAAGTTACTATTGCTAAATATGAGCAAAGGTATGTAAAATGAAGACTCTAGATAGATATTTAGTATGGCATTATTATAACTGTCACTTACTTTTAGGTTAGATCTTAGTAATTACTTTACAGTATTCATATTTATGAAATCTGCTAATATGAAAGAAAGGAATAAAAATAGCTATTGTCTTCATATTTAACAACTATACAGGCCTTCTATTTTAAAGAAATTAGTTTTTAAATCTTCTTAATTAAATACCATGAAATCACAAAAATGCCAAAGAGCAATGTACTAATATATAGAGTTAAAAGTGAGAGATATAAATGAGATGCTAGAAATGACTTTATGCAGCATGTGCTTAATTTAAAATAGCACAGTGAAATATTTCTATTGGATACACTTAGATAAACATTAATTAAGATTTTAGGATTTATTGGTACGTTTTAAAATGATTATATTTATTTAATTAGACATTCCCATTTTTTTAAATAGCCGTAATCTTTAATTTAGAATTGAAAACTTTTATATTAAATTAACATAATGTAAGTACAATTGATCGATAGCAAAATGAATAAAGTTAACAATAAGAGAAAGAAGGAGAAAAACAATAGAATCATCATTTCATCGTAAGTAAACTGTTAGGAGGAAAATGCAAAGGAGATTAATGAGTAAGGAGTTTAGGCTTTGAAAAAACAAAATAGATAAAATAAAAGAAAGTAAGAAATTAGTAGTTAGGCATAATAAACAAAAGGATTTACTGAAATTGCAAAATTAGACAATTCAGAAAAAAATCTTAAAGAACTTAAACAAAATCAAGGATTTGGTCTGAGCGATGAGCAAAACTATTAGAGCAGAGAGTCTCTGCTTCAACGACTAAAAATAACTGATAAAAAAATTAAGCAGAGCTTGTAATTTCAAAAGTCACCAAAGGAGTCTATTGTACCAAGCTCTCTTTAAAGAGATTAACCATAAAGCTTATAAAAAATAAAATAGCAAGGACTAAGTGAAGTTAAAATCTTCATTAATTCAAATCTTAGATACAATAAATTTTGTAAAAGCCCCACTCATATAAATAAGAAATAGTGAGATGTAGAAGTTAAAAGTCAAGATAATAAGCTACTAGAAAGAAAATCGTTAGATTAAATTACTGATTTTCGTAGTTAAAGTCCAGTTTAATAATCTATTGCACAGTATGAAAACTTCAAATCTAAAGATGCTTGCTTAAAAAGCTATGATTCTTTATAGTTTTCTTAAGTAACTAAATAACCTAATTTACTTCTAAGAAGTTTCGATAAACCTGACTCATCACAAAATAAGATCTTGATTAAATCAAGAAAACAATAAATGTTTCCAATCAAGTAGCAAAAAGGGTTGGGGGTTCTGAAAGAGCTTAAAAGTCTGCCTAGTTCTCCTAAAATTTAGAGCAACTTATAAGAAGAGCAAAATGAATACTAGAGTAGTAAACTAATATTTCATAATGATCAAAATGAAAAGGGATAAGGCAAGCACAAGTTAGGATATATTTAGAAGAAGGTAATATCTCCTAAAATAAATAAGGAAATTATAAACTAAAATTAGAATATTTAAGTTAGTAAAAACCTAATACTTGAATAAAAGTCTAAAAATCTTCCGCTCAAAATCCTTAGCTAAAGAGATAAAACTTAGAAATAGAAGTTTAGACAAATGAATTTTGACTAAAAATAGATTGCCGCAAATTTTTAACTTGATTTGAGGAAATCCAACTATTTAAATGACAATGATAAAGAATCTAAGTAGAAGTAGTAAGATTAGAGAAAATAAGTCTCAAATAAATATAATCAAATCATAACTAATGAAGGTAATGGAGTAAATAATAAATAAGCTAATATGAATGCCAAAAATGTGTAAATATTTCAAAAGATGAGGCAATAAAGAAAAATGAAGCCTTTAGATTAATAATTTATTTAAGAAAATAAAGAAAATAAAACGGAATAAAAAGCTTAAAAATAAATATAACCATAATTATTTATTGGAAGCGCATCAAGAAAATTAACGCTAGTTAAAAGATTAAATTAAGAGTAGTTTGGTATGAGGAGTTAAGAAATATCATCTTTCACAATAAACGCTAGCTAATCAAGTAGTTTCTATATAGATAGTTTTTCAGATGATTTGAGACAAAGTGATTCTTTCGATGAAGATTTTACTCCAAAGTTTTATTACAAAACAAAAAGTCCTCAAAAGTAAGCTTTTTATTCAGAATAAAAATTCCTCCACTTCCACTTCAATTAATAAAAGCTAAATGAATTTAAGTTCAGACCCTTTTGATTATTTAAATTAAAAATCATTTTAAGTTTTAATTCTTTAAGAAATATACTAATACTTCAGTCTAATTTTATAAAAGTAAATGATTAAGTTTTTACGATACAATAGATAAATAAATAGGTCTAATTAATTAAAAGTCAGCATACAGTTATAGTTTCTATATTGTTAAAATATTCAAACTAAATGGGAAAAGTTTCGCTAATAATTACATTAATAATATTTAACTAACTAAGTAATTATTCATATTATGCATATTTATTCTTATATTCAGTAGTTTTCATTTTAATACTCTATAAGCCTTAAAGATAATATTCATGCTACATATTAAATTAAAATGCTTGCCAATTAATTTTTGAGAAAGAAAGGTAGAGTAATTCTATAAGCTTTCTATATTATAAATAATCTGCTACATCATAAAGATTATAATAAGGTAAACGACCAAATTACTATACCATATCATTAACCATATAACAAGGGATAGTGATCTGGTAAATGATACTAATATAAGTGATAAGCTTTCGTGTTTTATTAAGGGTATATATTTTTCCTATTGCTTTTGATTTATAAAGCTATTTATATTAATTTCTTATTTCCCTCACTACTATAATTAGGCATTCTAAAAGAAATTTATATGCAAATCTTTAAACTAAACTAATTTTGTTTTACAGATATAATATAATTAGAGGAAAGTGATAATAGTATAGTCAAGCTTAAGCTTCCATTTAGAAAATTAAATAATAGGAATTTCCTTTTTTTGAAATAATTAGAATCAATAAATGTGATAAGTGCAAGGCTTAATAGATGAACTAATAGTTTAAATTGAATAAGATATAAGCATATCTATATTATTAACATACTAGATATCACATTAGCACAATATCATATTAAGGTTTATTAATAAAGAACTTTAAATATATTAGCATAGATATATTCATAAGCTATTAATTTAAATTAAATAAATAGCAGACATTTCTTTATTTCTTCTATAAACTAATTATTTCAAATTTGATTTTTGCTATACTGAAAGAATAAACTTATATACATAGCAATAAAAGTAAATAGTTAATGGTATAGCTAATTACTTTATCGTATACTTAACTTAAATATAGCAATAATTTGGAATGTATTGGAATGTGTAATTTAAATAAGGAATAAGCTATTATTTTTAGAAATTACCTAATGCATTTGTTTAAATGTAGATATTTTTTCCTTAATAGAATACCCTAAGTTATGTCTTCTAACTTTTAACTTTTCTACTAATACATCATAATATTTAGAGTATACTTATAACTATTTATAGCTATAAGGATTATTATCTATTATATTAAGTATGCTAAATAATTATAGCTCATTGCTTATTTAATTTTTAATCTATTCAAAAGGAGTGGAAATAGAGTTGCTAATGATTTATAATTTTATTTATGATGCATAGCTTTTTGCTTGGTTAAGCAATATTATTTAATTTAAATATGTAAGATTGAGCTTAAAAGCAAGATACAATTGTGTAAGCAACAATAAATAAATAACCTTCTTCTTATAGTCCAAAAATGCTTGCCATAGAACTTATAAATTATACTATTTGATTCAGCTGATACTATAAAATTAGATTTTCATCAGTCTTCAAGTATTGTTTCAGATTAAATTGCCTCGAATAAGGCACTCAACTAATCTGATTTAATATAGGAACTTTAAATCACCTTATTTCTAAAGTCGGAAAAGCTCCATCTGCTATAATATAAATTATAAAGATTGGCTAAATTTACTCTTAAATAGCCTAAATTATAAACTCTTTTATATAATTTAGTTTTACTAACTTTAATTAAACAAAATGGACTATTTCTATCAAATGCTTCAATATATCTTCACGTATGCTTTCCTTAACCTTCCATATCTTAATGTATTAATAACTTCTGCTAGTATTGGTTGATTTATAAGTTATTAGATATGTAAAGTATTTAATTAGCTAGCTTAGCTTGCATATCTTATATCAAGTGATCTTTCAAGCAGATTAGAAGGAATAATATAAATAGTTATGAGCTTTCTTTTAATAAATATAGACTATTACAAAATAAGTTAAGCTTCTATACAAATCTTATAAACATTTAAGCTAAAATAGCATACACAAAGTATGAATCTAAGCTATTATATAGAAGAAAATGAATATGAGGAAATAATAGATTATAAGGATATATCTTTCTTACTATGTAATAGTTTAAATCTATTAAAATGATTAAGATTCTATTATAGTTAAAGCTGCTCCAACTATTCTCTTTATTTGTATATCATAACTTAGCTACTTGCATATTTTTATTAGTTATGCCTTTTTTATTAAATTACTCTAGTTAAAACCTGAATATTATAAATTTAGTGTAGGTTCTTTATTTGCACTTGATATACATAAGCCAACTCTTTTAGTATAAAATAACTATAATTAAAAAGGGAAAAAAGGCTTTATAAACTATACATAGAATTAGCTTAATTTAAGTTAAGCTACTAGATTAAAATAATAGAGCTTTTAGCATTATTATATCAACTTAAAGTATTAAAATAGCTTATTAATTATTTTAGTACTAAGTATCTTATAAGTTTTAATCCAGCTTTTATTTTATTATTATAAATCTAGATTAATATGACTTATTTGCTCTTAAAACACATAAGAGAATTACTATTTTCAAAACCACAAACCTTATTAACTCATCTTTCAAGCAAAAAGAATTAGTAACTGCTTACTAGATTTTCATTCAAAGATATTGCTGATATAGAGATTTTTCTTTCTTTATAATAGGAAATTTAAATAAAAGCTAAAATTAAGCATTCTTTCATACTATTCTATTATTATCCAAATATTCTTCTAAAATAAGCTGATTTTTCAAACTTAGCTATGAAATTATTCCTTACATTGACCAAGCAATCTTTAATCTAAATTTACCCTTAGATAAGAGTAATATACTAGATGTAAGCAAGTATTTGCAAATATAACAATAGGCTATTTCTTAGCAAGTAATTAGTAATTAAGTTAGTAATTTGTATTTATATTATTATAGAAAAGTAAAGCTTTTCTTAAAGCTTAGAAACAAATATTCTCTTAAAATTTAACAATTCCAACTATCTAACTTTGATTACATATATTAGACTATAAGTAGGCTTTATATCTACTAGTATTTAAGATGAGAAATTTAAAATTATGGCTTACTATAACTAATCTTCTTTGAAAGAGGTATAAAGGTATTTAAGTTAATATAAGATTTAATAATGCTTAATTTAGAGTAGTATGGTATTATTACGAAGAAGCATAAAACAATAAACTCTAAATTAAAAAGGTTAAACGACAAAGATTTGACTTAAAGTTAAAAAATGCTAGCGAGTAACACTAATTACTTGCAATTCTACTTTGACAAAAAAAGGTATTATTTTTAATAAAGCTAAAAGTTAAGTAAAGTGAAATAATTAAACATTAGAACTCTAAAAACTTTAGAATCATAATTAAAATGAAGAGCTAGATTAAATTAATAAAGCTGAATTTAAGTAAGAGAAGAAACAAAGTGGCTTAGAGTAGAAATTAAATTAATAGAATAGTTAGTCATTAAAAGTTCCAAGAATAGTAGATGGAATAGTTCTATTTGAATCAGGCATTAACAAGTTTTTGTATTTTGAAAATTCCTACTCTTCCACATATAAATTATAAGATAATATTTCTAAGAATTCTTTTTCTAGTTTATTCATCTCCTTATTCTAAATGCCACCTAATTACGCATAAAAATGGTTAGATACTTTTCTATCTTCCAGAAAAAATTTATTTGCTATTAGTACAGAAGCTAGTAATAGGCGGTGAACATTTAGAGAATTGATTAGAATTTCGGGGTGAAGATAAGTGATTCTATCTAAATAGATAAGGGCTACAATCATCATTTCATCATTTGTAAATTCTCGAATTCTGCAAGCATAATCGTAAATTGTTATTTGTGGTATTTTTTTACCAGTGAAAGAATTTAACTGCTTATTGACAATTGGATCATTTTGTTCTGCTATTGAAGCTAAAATATCTCCAATGATTGTACCAATTTCCATTTTTGAAGTTTACGTTATGCCTTTATAAAGCTCCATATTTAAATTAAAATCAAAGAAAATGTAATTTTCTTATAAATAATTGTAATTTAAGCTGCTCTTTTCACCTTTACTTTGATTAAATTATAAACCAATCAAATTAAATACTCCTATCTAAGCTTTAAAACCATCATAATCCTTTATCTACTTTGAGTGTTCTCTAGTATAGTCTATATGAGAGAGTTATGATTTTAGAGGATAATTATAGTAAAACTATATAGTAATACTAGCTTTTATCTTGACTAAGTTCTTGCCTAAATAGTTGCTAGCAATAACTAACTATAAAGACTCATCTATTGTAATGCGATTAAAGAGACTAAACATAGAAACTTAGCTATATTTAATATTAGTGCATTCTAAAGAACTTTCTTGCTTAGAAATCCTTATAACTGCTAACTTTTTTAGAGACATAACTCTACATTGTAGGATATAAATCTTCGCTTCAATAAAAATGGATTCCTTTATCAATTTTAACACTTAATATAAGTAAATAATTAACTCCAAAATACAGGTATAAGAGATATGTTTCATATGTAATAAAAGTCTATGGAAAGTATATAAAGAGGATTAGCTTAAATATAAATATGGTTATCGTTTACTTTTAATAATAGATAAGTTTAATGCGCTAAATACTAATAGACTGAATAACTAACTATACTTAAATGAAATTGCTTTTACTTTTATCTTAAAGTTAAATTAAAGGTTTATTGAGAAAGCAAACACTTAATAAAGCTTCTTGGCTAAATAAAAGGATAAGCAAATATGAATATAATTATATAAGAAATAGCAAAATTATAATTATATCAAATTTATGATACTTTTATCTCATATTATTGCTAGAACTCACTATAAAGAGTCAATAATAAATCACTCTAACCTGCTTTATATAGTTTTAGTTCATGTTTAATAAGTAAAATTTTGCTATGCAGACAGAATTATATATAATCAATCTTTAATCAAAAAAGTGCTTTATTAACTTATAAAATGAAAATATTAGTGAGCTATGATATCTAGACATTAAAAATAGAAATATCTTTTGGATTAAACAACTAAAAAATATAAAATTGGGCTTTTATTTAATGTGAGGTATATAAGAGCATCTAACTACAAGAATGCTTCTAAATTAGTTTTAACTTTAACTAGTTATACTTAATGTGTGGTATTAAATACAGTGCAAAGAGATTAAGAATGTGATTTTAGTATATAAAAGCATTAAAATAAATGCTATCATTTAAATTAAAATATATTAATAAATTATCCTGTAGATCTTCTCTGTATTCATTCTATGTAATTACTCTTACTTTTTAAGTTGTTTATGAGTTTATTTTGCAAAAATATCTATCAAATTATCGATTTTCTGCTTCTGCTTTTATTAATTGCTAAATCTAAACCAAGTAGACCTAATAAAATCAGTTCTTGTATTACATATAATTGCTTTTATCTTCTGCCTGTTTATTTATCTTATTAATTTCTAGAAAGTCTTCAAAGTAGGCAGATCTCATATAAAAATTAGACCAAAATGTATTAATTTATAATGCTAAGAATGAAATGCAGTTAGTGAAAGATATTGAAACTATATCAAAATAGTGATAATGATAATTTACACTTAAATGAAAATCTGATTATTATCACTACTACAATATAGGTTACATCTTATCTTACCTATTATTTACAAAGTTAGATAACTTCAAACAATTTAACCTGAAAAAATCTAACTTCAAATATCCAATTTTTTAAAACTTAGACATGAGGAAAATCTCACTAGTATAAAAAGAGAGCTCGTTATTGCTTACTATTGCTCTAAAATTAATATGTTAAACTAATAGAATTAAGTTAGTTTTATAGTTACTTCATGATGCTATTTTAATAAGATTTAAATAGTAGGAACTTATTTAAAAATCTTTAGTTAGATTACTAGTAATTTAATATGTAATAGTCATAATTTAAAATATGCTATCAAGCATAATATTTTTATAGTTATTTTAAATCAAGTTTGATCATTTAATCAAAAGCGAACCTAGTTGATTTACTGTTACTATATTATTCTAATTATATAACTTTTTCCTTAAGAGTGTTTTGTATAATAAGCATATATAAGGCTTTAGTAGAAAATAAAAATTGGTTTCAAAGGAAATTTCTAAATATTGTATAATTAGTAAAGTATTTTGGCTTAAATTACTAAGATGAATATAGTAGTAGAATATATAACTATTATATAATACAAATATCTAGCTTTTATAAACTATGATGATACTTATTTCTATTATCTTTACTTATTTAACTTAGTTTGGTATAATCAAAGTTAAATGTGCTGTGCTTTCTTAATATCTAATATTTGCTTTATTTCATATATTTTTAAACTCTTTTTTTCACTCTCTTTTCGAAACCTAGTTAAAGAAAAAGGTTATTTTAAAGCTTATAGATTATAAAAAAATCTCAATTTGCAATTTAGTAAAAAAGCATTAAGTAATAAGGATATATTTGGCTTGCTTAAGAATAAAAGTAACTATTTATATTTCAACCAGAAAAGTAAATTCTGATGTAATTATCTAGTTATAGAATTTTAGAAGGATAGGCTATTTAAATAATAGAAAGTAGCTATCTTTTGCAAAGCCTCTACTTGTTCTTAATTATAAACATACAAGTAAGAATTATAATGATAGTAATTGGAAACTATACCTTTAATTAAAATATTTTAAATCTAATATGTTTAGGAGACAATCTTATTGCTTTATATTATACTTTCCTTTACCTTAGCACTTATAATTTTTTTATTTTAAAGTGTAAAATTCAAAAGATAAATAGACTTAAAATAAAATATTCAAACCTGACATATGCATTTTTGATTAAAGCTGCATGAAAAGTTGTTAAGTGAAGCGTTTATATCAGTTTATAGTGCCAAACTGTTGATTTTCAATAATTTAGTAAGTATACTAGAGTCTATTTTAATAACAATTGAATTATTAGTAGCATTCAAATAGATCAAGTTAGGTTACCTAACTTATACGGAAAAAGTAAGAGGTAGAAATTATTAAATGTTTGTCGAAAAGTTTATCAAAGTTCTGTCTTCTTGTTATAAGCTCTTCTGAGGAACTTTAAAATTTCGTGTTCACCATGAGGCTTAGCGAAATCATATAAATAGCTCAAATATTAGGCAATCTAATTGAAAATCCAAGAATCTTCTATTTCAAACTTAGCATCATCTGGATTAGTTGGAAAAGTGATTTCGACTTTATTTGGTTTTCCCTTAGATGAGTAGGTTATTTTAGTTGCGATATTTTACATTTTTATGGTTCCTTTGTATTGATACCCAAAAGCCTAAAACTCAATTTCACTCCTTCCTCCTGCAGTGCATAGAATTTCACAAGGAACATGCTTGACAACTACACAATTTTCAACAGTTGGAGGGTCAATTTTAGCTTTCTAAAGTATTATAGAGGTGACGATTAAATTGACTTGAGCTTCATTAGGTTTAATTTGCATGTTTGCGAACTCCTCCATAAAAATAGGTGCTATCTATATATTTTATTTAACTTACATCTTTAGTCAGCTTTTCTAAAGTTGTCTCGCAGGTTGTTGCTGCATAGGCGTAATAAAAGCTAAAAACTACTAAATAAGCACCCAACATTATAAAAATGGAGGAATAAATTGAGAAGACAAAAAAAAAGGGAGAAGCTTTAAATGAAAAGCCAAGCAGAATTCGCTTTATATTAACTTCTAGAGATATTAGAGCACTAGAAAATGTTGCTTCAAATCTTATAAAATCCGCAAAAGAAAGAAAACTAGATGTGAAAGATCCTGTAAGATACCTTACAAAAACATAGAGGTTAACATGCAGAAAAAGTCCATAAGGAAATGGAATAACTACATTCGACAGATGAGAAATGAAAATTCAAAAGAGTTATAGCTTTAATTTGTCCATCCGTAACTATTAAGTAAATTAAAAATGTAACTATTGATCCTGGACCTGAAATTGAATTGGTTAAAGCTGATGTATGAAATATAAGAGTTATAATTAAATTCTTAATTTATTTTTTTATCTGAAACATTAGAGAACAAATACATTCTCCATTTAGACATTATATAAATAACCATAAGCTTATTTATATACTTCTTTAACCATTTTATAGTTGCACGTATATAAATATCTAAATATATAAAACAGCAAGCAATTAATAGTATTTCAAGATCTATTATAATCTGGAATTTTAAAAGGACCTGAAATCCATTTATCTGGATTATCTTCACGGAATTTGTAAGCTGTAATAGGCCTTTTAACTGGCTCAGGTTGTAAAACTTCTTTTGTATTGGTGAAAGTTTATCGAGAGCTTGCTCTTCCAACAAATTTAAATTCCGGACCTACAATTTTTTTATTTTTGATAGTTTTTTATTCTTGTAAATACTTTGATTAAGGATCCACATACTACTCTCCGATTCTTATAGAGCTAAATTCTCGTTTTATTTTTCCATTGCTTTATTAGCTCGTTTTTTAATACTTATTGTATGCAGTATATGGTCTTTGAACTTTATTTTGAACTTTTTAAGCCTCTTTAGGTGCCGAATAAGTTCTATCATTTCTAATTGAATCAAAAATTCCACTTTTTACATTTTTTTAAGAAATGCCAGACACTCAATCACTTCTTTTAGGCAAATGTTCAGTTGCTAACTTTGGATGAAGCATTGCTCTTATTTCTGCTTTTGTTTTTCAAATATCTTTTGCATATTAGTTGCGTAACTACTTTTCAAAGGAATCCTCTTATGATTCTAATTCTCCTTCTTCCGCTGATTATAGTTTAGTGGGAACAGGAGAATTAACAGAAGACCCTCTTTTGCTTATTTGAGCAGTCTAACTGAAAGACTTAGCGATATATTTAGCTCCTGGTAGCTAAGATTGAAGATAAGCTGGCTTACTCTAAATAGGTGCCAAGTTTGTCGCATTATTAGCCACAGTTAGAGGTTGCTATTTCACTTTTCTATTAGAAAATGTATAGCCACAATGTGCCATTCCCTTTTAAACATTTTCTTCAGGTGCACAACTTAATAAAGGTCTGACTGGTACATAACTATGTGCAACATCATTTAATCTTACATCAACTCTGTCTGATTCGTTAACAAAAATATAGCAGACATGATCAATAAAGTTTTGCAGTATTTAAAAAGTATGTGGATATTTATTTTGTATATGAAACTAAGTTGCTACAGCGTTTTTCCAAATAATAATACTTGGACCCCTAGAAGATTCAGCTAATACAGTAAAACAGTTTTCAACATTAGTCATATTGATAGGGTGTACGTCTCATGAGTTATTTTATGGAATTAGGAATTCTTGGCATCCAATTCCTATTGTCATTCAATGCTGTATATATTTTTTAAACACTCTACACTTTGTTTCGTTATAATCTCCAACATAAACTGGTGGGATTTCGTCAAAATAAGTAGGGACATAAGTATGAGGTTTTAACATTATTGATCCTGCATCTTAAGCTGCTTTATGGAAATGAATGCCAACATTTGCTACTGGATAAAACTCATTTCGCTAATGGTCATAAGCATAAATATCTCCTGTGGCTGAATCAAGACAAACTTCCTAATGTGTGAGCTTTTTGAGACCTTCTTTAGGCGTGCTTTAAATTTCCTTTAAGGCAGATCCACGTCCTTTTCCATTTACTACTCTTCTGACATTATAATTACTAGCACACAAATAAACTAACATTTACATAGCAAAAGTACAAGCAAACATTACTTTTGAAGTACGTTTGCACATTCTCATTAGAATTAAAAATTTCCTGGCTTTTTACATTCAAGGTAAAAGATTTGCATCTCCATCAATAAATACGAAGTCTAGAGTATCAAATGATTTTAAAGCTTCTTGAGATAAGTATCGAGTATTCATTTCATAAAGGAAATCATCTAAATTATAGATATCACGACAAAGAAACTCGCAAGAACTATAAGAAATTTATTTTTAGTTTTGAAAGCAATGCTTCACTGCATTTTCGAAATCTCTAAAGGACCTTTTACCTTGAGGAGTATCAGAAAATCCATTCACAAGTAAAATTTTCATATTTAATTTATAACTTCTTTATTATTTTAATCTCTCCCAAGTTTCTAAACTAATTTTCAACTATACTTACTATCAATATTTTTTACTCTCATCCAATTGTTATTTCATATAACTCTACCATTCCAGAAAATCTTCCTTTTTCACTACAATCAGTATAAATATTCTGACTTCTTCCTATAGCAATAACTTGATATAAAATCTAGCTTCATATAGTTTTAATCTCTATAATAGAAGTAAAGGCTATAAAGGTAGACTAATGAAATAGAATTTATTAGATTAAGTATCTTCTATATCTATAAAAAAGAGAATTAAGATACTTTTAAATGCTTAGAATACTCACTGCTGAAATAATTAAAATTGCTTAGTTAAGAACTTAAAAAGGCTTTTAAGTGTAACCATAAAGGAACTATAAGAATAATACTAATAATTTGCTTAATTTAAATGCTATTCAAAATCTTATTATTTAGTTATAAACTTAACAATGTCTAGCTAAGCATCTAGTTTATATATAAACTATAAGCCTAAAAATTAAATATTACATAGTAGTTAATGCTAAGATTGATTTCCAGAAATAGAGGTAATTTAGTAAAATTAAAAGAAGCGTATATAGTCATTATATTGTAAGATTAAATACTAAATTTGTAAGAAAAATACTCTAGTTATCATAATTTAGCTATATACTTTTCTTTTATATGTAAACGACTTATAACCATTTTTAATTTACTAGTTTCATCTCTAAAATTAATTAATTTACTTTGATATTTTACTTAAATCTATTTAGAATAACTAGCTATAATATTAGCTTAAATACCAAAATTAAAATGCTTCAATTCAGTTTCGAACCTATAAATTCTATTAAATAAGATAAATCAAAAAGGCAAATTTAGAGTTTTGATATTGTTGGATTTTAAAACTAAGTCTATATTATTTAGTTATGAGACTGAGATAAAATGCATTTATTTATAGGAGTTATCAATAGGAAATCACTTGAAAGTCTTCTTTTATAATATCTTGAAGATGATTATTTAGCATTGGGCTTATTTTATTTTAAAAACTTAAAGCTATCTAATTTAAAATAAATAACTAAGTAACTAAAAAAGTAGAAACTTTAAGTAAGAAAAGAAAGAAGATATGAGCTAATGAATATTTTGAAGAGTGAAGAATTTAAAGGTTTATGTAATTAAATTGTTCTAGAGTTTGTATTTCAAATAAAGAAATAAATAATGGAAGAGATCAAAATCGAAATATAATAATAATCAGAAAATTTGGAGTAGGTATTTCAGTAAAAATTGAATGAGCCAAGCTGCTATTTTAAAATCATTATTGTAGGTGATTCTAACGTTGGCAAAACAGCTTTTCTATAAAAAATTACTCATAATTAAAATATAACAAATTATGTACCTACTCTTGGAGCTGAAATTGCTCAAAAGGAAATAGTCTTAAATAATTAAAAGATTTAAGCTGTTTTTTGGTCAATGAACGGAGTTGAATGGTATAAACCTTTGACAACTGCTCATTTTAAGGGTGCAAGAGCTGCCATTTTGATGTTTGATTTGACAAGCAAAGCTAATTTTGAAAACGTAAACAAATGAATCGAAGAAATAAAGGCGCATGCTATTAAAGACTGTCCAATTTTTTTGCTAGGAAATAAAATGGATTTGGCTTAAAATCCTTAAAATAAAATAGACTCTTAATTAGTAAACTAAGTAGTATAGAAGCATAAGCTATCCTACAAAGAGATAAGTGTACTACAAAATAATAATTTTTAGGCTTTGCTTGATGAAATAGTAAACGGTAAAATTTAATATAGATATAAGTAAGCCTAAAACTAGCGAGCAGCCTTAACAAATTTCTTAGCAAGATAAAAAGACAGTTCTAGTTTAGGATAAAAAATAGAAAAAAGGATGCATTATATTTTGAGATAACTTTCTAACTTTATTAACTTATTAATCTTTTTTATACTATTTTACAACCTTTTCTAAAGGAACTGCTTAATACTCTTAATAAAGATTATAACGCTTCAAAAATAATTTATTGTATCTTTATTATAAATATTTAAGGAACTTGTAAAGGAATAACTTATGAAAATTAAATATTGGTAGTTGGAATAGTGGGACTATTTTAAATAAAGGAGTTTTGAAATAACTTTAGACTTGGTTATTGTAATAGGAAAAGAAAGAAAAATAGAATTATTATAAAATATTGCTTTAAATCTAAACTTAATAAAGCTTGCTTCTTTTTTAACTGATTTAGCATAAAAACCTATTAATTTACTTTCAGACAAATAAAAATAAAATTTTTAAAGGAGCAATAAAATCCAAACGTAGTTATCTATTGGTAACAAAATGTGATAAATTTTAGATATAAAATAGAGAAAACAATTGCTTGGTATTGTAATAAAAATATATTATCCAGCTAATTTAAATTTTTATATATAATTCTATTAAAAATGGTAGTTAATATTTAAAAATACTAAGTTATTATAGATAACTAACTTACCATAAAAAATTTAAAATAATTCAATTATAAAGTATAGCTTCTGAAGCATCTAAATAGAATTTGATCGTTTATTAAAGGCTATATTTAAAGTTTTATTTTATATTTTTTAAAACCGCCATAGTTGTTCGAAGGTGAACAACAAGGTCATCTTCATCAGAGGTTGGGGAAGTTAAGTACCCATAATCGGCTTTATGTCTTCATCTGTTTTGGTTTGGCCTCGAGACATAAGATTCTTAGACCTTCGGCACTGGGTTAGTTTAAATTTAATTCTGGAACGAAAAAGAAATAATATTGCGAGCTTCATCAGAGGTGGGGAATTTAAGTACCATAATTGACACATGTCGTCCTCTGCTTTGGTGATGCAATGAGACACAATCCTGCCATGTCCTTGGACCTCCTACAAGTAGAAAAGATTACGATTATTCTTAAATTATATCAGTATTGAACATTTTTATCAGTACTGAATAATTATACCAGTATTGAACAAGGTCTACCAGTATCTGATAATTTTATCAGTATCAAACATTCTTGTCAGTATGAAACATTTTTTAAAAGAGCTGCGCACCAATGAGAGTGCTACGTACTCTATAATCAAATTTATTTATTTATTTATAAGATTTATTTCTATTTTACGATTAAATTGATAAATAGTTAAATCTTAATATTATAAAATTGCATTAAGTTAGCAAATAAACTTTATTTTTTCATTTTTTTCGTATGATTTTAGAAGAAGAAATTACTTTAATAAAAATGCTAATTAAATTAAGTTACTAATATGATCAGTTACTTCATTTTAAATATTTTCATAAAGTTTGAGCATCTTTCCTTTCGTCTTTCACCATTTCACCGTTGCTTTTTTGTGCTTTCTTATTGTTCTTCTTTAGGTTTTAAATAATTATTTGTGTTTTGTCCTTCAATTTAAATTCTTTTTGGTAGATTTTGGCGAAAATTTTTTATTTGAAGATCTATATCCACTTATTTATAAGAGGTGAAATGTTAGTATATGTAGACTTAGTCCTAAGTTATTAATTTTTTCAAGTTTTTGTTTGAAAAACATTTTGAAAAATTTCAAATTAAATCCAAATAGAATAAGCATTCAAAGATATACTTAAGTGAATCTTTACCTCCGTATGGACATAGTAGGTTTTTACAGGATAAAGTCACTAATATAAATCATTTAAAGAATTTTAGGGTTTAATGTAAAATTTGAAGATTGAAAATACTCCTTTCCTGCATTTCTTGCTAAATTTAGTATAATTTATCTCAGGAAATTTCTAAAATTCTTCAAACTGCTGTCTAAGATTTTTGCAGTTGTCATGTCTTTATAAGATAAAGAAGTTTTATAATAATATATTATTCTAATTTTATTAGTTAAATTCATGTCGTAGAATTTAAACATCTCTTATAGCTAAAAATATTAACGTTAAAGTTCCAGCTGACTAAGAGTTTTCATATATCAAATTAATGACAACTCATAATTTCTTTCTGTATTTTAAAGTAGAAATGAAAAGCGTTCGGATATAATGTGTTCAAATGGGTGTCAGTGAAAGTTTATGCAACATGATTAATTAAAGATAGAGATAGGAAACTTTAAAGTCTTCTTCATCATTATGCACATACTCTTGCTTATTTTCTCCTTCAAACTCTGTTTGTTTCTCATTCCAATTCAAGGAATAGTTCTCCTTAAATTCAGCCTAAGGCAGTGTAAACATACAACTGAGCATTTTGAAGTGTCAGTAGTAGCATTCTTGTATTGACTGAGAGTATAAATATATTTTTTTATCAATTTCAAATAATTTTATGTCCTCTATTAAAAGTGGAGATTAAATATTCTTTTTAATGTAATATGACTCCAATATATGTCACTTGGTTCCTCCATTTAATACAAAAACCTCCAGTTTCAAATCAAATTAAATTTTTTAGCTCTTCTCTTTTTAGAGAAATTAGATGACTTAACATTTGGTAGTTTCATAAGACATTAGTATTATATATCTTATATGGTGTATCTTGGATTAACAAAAGTTATCTTAATAATGTAGATAATATTTTAATTAATATATTTAGTAGAATATATCTTAAATACTTTATCTTTTCTTCTACTTTCATTTAAGTTTCAAATATATTTCATCTATCTTTAAATCAGCATCAAGCTCTTTCATCAACATTTTTTCTACTGTATTACTCTTCTAAATTTCCATATAACTAAATTCCAACTTTACACTTTAATTTTTTAAACTATATTATACAAGCGAAATTAAAAGCTAATTAGTAGATAGACTTTTATGTAAATAAGCATTAAAAATAAAAAGATTATAGAATAAATCAATTGGATAGCTTTACCATACAAGATTAAAGCTTCATTTTAGCAAACTCAAAGGTAAAATTAAATTATTAATGTATCATGCCTGCTTTTAATTTAAGTTCCACATTACTCTTTATAGCAGATAAATTAGTACAAGCTATGATCTAAATTAGAAGATGAATATTTAAAGATAAAAGTATTAAAATTATACCCTTATAAGAATTACTAGACATTAACTCAAAAATTAAGATAATTAAGGCAAAGTTTATAACTAAAGACTATTAAAAGCCTTATTTAAATATCTATAGAATATGATATCAAATTTAGCTTAAAATACTGATATAGCCTAATCTAAAGTAACTATATATTAAAATGCTTAATTACCAGTTAAAAATAAATTAGCTTAAAATTTTAATTTTCCTTTTAAAATCTCAGTATGAGTAAAAGAAGTTAATCTATAATATAAAAATAAATACTTAGATTCCCCCAATTTAACTAGTAGTCATAAAGCATTTATCATTTCTAGATACACTAAAGTAGAAATTTACTATTATCAATCATTTTATAAGCATATGATATACTTCAACAGTTTCTATATATAATACTTTAATACCTATGTAGTAGATAATTACTTTTCCTTTATACTGCCTGCAAGCTTTAAAAATAAGGATATTTATTTACTCTAGTTTAAAGGTTTCATTCTCTTTCATATTATAGTTTGTAAGATAGTTAAATCAGTAGTTTTAAACTAATCACTTCTTATTTTAGCTTTAAGTGCCTAAGTAAAATTATCTTCTATATAGTTTTAGAGACTTTAAGTTTTAAATTATAAAGCTTTAAATTTTAACTACTAAAGCTTCCTTGATAACATAATCGTAAATAGGAGTTGGCTAGAAGCTATCTAATTAAAGGTATAATTATTGATACAACGAGAGTAAAATTAAAATTGCTATGGTTAGGTTTATATTGATTAACTCCTTAAATCTGCTTTGATCTTAGAAGCCTATACTATAAATTATCTTTCATACTCTTTAAAAAAGCATTAGATATAGTGAAATAAAGAAGGATTATCTCTAAAGCATAATACTGCTATTTAATGCAGATTATAAAGATAGAGAGGAAATAATTAACTAATGCTTTTATTAACTTTATTAGCTATTAATTAAACTATTTATCTAAAATAAGCTTTGCACTGTATAAAAATGTCGATTATCTGGCAAAGAATCAAGGAAAACATGAAGGAAGAATTTAAGCTGTTTTGATTATAAAAATACGCAGTTGTTCTTTGCACAATATGACTGATTTATTTTACTAGTGTTGGCAGAAATGCAGCCTTTTATATTCATACAGTTAACCCTCTTTTAAGAGACGTGGGATATGAACTCATTCCAGCTTGGAGTCATTCTTTTCATTCCTTGAGCGAATACTGCTTATTTATTAATCATATTGGATCGTTTGTTTTCTTTGCTTCTGTTATTTTTTTGGATAGAAAGGAAAATACTCCTCATCTGTGTAATATAGGACTTAGACTCTTAAAAATACTTACTATAGGTCATAGTTTAAGAGTTCTTACTTTTGTACCTACATCTTTACCTGGTACTGCAGAGCACTGCAGGCCAGAAAATGAAATGTTTAAACTCTATGATCCTCCTGAAAATTTATGGGTTGTCTTTACGAGATTTAGTTACTATGGATAAAGAAATTGTGGAGATCTTATCTTTAGCGGCCATATTTTCAACACTTTTAGCTTTACGTTCTGCGCAACAAGATACATTCCTTAAATAGCTTAGAAAATAATAAGCAAAAGTTTTTTGACTCTATTATGATTCACTGCAATATTATAGCCTCTTGTTGTAATAGCTTCAAGAAACCATTATTCAGTCGATGTAGTTACTGGCCTTTACTTAGCACCTATGTTATGGATGGTTTTCAATAAATATGCACAACCCGATTTGAAGTTACCTCAAAAATCAGTAGCTATTTCTGATTCTAATTACCTGCTACTTGAGAAAAAAGAATAGTCTGCTATTAACGCAGAGCTTTGAAATATTTTTATCTTAATTTTAAGTTAACTCAACATGCTTATTTTTTCCTATTTATGAACATTCTTTATCTAATCAGAGAAGCTTTACATCTATACCATTCAAAGTAAAATATCTATTACTTACATTTTTTTTCTTTCCCTAAGCAAATACAACATTAAATAGTGCATAATTTAATCTAATTCTCTTCCAAAGTTTTAACAGTTTAAAATCAAAATCTTTTAGACCTTAATAAGAGGATACTCAATCTATAAAAAAGTAATATAATCTCTTATATTTATTAAGACTTAAATATAAAGGATAGAACTATTTCATATGAATACATTGATCGTCTCTATAAATGACTCATTTTCCCTAGAATATTTAAAGCATTTATTTTAACTTCCTTTCTTAAACTTCTTTATTATATTAAAACTATATATTCACTAATAATATGCTCATTATACTTATCTAATAAATAGTAATTACTAACTACTTCTATAATCTACCTTTATAATCTACTATTAACTTAAATGCGTTTATTTTAATTACTAAAATATACTTATTTAGTATTTTCTATTTCTAAAAAGAGATTTTATTTAAATGGATTTTAATACCAAAGATTAGTTTTTTAATATTTATCAAGTCAAGTTATTTTCCCTTATTTCAATTTTTGAAAATTTGCAATTTTTATGAGATAAAAAGCTCCAACAAACCACAAAACACATTATTATTGATTTAAATGAGACTAGCTTATTTACTCCCTTAGATTATGCTAGTTTCTTTTATCCTCATTTAATAGTTATATTAATGCTAGTTTATTACTAACTATTAAGATATCTATTATATAAGGTAGCTTTATTACCTACTTATAACTCAATTGTAACTAACTAACTTTTCATCTTTATTATGTATCACTTTCTCTTTGGTATTATTTAACAGGCTTTTTATATAAGATCTGCTTTATTTTACAGTTATAGATCTTAATTCTTAATTAGAAGGCTTATATCTTAAATTAACTAAACTAATAATAGATTCTTTATTAGATAGATGCTAAGCTAACTATATAAATATTAACAGTTTTGTAGATTCATTAGCTTTATTTTATAGGATACAAGCTACTCAATTAGTTTATGAAATCAACTATCATAATGCTGCTTTATTAATCCTTCAATAGGTTATATAAGTCAAGTTTCTTAGGCAAGTAAGCTTAATTAAGTTTTATGTAAATTGAATAAAAGTTTGAATACTTATTGATAGATGCAAGATATTAAAAATGCTTAAAGAGTTTAAAAGAAAAGAACAGTCATAGATTAAAATGGATAAGCTCTAATTTCAAATATCTTATAAACTGAAATAATAAGTATTCTATAAGATTTTCCCTTTTTATACTTATTCTCATATTATAATTCATCTCTAGTAGATAAAGGAATATTTATGGGTATTTAGCTTTAAGATTAACACTCTATTTTTATTTTAAAATAATACGCAATTATTTAAAAGTTAGTGCTTGCTTGCAAATAGCTTAGCTAGAGTTTATAATGTTGAGTAATAAGGAAGATGAAAGGCTTAAACAGTAAGCGTAAGTTTTATTTAGTATTTAATTATTAAAGTTTTTAATGTAAATTTTTCATCAAATCATTCTTGCAATTAGTTGGTCAATCAGTGATTCTCTATTTCCCCAGTCTCCTCCATTTACGTAACTTTCCTTCTTAGCTCTGAAACCTCCTTTAGGAGCAGACAAATGGAAAGTTCTAAGAAAACTGTTGGCTTGCTTAAAGTTAGGTCCACAAGTATAGATTTCTTTAACGAGATCTTCAACACAGATGATATCATGTTTGCCAAGTGATCTCTCTACCACTCTATTGTCATTAATGGGAGCCTTTCTTTTTTCCCAAGTGGTGTAACCTCGCTTATAAATTAGCTAACGAACTGTTTCTAAACTTGGATATCCATAAGTAATAAAAGGTGCTACTCTTTATAGCATTTGAATTGATGTAGCGTTTAGACGAATGAAAATTCCATTGTGCACCTATTTGAGTCTCAAAAGTTACAAAATTTTGCGAGGCTTAGGTGCCAATTGGCGAATTCCTGTTAGTCTTATAACGAAAGCGACTTTCTATTCTGATGGTACCAATAAGTCACCGTTCTTTTTGGCATCGTTTGTGAGTCTTGTTTACTCAGCTTATATACTCTCATATAAATCTTGATGTCTACGGAATCTCTTCTTATACTCTTGCTTTAATGTTTCAAGACGCTGGGCTTCACTCTATTCCAAACGAGCTATCTTGGAATTCCTCTCTTCTTCACGCTTCAAATGCTTTGCGACACTTTCAGGAACTTCTTCGGGTGCTTTTTTAACCATCTTTCTTTTATTATTTTTTAGATAATTTAGTTTACAAGTAACTCCTCTAATTTTAACGTAAATTTAATGGCTTATAAATCCTCTGAGGGAAAGTAACTTAAATCTATAAGTCTAAATAGACTTTTCACAGCTTTATCATCAGCCCATAAGCAGTATATGGGTTTATAGATAAAACTTGAATACTTTAAGAATTTTAATAGCTATTATCATTTAGGTGTATACAGAGAACATCTAACTTTAGTAACTCTCGTTTAGATTTAATTTAAAATATTTCTTTCTAACAAAACTATAAAATGGACACTATAGTTAAAAGAAGCTTTTATGATTGCTATGAAGTTCTATTCTATTTTTAATATACCATTCTATTAAAATTGGATAATTAGAAAACCTAGATCTAGAATTTATTGACTAGAAGAGATGAAATTTAGCGTCATTTGTAGATTTAAGCGTTATACAAATAAGAGGCTAGAAATAATAAGCATAGTTATTTCTTTATTAGGTTCCTAAATTTTTACTATGGTTAAAATAGTGAGAACAAAGAAAATAGTATATATTCTATATATACAATAAATATATTCCTAATAATTAGAAAAGTACTAGATGCATAACAATAATGATAAAAATTATTATGAAATCTTATATTGCAAGCATATCTAATTCTAAATGCTCTTAATAGTTATTAATTATTATTAATTAGGTAGATACTTTATACCATTTGGTCTCTTCTATCTAGTATAATATTAATATCCTATATATTAAATTACACATATTTTTAATGCTTAGATTTCTAGTTCTCGTATCTAATTAAAATACTTAACTTTTAAATTTTATAGTAAGAGTAGATAAGGACTAGATAATAATGAAAATACCTATTTTAACTCTAATAACTTTAGAGATGCTAATTACAATAAATAAATTTATTAAAGGAGCTAAGAGTTAATTCTAGTCTATTACTTAATATACAATTCTATACAGTATATATCTAGTCCTTTTATTAGCCTTGTAGTTAGCTATAATCGTCTTATTGTATTAGAGTATTAAAATACTAATATACTTTTACTTCTTTTTGCTTTTAACTCTTATTCAAATTTTCATGCTTAAATTTCTATTTTTAGTTAATATCTTAATAATTGGCTTGCAGACATAAAGATTAAAAATATCTAGCTTAGAAATAGTGATAGAAGGGTTACAATATGAAATACCTAAAGCTAAGCTATTATAAGTATAAATAATGAAGTAAAGAGTGTAATTAGACTAGATAATGTAATGCTTAGTATAACATTAGCTAATTGTTAAAAATTAGTTTATATTAATCATGCTTTAGTTTACAGCAACTAAGGGAATTAAAATTCTTTGTAGTAACTACGAGTTTTAATCCCTTATACCTGAGTAAAATATTATTTATACCAGTAGTCTAAATTACAACTTTGAATTAAAACTCTCTGACGTTTAGAATTAACTCTAATAAAAAAAATACTATTTGGGAACGAAGTTTTAAAGAACTAGAAGCTAAGAATTGCTTTATTATCATAGTAAAAGTCTGGAAAAAGCAGAAGAATTATAAATGGAAGCTTAGAATGAGATTGAAAGAAACTAAAAAATGAAAGTAATTTGGATTAGAGATTAATTAACTATCAAAGGATATAAGAGTAGCTAAAAGTTTGGAACCTTAAGATAAAGCAAGCTGAAGAGCTACTATAAGTAATGTTAGTAAATCTAAATAATTTAGGTTGAAATAATAAAAAATAAGAGATTAAGCTATATCTAGTAAGAATTTTTAAATGTTCTAATCTCTTACTATCTAATTGCATCAATTGATTATATGCAATTCATTTATGCTAAAATTAATACCTTGGATACTTATTGTGAAAAGCTATAGAAAGGTTTAAATACTAAGCTTAATAGAGAATCCAGATCGAGAATTTGTCTATGAGAAAGTAGAGTAGCTTTCTTTCAATTTTCATGAGCTATTAAATAATGCCAATATTGATGACACCTAAAGTTAAATGAAGAAATGATACAAACAGAGTATGAAAGTGAATAGTTAGATTGTAGATGATTGAAATAACAAAAAAGTTAATGATTAATTGAAATTCTAGTAGTTATAAGATTTAAAAGTAAAACTATGCTTGATAAAGTGTAAAATAAGGTTAAGGCATTTAATAAAAAACTGTAATAAGATTTGAACGAAAGTTGAGAATTCTATTAATCTTAATAATAGAAAATTCCTTCTTAAGATGAGTAATTATAATAGTAGGCTTACTTTGAATAAATAATAATATTAATAAATATTCAGTGAAAAAATAGAGGAAATTTAAATAAATTAGAATATATGAAGTAATTCAAATTATTTGATTATGAGTCATAAAATTGAAGTAGTAGATTGTATAAATTTCAAAAATTTTAACATGGAATTAGTTTAAAGTCTAGCGAAAAAACCCAAAAGGAAACTTATACTGCTGAAATTATTAGAGCAACTGGTGATACTATTAGATCTAGAAGATGAAAGATAAATTCTGGTAATAGATTAAATCGATCTAAGATTTTATCCTTATTCTTTAAATAAAATAAAATTAACTTAACTTAAATTTTTAAGAGATAGGAGTATTTAATCAAACGAAGCTTAAAATACAATTGATCGATAAAAGAGATAAATTAACTTTAAACATCCATAAAGAGCTCAAGAGGAATAAGTATAAATTAAGGAAGTAAAATAGATCATGCTTAAGATTTTAGTGTATGCTCACAAAGATTATGGATAAATTCATGAGGAATGAGTATAGAGTCTAATGAAACCCTATAATAAAAAAGATACTTAAGTAACTCATTAAATAACTCATCAGAACTATCTATTCGTTCAAGAGGAATGAGTATCAATTAGGTAATAAATAAAATTACCCTTAAGAACTTAGATAACTTTCCTAAATATATAAAATAATTTTCAAGAGGAGTTAATTTTGAATCAAATGATAATAATATAAAACAGAAAGAAGGAAATACACATATAAAGAGAGTTATAACAAGAAATCTAATATTGACTATGGAAAGTATTCTAGAGGTTAGCTATTGATTCATAAAAATCAGGCAGAAGTTATTTTGACTTTATTTGTTATTCAGAGCGTTAGATCACTAAATCAAGATGTTTAAATTTGTATTCTTACAAAAAAATTTAGATCAACGGAAATTAACAATTTAATAGTTATTCTAGCGAAGAAAGTGTAGCATCAGTTGAAGAAAGTAGTAGAAAATAGTAACTTACAGGTTGTTCACCAGATTCTCATAATGATTCATTCAAATAAGGAAGATTTTCAAGGGACCATAGTATTAATTTTAGTTAAAATGAAAGATAATAGAATGAATAATTCGTTAATTTAAAGAGAGGATGGAGTGTTTGCTCAGAAGAAAATGGTAATAAATCACTAGAATTAAAAAAGTATCTCCCTAGATTTAAGTTATCACTCAACAACCTAAAATAGAATTTCTATTAAATAAAATAAATCTAAAGGGTTAAATATATGATCTGAAGATTTAAATAATGAACAACTATAATTATCGTTCTAATAATCAATTTCCAGAGCCCTCAAAAGGAGGTAGTCACAGTTCATTAGAACTTTCTGAAAATTTTGATTAGAAATAATCTTCAAAATAATCAATTAATTTTTCAAGAAAATCTGACGCGGAAAAGTTTTAATAAGCACTATAAGAAATTTTAAGAGGTTTAAGAGCTAAATCTGAAGAGCTTAGTGCTAAGATTAAAAAGTACTACCAAGACTAAGATAAATGACTAATTCAAAAACTTATGAACAACTTGGATTCAATTTCTAAACTTAAAATAAGTCTTATATACCTAAATTTTAGATTAAAAAACTTAACCTTAAAAAAGAGACAATTAAGGCTATCTTGTGAAGAATATCTAAATTAAAGCAGTTCTAGATCTAGAAGAATGATTTAATGAAGAATAAGCAAAAAAAATTGCTATATTTTAAGATCAACTAAAGTGTTGATTTTACTCTTATTCATTTTTTATAAATCTAGGAATTTAATTTTTAGGACTAAACTGAAGAGCTCTCAAATGCATTTTAAAGCCAAGAAAATACTCTTAAAAGCTAATTGATGCAAATAGCTCTTTCCAGAGAATTTAATTACGCAGAACTTTACAATAAACTAAAATTTTCACTCTTGCTGAGAAATTTATGGATGCTAAATTTATCAGCATTAAGCAAGTTGAAATAGCAGAGGATGATTATAAGGAAATCCCAACATAATTTATCAACTTTATGAACGAGAAATACTAAGAAAAAGTTGAGAGACATATTAAATATGATACAAGGACTTCATGATTAAATAGATTAACCTTGTGTTAGTTTATCTAAAGATTTTTACAAAATTTCTCTATCTTACCTTGAATCTAAACTCTTTTTAGAGGAAACTAAAAACTTTGTCCTGAAAGTATGAGCAAAGAAGAATTTTTATTTTTAGTATTTGCTGAAAAATTGCTGAAGAAGGGAGACGTCAAATTGATATTTTTGGAAATGTATAAAAAGCAAGATATGTATAGAAAATTGCTTTTATTAATGCTTTATAAGTAGCTGAATTTAATTAATGGAAGAAGACAAACAAATCTATCTACTATTTTTTTAATGAAAGGGGACGTTGCTGATTTTTCATAGCTAAAAGGTTTAACTAATTAAATTGCAAAGGAAACTTAGAAAAATTGGATCTAACAGTCAATTAATGTATTTTTCTTACTGAGCTTGTTAAGTATCAAGATCATATTAAATTAAGCAGATTAACAAATAGTAGAAGCATATGAAAAGAGAGATTTCAAAATTATTGATGCTCTCATTCTTGGTTAAACAGAAGAAACATTAAATTAGCAGAATGAAGGAATTATAGGTCTCTTTCTTGAAAAGGTGTAATATAGTATTTTCGTAAAAGTTTCTTTATTATCACCAACTAAATTAAGAGAGCAAAAAAATCAGTTTTTTAAATAAAAGTTGTCATCTTTCACTTTTTCATGCACAATCAAGAGTATATAAAATACATTAGACAAAATTAGATAAAATTCCTCTTCTTCTTTCTCTTGAGCCAAACTTAGATTATTGATAGTATAATAAACTGAATATAATTAAAAAGTAAATTGGAGTTCATTAGCAAAGGTAAAAAGCACTAAAGATAACAAAAGTATATAAAAGCCAAAGTTGGCAATTAAAATAAAAAAGTTCTAGGAAAGTAGAAAATTTAGAGATTTAATATAACTCTTAACTGTATGCTAGTAATTAAAAAGCAAGATAAATAATCTCTTTATATAAAAGTACAAATCTATAAAAGTGCAATCTCTTTTCTATTTCTTTATTTTTAATTGCTTTTCAAACTTATTAATACAATATCCTTCATTTTCTGAAGGTAAAAGAAATATTTACCTCTAATGTATTAATTTAACCGTTAGTGTTGCTATAAGAATCTTAATCAGATATCACTTTTAAAACATACCTCAATTCTTGCTTTCAAAGCACATACTAATTTTAAAAATAGTACTAAAGCCAGTCTATCATCAAATGGTTTACCAAAAAATTTATCTTTCCTAGAAATAGAAATACTGACAGTGTGAATAGCTTTATTGATACATATGAGTATAAAAGAGGGTTATAAGGGTAGAAATAAATGAATATAGAAGTGTAATAAAATAAATAAAGATAAAATGCTTAAATTATAAAGGCATATAATCAGATATTTTAAAAAGTCCTATTTTCTCTTCCGTATTGAACCCTTCTATATTCCAGATCCTGGAGAAGGAATTCATGAGGTTGAAATTTTGGAATGGAAGGTTAAGCCAGGAAATCTTGTTTAAGAGTCCTAAGTGTTATGTGAGGCACGTAGCGATAAGAAGATTAGCACTTATACTAGTATTTATGAAGGAGTCATTAAAAACGTTTTCTAAGAGGTAGAAAAACTTGCTAGAGTTGGGGATAAGCTATATGAAATCGAGATTGATGACCAGAAGTATCCTGTTAAAACTGCAGCTGATAAAGACGTTTTTAAGAAGAAGTTTTAGAAACTTAAGGCTAAGGAATCTTCTGCACAATCAAAACCAGCCGAATAGTAGGTACAGAAAAGTTCCCCTGCAATTAGTTCATAACAAGAGAGAAAGTAAGAAAAAATTGAGATATCTGAAATACAAAATGAATAAAGAATGTCTCCAGCTGCTAAATTCCATATTGATTCGAAAGGAATAAAAGCTAATTAAGTAATTGGAACAGGAAAAAGAGGTATGATAACTAAGGAAGATGTTATAAATTATCAATAATTTGAAGAAACTATAACACCTTCAGTTCTTAAGTAACCTACAGCTCCTTAATAAGTAAAGGAAGAAAAACCCTAAAAAATCCATACTCAATAAAAGCCAATAAAGGAGGTTTAAAAACCAATAAAGGAGGTTTAATAGCCATTAAAGGAGGTTTAATAGCCAAAGCAAACATAGCAAATATAGTAATCTCAATAAGTATAGCTATTTACTTTAAAAAAGGAGTTCAATTAGTCTATTTAATACACTGAAAGTGGTAAAGTTCCAACTTTTGTATACTCTGATGAATTAGAAGTTAGCTAAGTATTGGAATTTTTAAAATAATAAAAGTAAGAAATAGGATGGCTGGCCATTTTCATTAAAGCTCTGTCAGGTTGCATCAAAAAGTTTCCTCTTATTAATGCTCAGTTTACAAATGACCAATTTACAGAATACATACTTATTCACAATTAGAATATAGGAATTCTATCTCATAACCCTGAACAAAATTCTGAAAGCCTACAAATACCAGTAATAGAAGAAGTTTAGAGCAAAACTATTTAGTAGATCTAAGACTCTCTTAAAAGCTTAAAAGTTACTACTTAGCCTACAATTACTATTCTTTAACATAGAGGGACTGTTTGCTATCCTCCTGTATTTCCACCTCAATTTATTACGATTGGAATAGGTTAAATAAGAAAGAAACTTAAACTTACAAAAAACAAAGAGCTTAAAGAAGTGGAAGTAGTCGATGTTTCATGGGCAGCTGACCATCGACTTATTGAAGGAGCATATGTAGCAAGAACTAATAACTTAATAAACGAAATTATGCAAGATCCTTAGCAGCTGATCTTCCACCTTTGAATGCAGACATTTAGAAAACATTTTAATTATTCATAATAACATCTTATTCTCCTTAAATTTCATAATCTGCTTTCTATACTAAATAACATTATCATATTGCTTTAATAGCTTCCGTATTATATCATAGTAACTTCAACTTCCTAAAGTTTATATAAAGGCTTATTAAAATTTAATTTCTAGTCTATCTATTTAAAACGCTATTCCAGTAAATGTTTTAAAGTATATCTTCTTTTATAGCAAGCTACCACTACTTAGTCTACTATTTAGAATAGGCCTCTATATTAGGATTATACAGTTATTTGAATCCAATCTTTATCTAATTTATAAATTAAGACTAAATTATATCTGCTTAGCTTTTATATCTATTTAAGTCATTTTCAATAGATATTGACGTATTTTAGCGATATTTAAATACAAATATCCTACCATCTTGCTATTTATAAACCAAGAAGATTAAACTTCTGAAAATTATTGAAAATAGATGAAGTATTTAGTGATGTAATACTTAATGAATTATATGCTTAAAAGTAGGATAATACGCAATTTTAGACTTTATCATTTATTAGCTAATCATGCTTTCAACTGTTTATTTAGTAGCAGCTACTATAATCATATTATTAACTGACTATAGCATTAGCATTTATAAATAATTACCTATTAAGCATGCTATCATATTCTGCAATCTACTAAGAATAAACTAAATACTAGCATCATTTATAACTATTAATGATAATAAGAAGCATTTGAACCAACTATACATAATACATGCTAACTAGACAGTAAAGATTAATATTAAGTTTCATTATTTCTATATTCTATGAAAGCAAGTGCATGATTAGTTAGAAGTTTAGTTTAAAGGAAAAGTATTAAACCTTTTAAACTTAATAAGCGATATACAAGAGCTAACTATACTTAAAGCAACAAGTTTATATAATAGATGTTCTAGAATTTAACTAATACATTTAAATATCTTAAGAGTATTGCTAATTACTATAAAGATAGAATTTGAACCTAAAACTATAGTTGCAATAGAGTTTATAAAAGCCTATATTGAATGAGGATTAATAGAAATCAATTGCTTAACTTGATGAAAATATAAGTTTAAAAAATTATTAATTAAACACAGAAAATCGTTAGGCATTTTCTTCACTTTTCTTAGCAGAAAGTTCATAACTCTAGTATTCTATGCTTTGCTATTCGTTAGCCTGATCTTTTTATACTTCTGTTGCAATATAAATATTTTCTTATTTACTAGTTTAAGAAATTGAAATTTACTCCATTATTCTACTAGTTTTGGAGCTATTAAGCTTCTTTTTCATAATGCTTTAATCTTCTTTCTCTTTTCTTTTAGTGTTTAAAGAGTGACGTTGTATAGGTTCTTTTTCTTTTATAATTTAAGTGTTTTTGCAAGTGTTACTTACCAAAACGTAATCCTTAAAGTTAACTTCAGACTG
Source organism: Loxodes magnus (assembly GCA_946699065.1). NCBI lineage: Eukaryota > Ciliophora > Karyorelictea > Loxodida > Loxodidae > Loxodes > Loxodes magnus. Next base: position 318,890 of record CAMPDV010000196.1, on the reverse strand, counting down.
TTAGCTTATAGAAGAATGATTACTCTATTCCTAGCTATTAAATTTGCCTTACTAATTTTTTTCTTTTTTGATACTAAGAGCGGATTTATTGGAGGAGAACTCGTTCTTTATTTCTTCATCCTCTTCTTCTTACTATAAAATATGCGAACTTTAAGCCACCTTTCTTTAAAATGCCTATTTACGATTCTTTTCAATAGTATTCATTTTTACTTATTAGGCTTCTTCTTAGGTTAGAAATGTATTAGTTAGATTGGTATAATGCCCTGGTATATCAAAGGTTCATTGAGATTATCCGAAATCAATTTAGTCAATACGACTAAATTATGAAAAGTCTTTTTTTTCTTATTCATTAGATTTTTTGGTTCTCTATGATGAAATTGTTTCGAACTACATATTCCTAGAAAATACAGAAGGAGGAGACTACAGTTAGACTGATTTTTTTTCAATTTCCATGAGATTTTCTTTTTAGGAAAGAATGCCATTTTAGATATCTTTATTGATTTAATTAATCTATGCTAAGCTATCTTCCTTCTAGTTATCCTCTTATATTTAGTTTTTGGAAGTTTCTCTAATTGAAAGTTAAGAATTTTCATTCATTTCTTTGAGTTTGTTTTACCTAAACGACTCTGCATTTTCTTGTCTCTATGTTGTTTGCTCCATCGTTACATCATTTCCCTTCTTTTCCATCTAGAAGTTTGTGCAAGTGACTCTTTTCTTACTAGTTCCTTGATAGAAGTTAAAAACTAGGAGACAAGTGAATTTGATAAGTAGAACAGCAGCTATATAAGCGTAAATAATAGATAGAAAGAGCTTGAAATTTCCTTGATTAAGTCTGAATAAAAACTTACATTCTTGATAGGTACAAAAACACTCCATTTCCAAATATCCAAAACAAGCAGATTTCTGTCCTAAAGGCTTTAAAATCATTAACCTCAAACGTTTAAATTTTATGGCAGTTAGTGATAGCATAGGGAATGATTAAGTTAGTGTATATAGTCAGTGAAAAAATTAAGGATAAAACATTAAGAATGCTTACAATAAGCTTTCAAAACATTCAAAGGCATCTCTTTGTAGTCTAAATCAAGCATAAGCAGCTCTTTATTTACTTGTAGTTCTTGCATCTTCTCATAAATTACCCAAACATTAAGATAAAGAAAATCAGGAAAAGAGAAAGAATATGGAATTTGTATTTCAGTTCTATTTCAAAAATAGCAAGCAGTGCCAGTATTAGCAATGCGAAAAGGAAATGAATGATACATATTATGGTAACAATTATTAGAATACAAGACTTGCTCTACTTCTCCTCTTTTTATTTTTTGTATTCATACTTAAAATCTAATCCAATACAGATGATGAAAGTAGTTAGAACTAGTATAACAAAGACTTCCTTAAAGAATTCTATTAAAAATTCGTTGAAGCATTATTTCGAAGTTATATCTTCGAACCTATTTTCCACTAGTCATGCTAGCAGCAAATATTAAAACCCTGGAGTAAAAAAGAGAATTAAATAGTTGAAAAAAGCTAATCTAGCATTGACTTTTCGTAAGAATGATAATGGTTTATTCTAAAAATCACTAAAATGAGAATTCAAATGTAACATAGAAGTTGCTTTTCTGATATAAAGAAGACTTTATTCAATAATAATTTCTAGAATATTATTCTGCTGGTTCTTGCTAGCTATTCCATTTTTCGAGTAAATAGCTTTGTAAGGATAACTTTGCTTAAATACAATGCCATAAATAAGACTTGTATATCCACCTTGGACATAAAAATGTCCTTTGGTGCAAGATTCAATTGCTTTCTAAAGAGGCCTCAAATAAAATTTCCATAAGCATCCTTATCCTATGCTTTATATTTTCTCTACCAACTGCATTTATGGTTATATTTCATCTAGCATACTTTTTATCTTTAACCCTATAATTCCTTAATTTTCAAAAGCTAATCCGGCTAAACTTTACTTTGGTTAATTGAAAGTCTGATCATAATCAATTAGTATTTAGGATAATTTAGAAAAGGGGAACTTCAATTTGCATTCTTTTGGTTGTACTTGTATAGAAGCAGCAGCTATATCTGGATTTTGTGTTAAGTCAATGAAAAGCTAAGAAAGGCATTTTTCATTAAGAACTAAATCGTTTTCTAATATAATACAGTATTCCGATCTCATGTATTAGCAGAACCCTCCTAAGAGCCATAAGTTTGAATTTAGATTTCCTCTTTAAGCTTCTTTAACAGCAAAAATAATATTAATGTTTTGAATTTGCTTCCAAGATACACAACTATGAAAGCAATGGCAGAAACCTTATCCAAATGGATCCTACTCGTAAGAAAGGGCAAAGTTTTACTAAGGTATTTACTTGAATCCAGGCGTTATATCAATTGCCACATCCATAGTTTCTGCTCAAAACTCTTCAACCAGTTCCAGATTCAAAAGAGTTTAATGCGGCATAAGCATTTTAGAATTTTTATGCTTTCCTTCAAGAAACAATAGCATATCATTAGAAAGCGTATTCCTTCCATCTTAAATTATAACTACAGCTACTTAGTGTGATGTCAGAATTCCTATTTACTCTAAATTCTTTAGATTATAAGCTATTCCATCAATCGTGCTAATTAATTTTTAACTTTACTCTAATGCTTCATCAACAATAACCGCTATAATAATCCTGCAACCTATAGTTCTCAAATATTACATTAACCCATCATCATAATCTAGTTGATTAAGGTTTCAGCTATCTTTATAATCGTCGAAATATAGTTAATCAGCTCTTAAAAGTCCCCACTCATCTACCATTTTAATTTTTTTCCTATTAGTAGGAGTTTCTTGATTGGTTTCTTCTTTAAGAGGGATAATAGGTAACTTGACACAAGTATAGTATAAAGATTTATAGCATTAGTAATGCTTCTTATCTTAAGGAGATTTCCCCATTTAATTCATTTACTTTTATCTATCTATTTTAGTTTGAATTTTTAAGTACTTTTATAGTTTAAACTAACTCTCACTATCTTTTACTTATTATTCTAAGAACTTACTCTATATAAGTAAAGAGTAGAGAGGTAGTAGTACTATTAGTCAAAAAGAATTAAAGATGTAACTGAAGAGGTAATTCATTTATAAAAGTGAAGCATTTAATATGCTGGAATTGTAGATGCCTAAGCTTGTTATAAGACTAATCTAGATTACTAGATTAAAGGGAAATTAACTCTAATTTAAATACTTTAAATCACTCCACTGCTTTAATTTAGTACCCTAAGTAGAAAAATACCATTATATAAGCAATTTTTCCTAAGTTAGCTAGAACCCAATCTACGGGATTTAAATAAACTAGTAATGAATCTTAATATAAAGCTATACTCACTATAAAGTAGGCTATAGTTATTTTTATCTTTATGATATACTTATAAAAGTAAAGAATATTGCAATTAAGAGGTAGTACTAGATTAGAATGGCTTAGAAAAATATCCCTAACCTTTAATTTTGATAAACTCCTAATTTTTAGTTCTGTTTAGGTAAGTTTTTTAAGTTGTAAGGAGCTTTAATAAGATTGATAAATGAAAGATATTAGATAAAATAATCAGACAGTAAGGTATTGCTAGTAAAAATTAAGATTATCTAATAGATAAACAAATCGTATGGTATAAATTAAGCAATCTTAAGAACTAAGAAAGTATGATAATCTCTAAGTAATATTTAAGCGTAGAGGTATATTAAGCTAAATTGCCTTATTTGCTTTCTATCTCTAAGCATTATATTATGTCTAGCTAACTAGCTGCTTTTCTGTTTTATTAAAATAGCATCATAGAGTATTTTATGATAAATAGAGTACTTTAATGTATATATGTCAAAATAGTTTATAAGTATTAAAATTTAAACTAATTAAATCAAAGGAAAGTAATCAGATCTTAAGTCTTACAAATTTAGCTTATTAGGAAACAATAATTAAGGGAACTTATTAAGAATCAACTATATAGAAAACTAAAAAAAGAGTACTTAACATAGCTATAGCAGATAACTACTACATTATAGAGCTTAGCTATCTTAGTATTTAAATTATTGAAGAGAGTTTCATATTCTTATTTAATATCTTAAGACTAAAGAAATTAGAATCTTAATACATTTTAAAGATAAATTAAGTATTAAAAAATTTAATAAAAGCCTAGGATTATATCTTTAAAATCCTACAGTATAAAGATCTTTATGGAAGGTAATTAAGAACTTAAAACTCCTCTACCTTGTTTAAAGAAATTAATTGGCCTAACTAGCACTAATTCTTATACAAAGTTTGCTCAAATTAGCAATGAAATTAAGTCACTTTAGAAAGATTTTAACTTGTAAATATCAGAAGAACTTTAAAACTCTCTTGTATAGTTAAATTTAAGAGTTGCTGAGTAAAATTAGAGTGAGGGGAAGTAAAAAGAAATAGGGTATTTATGGATAAAAACTTCTAAAGAATTTTCCAAAATAAAGCAGCATACAATTGCCCTTCAGATCTTATAGTTCGTAGAGAATGATTTAGCTTCTTTTAATGAACTTAATGAGCTTTAGTTATTCGAATTCTATTTTCTCAAGCTTTAGGTATCGTGAGGAAAAGAAGGATAAATTTGCCTTAGTAGTTTAGATAAAATAGCTTAGTTATGAGATAGTCGAACTATAGAGAATGAAGAGAAATTTTAAGTACTTAGCTTTATTTATGAAGCTTTAAGCTAAAATAGAGATTTGAATGAAGTTGAAAAGATCTTCAATATTATTCTTTAGCTAGAAAATTAGAATGAAAAATGGGAAATAATTAAGTTTAAAATTTTGACTTTGTATCTAAAATATCTCTTCCAATAGAAGAGATTTATTGACGCCCATAAGACACTAAGCCAAGCTAATATAGACTATAAAAAACACTGTCATTTTCTTTTCTACAAGCTCCAGATTTAACTTGAATCAGGATAAGACTATAGTAGCACTCTTATCTAAATCTTCAGTAAAAGCAAGCAGGAATATTTGAAATTATAGAAAGAAGCATGCTGCTATCTATTAGAAAAAGGAGAAGTCACTGTAGTATGTGAAGCTATATTTAAGTATCTAAGAAAAAAGAAACATGAGACCTTACAATAAAACGAATGAATGCTTTAGATATGGCTTTCATCTCTTATGCTAATAGGAGTAGAAAAATCCTTTGAAAATGAACTTGAACATCTGAATTTCAAAATTTGCTTAAAAAGTATTGCAAAATTCAAGGAGCAACATTAAGTAACCGATAATTTAGAGAAACAAATTTCTGAATTTATCAAATAAATCGCTTTGATTAAGTTCAATAACAAGCTTTATTCATAATGCTATCTAATTTTGACGGAAAATTAGATTGAAGTAAATGATTTAGAGTTGAAACTTTTGATGTCAGAATGTAAGTTTCAATTAAGTGAATATCAAGAAGCAAGTTAGATTTTAAAAAGCGTTCAATAATCAGAAACCTGTAGATTTTTACAAATAAGAGTTCTTTTACATCTCTCTGAAATACCCATAACAGAAATCAGCTAATTGATTATTTATATTTAAGATTTAAATTTCCTTCATAGTATTTTGCAAATACTATTCAAAATAGATTAGGATAAAGAAGAAGTGTAAGTGTTATATAAATAACTAGCAGTAAAAGTTGATTGAGATTATTATCTATATATCCAAAAAAAGTTACTGCTAAGGAATTTAAATCACCATCCTGTTATGATTGAGATATTTGAGGACATTTAAAAAAGAGTTTTGCAGAAAGACGGCTAATAGAAGTTGGTTGATGATTTCTTATTTTCTGTTGCCTGGAATTAAGTATGTTTGTGTTGGAAAATGCCAGAAGTTTGTATAAAATTTGCATTATATGCTCAATTATTTACTGATAATGAAGACAAATTAAAATATTGCTAAAGGTTAATTTAGTTAAACTAGTTTAGAATTAATCCTAAATCTGTTTAAGAGAATGAAAGTTACTAAGATAGTGATTCATTGCTTCTTCAATGCTTACATAGAGTAAGTATGTAGCAAGAAGCTAGCGATTTAATGTAAAAATGCGCAGAACAGTTGAACTAGACTCAGTTGAGGTAATTATGCGGCTTCTGTAAATATAGTGAATACTATTTCTAAAGTTTGCTTGCTTCATTGCACTCCTAATTATCGAAGAGCAGTTTGGATATTGAATTTACTCTATTTATTCTAAGAGACCTGATCAGCTTTTCTCCTGGTTATGAATAAGAATTCATATATTTAACCTAATTAACATAGTTAATTACCAATCAACTTAACATCTCATCTGAGCCTTCTAAATTTAACAATTTAACATAAAATTTATATTGAACTTTAGCCTTTTGTTTGAAGCGAGCTGAATACTTCTGGCGAAATCAGTAGAAGATATTAGCAGAAAGATTTATCTCCTTAGCTTTAAAAACAATAGATCTTGGAAGTAAATATGAAATAGAAGATTTCACAGGCATAAGTAAGGAAGTTATATCTAACTACAGACTCATAATTGGTTTAAAAATCTGACTAGCTTTATAGAAATTTAATTTGCCAAATTTATTTCTTAATGATAAATAAAAGTAAAGCTAATCTACTTTCCATTTAATTATGCCTCTTTTTTATTTAATAAACATGTTTTAATTTACATACAGCAGCATGAATGTTAAAGCTATATCTTAATTAGCTTCTTTCTGTTTACTTCACCAACATTAATCTTAATCAGTTTCTTTATTCTTCATGTATCTCTTATTTAGTTTTCCAGATACTCGAAAAAAAGATTCTATTCCTTCTGTTTTATATACAGCTTAATTTAATTTTTAGCTGTTCATTACTTTATAATATTGAATAAAGCAAAGAAATTAAAAAACCTTAAGGAATGTTGAAGTTGGCTCAAAACTTAATTTCTACTATTAAGTAAACAAAGTCACTTAAATATTATACTTAGCACTATATTTAATTGACTTTATATAACTCTAGAGCATTAAAAGCTTCTATTATACTTTAACTAGCGATCACTATTCAGTATAATATATTCTATTCAACTTATCTAGTTTATAATACTTATTAATAAAAGGCTTAGATGTTACATATAGACTATATGTAGCTTTTACTACAAGATATCCTTATATTAAACGATTAATAGTTCTATCTATCTTTTTTGGTATTTAATTTGTGGAAATAATTAAAGTGCTCTTAGATAGGTATTTTGACTAGAGAGATTAATAGTAAGTTAATGAGTATTGAGATGTTCAGTATCTTTAAGCAATTATTATAAATGACTGTAATTAGATGTAGCTCTCTTAATTCTACTTATTTTAAATAAAGGAGATTTAGTATCTTGTTATTTGAAAGATGTTGAACTTAGTGTAAAATGTAACTTAAGAGTTAGTTGATACAACTAAGATCATATAGTTGATTTACCCATTTAGATAGTAATAAATGATAGTGCTGACTAAAATATTAATTTGCTTATCTATCTAGAAGGGATCTGCATATTTAGCTAGCAATAAATAGCTTTTGTTGATAACTTTCTATTGAAATAAATAAGAAATAAGATTAGATATGAGCTAATAATTTATTTGCCTATATTATTTTTAATGCTTCTAGCAGTATTTTATAAGGCTTTCTTTAAAGTTATATGAGATTGATAATTAATTTGGAGATGCTTATGTTGATTGTAATATTGATAATAGTTTTACAGTTAAGTCACTTATAATAAATTAAATATACAATTTAAGTGTCACTAAATAGCTGATTTGCTAAGTGAGGCTAATTGTTAGTTCTTCTCTGCTTTTTGAGCTCTCACTTTCATAAGACTGCTGATTGAATTTTAATTAGTTGGGATTTTTTTCAACTGCATACTTCTATTTAGACTATTCTAACTAATATGACTTTCCCTAGAAACAGATCTTGATGTTATATTTCTTTATAAAGATTAATCTGGTCCTTTTCTTAAATTTTACGCTCTGGAGCTTGATTATCGAGTTGTTTTACCTTAGTCCTCTGATTTGTTTAGCGAAGAACCTTTATATGATTCTTTTTTTATAAGAGGCTATTTAACAATAGAAGTCCTTTTTAATTAAGAGACTTTCTATTGGGACTATGAATTTACAGCTGTCAATTTTTATGAACTTTAATTTTTGACTTTACCAAATGAAATAAGGGACTTCTTCGAATTTTTGCTTTTCTAATCTTTTTTTTAATTTTCTTTGGAAAATTATTCAGAATCCTTCGTTTAAGGACACGCTTTCTTGATTTTCTTTATCAAATCATCCAAGAAATCTAATTAGTTTTTTAATTACTCAGATTTTACTGTATTCAGTTTATTTTTATTTAGCGCATGCTTTAATATCGATCTAAGAGCTAAGGTATGTGGAGACAAGTTAATCATTTCATTTTAACTATCCTTACACTGATCGTAAGTTATCGCTATTAGCTTAAGAGTTTATTTACAGAGGATTTCATCTTCCTTAACAGGAATTAAATATCTCATAGATCACTAAACAAGAGAACTTATGAAAACTCTAGACCCGTAAATATCTATTAATCCTAGCTTCTGTAGCTCTACATATATATCATACACCTTTTTATCTGCATAAAGTATTACCTTTTTTAAAAGCTTACTTCCAGTTTGTTATGTTCTTGTATTCGTTTTAAGTAATTTCCTTAACTAGAATCACAAGCAAGCATTGAGGAATAAATTCGTTTTCAAAATAAGCTAAACCTTTAAAAACTCTTAAGGCTGTTTCTGAAATTTTAATTTTGCTGATCAAAATTTTGAGGACAATAACCATATTTGCTTTATAAAAGTCAGTGATGAGACTTTTGTATACTATTGAGATTTAGTTATACTCCCTTATAAAGTAATTAATTGGCTGCTTACTTGCGTTTATAACTAATGAAGCTATTGATACACATAGAGGTAAATTTCCCAGCTTATCTACAAGTGCTTCTGATCAAACTATTTCATAAATGCTGGATGGAACTGATTGCTTTACTATTTGATCAGATTCTTTGGTTGAAAGAGACTTGAGATGGTGAACTTGAATTTCTTTTGAAAATAAAGGTTTAGAAAAGAAATCAATTGATTCACATGATGTTATTAGAATCTATCCACCTTAACTGGGAAAAATCGATTCCAATTTCTAAAGTTCTACATTTTTGTTTAGATCGTCAAGGACAACTAGTCATCCTTCGTTTTCTGCAAGGTTATTTTTAAGATTTTTAAGTATGAGAGCGTTGCTATTTTAATTAGCAAGCCCAAGCTGCTTAGCCAACTCTAAAAGAGATATTTTTATATGATTTGTCGAATTAGCTTTGAGTCAAATAATCATCTAAAATCTCTAATTATAACTATATGAATAATGTGTCACAAAAGAAGTTTTTCCAACTCCGTGTGGACCAAGAAGCGCTAGAGTACTAGTAGATCCGCCTACTGTAAGTTCTTCATTAAGCATTACAAATTCTAACTCTCTCCCTATGAATTTTTCTTGTCCTGAATGAATTTTTCCTCATATATGTCCTTTTGGAAATTTTCCTTAAAATATGCTATTTTCTGAACTTTTATAAGTTTCTGAAGTACTTTGAGAAGAAACTTCGTTCTTGATTTTTAATTACTAAGTTTCTGAAGCTCTCACTATTGATTTATATTTAAATTCTTTCATCTAAAAAATTGAATTTCTTGCTCCAACTCTCTTTTAATGCCCAGTATTTTCTTTTTTGTCGCTTTTTTAATTTTCTTCAATTTCTTATTTAGCAGTAGTATCTTATTTGGATGTATCAGCTTATTTTTCTGGCAGCTTCTAAAGAACTTTTCCAACTAAGGAGTTTATCAGTTTGAAGGCATTTTGATCTGGATTTGAACTCCAACCTTAAGAAGTTTATTTGATCTTTTTAAGATTTCATCCAATTTTACTAAGTAAAGTTTTCTTCTCGGGAGCACTTTAGTCATTTTCTGCAGAATTAGTTTAATCTTATTTATTTTCACCATTTTAAACAGAAACATCAAGATTATTTTAATCTTTTTCTGGCTCTTCAGGATTACCAAAGCCAATTTAAGAACCATTTTTAGTAGACAATTCTTCTTCAGATTCCGAAGGGCTACTTTACTATGAATGTTTATCTTACTTTTTTAAGAATGTTTCAATATCTAGCTGTTTTGGGGATTTATACTCTAAATTTTCCTTGACTGTATGAATTTTTTATTCAATATCTACGATCTATTCCATTGTTTCTTAAATATCCTAATTCATTATTACCAATTCATACTTCACATCTTAACATTACTCAAGTCCAGAAAGTCCAAAGTTCACAGCAGTTATTTCTCAATGTTCCATTAAAGCTTCAAACTCTTCTTTTTGCTTGAAGAACAAATCAATATTTTCTAATACCTAAGGATGTTAATTAGTTTAGTTTTAATCAATATTCTAGATTATTCAATTAAAGCTTTTACGCATTTCATTTTTAAAATACTCAAGTAAATGCAATTAATCTTATCTGAGCATTTTGTACAGCATTTGCATATGCTCTTAAATAGCAGGATATAGTTTAGGGTTTTCTAGTATCTACCATATTATAGGATGATTTTCTTTAATTCATCTGTTTCTAATACCAATTCTTAATATAGCTAGCATAAGCTAATAATGCTTGTCTAAAAGTCCTTTATTCATTATATAAGTACAAATCTTAATGGCTGTTTTTAGCGCGTAATACCTATATTTTCATGCATGTCCTGATTCATCGTTAAAGTTAAGTAAATATAATAATCCTGGGGCAGCTTCGCTTCCAGTTATTAATTGCACGATATATTTAATCTCAGTCAGTTCAAAAAGATATTTTTCTATTGCATTTAAGGCTAGAATAAGAGAGTGTCACTCATTCTTTTAAAGGAAAATTTTGATGTAAAACTGCAGCTCATCTACTTAAACTTCTTCATTTGTAATTTTATTTAAGTAGATACACTATGTTAAAAGAAACCTTGGGTACCAATCATCAAATTGTTCTTGTATATTGCTCAAATAATTTTTTAGGGACAGTATTAACTCAGTATCTTACAATGAAAAATCAGTGTGATGATAAACATTCACCAGTTGTGCTATTTATTTATATTTCAGCTCTAACTTAGAATCTACAAGGTCAAAAAGAGCTTGCTATAAAACTTCAGTTCATTACAAAAGCTTTATTTATGATGCATATTTATCGCTTAACTTTTTACATCACTTTACCATTATTTATTTGAAGACTTAAACCTAAGCTAATCATTTTGAAAAATCCTTAGGTCCTTTACTCTAGTTAAAATAGAAAAGAGTAATGATATGTACGTAAAGAATGCTTATTAACTAAAATCTTAATTTAATACTGTTTTTATCTAGGGTATGCTCCAAGTTTAGCAATTCAGCAAATTCTAAAGTTACTGCCTCTTAGTTTTTTAATTATTTTAGATCTATTCTTTTGTAATCTTCGATTTAACTCTTTGCGCTCTCGAAATCTCTTTTAATTATGCTTTCTTTTAGTTCTTATATTATTTTTTTAGCTCTAGATGGTAATACTGCAGGAGGTTGATCAATTAATGAATACTTAAATTGGTTTTGAGCAAGCGCGGCTAGATCAAGCATTTCGTTTGTTTAATTTAGTTCAAGGTCTTAAGATTTATCGTTTAGAAATGAGTCTCTAAATGCAGTTTGATCTAATTCATTAGAAGAGTGCTAACCCTTTAAGTCATGACGATTTTTTTCTCTTTAAATCCCTTTAGTTGTATCTTTTACTTATTTGCTTGCTCCACATCCTCCTCCTAAGCATCTTGGTTTGAATGCTTTTGCTATTTTCTAATTTTTTACCTAATGGCAATGTTTACCTACTATAGTACACAACATTGCTGAAGAATTGAGCTTTTATCTTGGAAATTAGTCTTAGATTAATGTGGATTGCTTATGTCTAACAAAAAAGTTATTAATCCTAGCAAGCTTTGTCTAAATTCTCTAAGGTAGGACTACTTTTAAGCTTTAAGTTAATTATTACTCATTCCTTACACCTAGTCTTATCTGAATTATCTTTAAATCAGGTTGATTACTTCTAACTGCTCTGCAAGGCCTTGAAGTAATACCTTATTTTTTTAATTAATTAGCTAAACTTTACATACTATTCATTTTTTTTACTTTACAAATTTGAAACCCTAATATATTTAATTTTTATTGAGTCATTTATCTTCTCTTCTACATTTAGCCTTTATATTATAACTAATTATCACTATTATCTTCTTATTAACTCAGAGAAATCTCTATTAGTCAAGTTATTGATAATTGACACTTCTTTCTCTTCCTTCTATATCAAATTACGACTTAATCAAAAATTAAATTTCTAATTAAGCATTAGAATATCTGATATCTCCATTGTTGGAATACGTAAAGTATATCCTTAAATCAGTAATCTTAGATGGATATAGTCTAATTAATAGCATTGGGTAATTGTTATGTGTTTTTCTATTTGTTTAAATCAAAAAAATTAAAAAGTTTAAAATTTAAAATATACTGAATTTTTTCATTGACTAAGTCTCTTACAGCTATATTATTTTATATAGCTAAGGTACTTTTAAAAATAATGGCTTTAGTGAAATCCTTTATAATCACGTGAAAATTAGATACCACTTATCATGCTAAGTAAATTATCTTTGGAATAGTAAAACTGTTTATACGTATTTAGCTAAAGAAAATCAACCACGAAGGGGTTATATATGGATAACTTATTATATTTAAATAGATTTGATTATTAAGAAGATAAAATAAGGGGAATATGTTCTAAATTCCAATCTATCAATTTTGAAATATTTCCTGAATTAATTCCTATATTAGTTTAATAAAATGCTATCATTGTAGTAAAATAGTGGAGGTAATGCTTTTAATCTAATCCTTCTCTTTATGTTTATTTATTTTTTAATTATCATTTTACATTAAAAATTTTGATAATGTGATAAAAGCTTAATTAGTAGAATCTGACTTTAAAAAGCACTAAAGCATAAGAATTTAGTTTAAATTTTCTTTATAATAACCAATATTTTTTGGTTATGATATTGTTTCTTAACTCAAAATAATTTGAAGGTAATTTTGATATAATTTACAGAAATAAAAATAAAGCTTTTTAATTTTAGTTTATAATACTTCCTAGCTATTTTATTCGCTCTAAGTAAATAGATCAATTAATATTCTCTATTAATAAACTGTATTAAAGATAGTGGGAATTGATTTTTAGTATCAACATTCTTACAGTTAATTATAGAACTATATGCTTTTTTTATTTGGCTGATTCAGAAAAAGAGATATAACTATAAACTATTTAAGCAGATCTGTTATCATTATGGTAAATTGATGAATAGTCTATTATATCAAGAAGATTGATTATCCATTCATTTTAACCTAAAATATAATCTCTACAGTTCTAATTCCTTATACTTGGTACCATTGTTTTCATAGTTGAATGCTAAATTAGTTATAAGAGATAAAAGCAATAATTAGTAAAATAAATATCAAGAGTTTATATAATTATATGTAACATGCTAGCTGACTAGAAGTATTAATCTCAAACGTTGCATTTATACTGAGATTAACAAAACAACTTTTTGCTTTTAATATTACTTATTTATAATATAGTCAGGCTGTATTATATGATGCGCAAATTTAAAAGTGAGATAAATAAATTTGTCGATGACATAAGATCAATTTAGCTACTATTTTTATCATTCAGATATCGTCTCCAAAGTAAAAATTATGCTAAATGGTTATAGATCTAAATGAAAAAATAAGTATGTTATACAAAAATAGAGCAAATATATAAATAAAATCTATATAATTAGTTAGCTAATTTCTGGATTTAATTTCTAAACTTAAACTTTAATTCCATCTCTAGAATTAGATTTTTAAACTGCTAACTAATTTTTTCTTCTATCATAGTTGCTTTTGTTATTCAAAACTAGTTTAATAATGAGAATTGAGCAAAGTAAATTTCAGAAAGAACTCTAGTACTGAAAAAGTGATTTTAACATTTACTTATCAAATTAGATATTCTTTATCTATATCTTAATTAAGCTGTTACTTTTATATCTTCATTCTAAACTAAGACTTAAATAGGTCATTTTACACTCAAAAATAATTTCTATGAATTAGCTAAAACCCTTATCATTTAACTATTTCTCTATGAAGCCTTAAGCATTAAACCACTTTCTAGCCTAAACCGAACTAACTATAGTTAGATTTACTACTATTTTAAATTTTTATTTTGTGGGGAGGAGTCATATCCAGAAAAAAATAAAGACAGCTAATCTAAATTAAAAATATTCTATCTCTTGATATATAAGATACGCTATCTTATGATATAGTAAATTGCTACTTTAGTTTAATGAATTACTTCTAATAATCTAGTTTAACATTATGAAAGAGCCTAGTCATTAATCATTAATGTCTTTATGTATATTTTATATTTCCTTTCTATGAGCATTTCATTACATGCCATTTTTAGATAATTCTACCTCAGATAGATTTCTTAAAATAGATCAGATTGTTAATTGATTGCTTTAAAAGTATACTATTTCTAAATGCTTGTTTACATCTTTTATTTAGGAAATCAATCTTCAAAATTTAAATTATCTTCCTTTTAATCTTGAAACTATTGCTAGGGTATAAAGAAATAGGTGAATAGTTATAATGATTGGAAGCTTTAAATTATATTTAAAAATTATGAAGGTTAACCTATAAAGGGAACTAATCATATTCAGTTCAATTTTGTAACTTATAATATAATTTTGGTTCTATAATTGAACATACCAAATAATCATTAATAATTAGCCCTGTATAAGTAAAATATAAGGTTAAATATAAAGTATTCTATTACATATCCAAGTAAATATTATAAAAGATATTATCAAGCTTCGTAATCTTAGTTTTAAACTAGACAGCTTACGTTTTCTAATTAATTTATATACAGTTGTAAACATTTATATCGATCTTGCAAGTTGCAAGCAAGGCTATTTATTCAAATATGTAAATATAGTAAAATTTTGATGGAGTTCAAACTAAATACAAATTATATAAGCATTTAATTTATAGTCACATCACTCTATTTATACACTTGCGGCCTTTCTTTCCTTTAAATATTCTAGGTTCTTCTTCATTTTGCTCAGGAGTTGGTTTAGTAATTTTACTTTCAATTTTCCCTTTAATCATAAATTATTTATCCCTTTTTAGTTAGTTTTTTTCATTTCTCATCTATCTTCAAATTTATTCCAAGACACTAAACTCTTTTCTATAGAATTTCTCGTTCTTTGCTTCTTTAGAATTCATAGCTTGGTTCATTCTTTTTTCCACCTTTTCGCATCTAGTTCTATATTCTTATGTATTGAACCTTTTATCAGACCTCCACTTGATTTTTTTATTTCTTGAATCCTAGAGATAATAATAATCCATTTCTGACTATTTAATTGTATCTAGTATTTATTCCCTTTTTAACAAAAATAAGCAGATTATGGAAAAGCATAGATCAGAATGTATCATTTAAAGGCATTACTAGAAATGCTTCCTTAATGCTTATTATCCTTTATTTTATTTATAGCCTTAGAATTTTTATTTTACCAGTCTTTATCATAACTTAATTTCAATATCTTTAAGCTATATCTCAGATTCTATTCTTCAGTTACTGTTATACAACTAAGATTTCAGCTTTACTTAAACCATTCATTAGGCATAATAACATCCTTCATACTTAATTATACTGCACCATTTCTTTAATTTTAGGCTATTTATGATAATGGAAAATAAATAGTTTTTGACATAAGAAAGAGGATAAATGAAGGTAATAAATGAGGAACTACTTTATAATACTGAATTTAGTAGCTAAAGACAATATAATAACAGCTATCATAGATTCTCTAGTAATATCATATCTTAATAATTATAACTGAGAGGGAACTAATTCCCTTATAAGCCATTATGATATTACTGCTTATTATCTAAGCCTCATTTTAATATATTCTAAGAAGTTACTTTAAAAGCTTTATTTAATTACCCAAAAATTAAGCTTTTAATAATTAATATAATTAGAGTTTATTTAACTAGCTTACACTTGTATAAAATATCATAAGCACTTAGCTTAAATAATAATTAGATTTATACTAAATACATTTAAACTAATGATACTCCTAATAAATTGGTAATTTACCAGTCTGCTTCAGTAATATCTTACGAAATAAGCCATTTAATATTATTCTATGAATCTAATATAAAGCTAAGATTGTTTTATCTTTAATAATAGAAGATGCAAAGCAAGTATTTCAGACATATGAGTCTAAGTAATAATATTTAAATGATACTTTAATTTGCTTATAAGTACTTCATTAAATATAAGGAATACAACTACTCAAATAAGTTTATTAGACACTAATAAACTATTTTTCACCTTATATTTCTTTTGATTTGCTTATGATTAGCTATCATCTAATAGCTGCTATCTTATATGCATAAGAAATCTTTAATTTCAATATGGGAAGCCATTCATCAAAAGAGACTGATAATGAAAGTAAAGAATAAGTTTCTTTATATTATAAAGAATAAAGCTGTTTATCTGGTTCTAGGTAATATCCTTTTTAATCCTTGTGATATAGCAACTTTTCTTTTAAATCTAATTAGATTTATAAATATTTATATTAGATATATTTAATATAAACCCTTTTTATATATACTCATACTTCTACCTCTTATTTAAATTATTTAAGCAACTAGATGAGTTTGATGAATATCTTTCACTCTCAATATTGATAACATAATTAGATGAAAGATACATCTAGCTTTACTGTTTTATTAAGAATAGCTTATGCTTTATTGAGGGCGTTATTCGTAGTAAAGTAATGATTAAAGTTTATATATAACTTTGGAAATGTAAGCTCAATTAAAGTCAGGCATACTATTGAAATCAGATGAAGACTTGTTATAATATTTTTCAAACACATCTATCTATTTTTAGTTCTCAATCTCTTACTTAGCTTCTTCTCCGAATATTACTGCTTAAAGCTGATCTTCAGATTTTTTTTCATGACTTTGCTCTACCTGTTTGAGTTGATAAATAGATATCTTATATTTCCTCTAAATTTCGTAGAGTTATTGATTTATAAGCTCCTTATCTTTAATTTCCTATTCGAGTAATTTTTGTTTCTTCGCTATTGATTTTTCGAGATTTTCCACTTGCTTTTTGAGCTAAGCATGTTCATTGCATCGTTCATCTAAGGCTTCTTTATAAGAAGAGAGTTCTCTTGCTACATTCTGCAACGCTTATTCTCTTTATTATACAGCAGATTGTGTTTTTTATA
This sequence comes from Loxodes magnus, assembly GCA_946699065.1. Classification (NCBI taxonomy): domain Eukaryota; phylum Ciliophora; class Karyorelictea; order Loxodida; family Loxodidae; genus Loxodes; species Loxodes magnus. The sequence goes on along the minus strand of CAMPDV010000196.1, from coordinate 301,551 downwards.
TAAGCTCCTATATACTAAAAGACATTTTAAATATCTACTTTATTAATTATCATCTAATACCTTCATTCACTTCTTCTCTTTCTAGAAAGCCTTCTAGTATTCTACCTTTCTAAACACATAAGGAATAATAGTGATCATTCACCTTTTGAATGAATCAAATAAGCTTCTCATAAGATTATTTTATAGCCCTTCTAAGTAAAAACTGAAGAAAGTATTATATCTAGCCTTGAGAATATAGAGGTAGGCATATAATTTAAAGGCAATAGAGAGTTAATTAATTTAAATTAAATCATTAAATGTCCAAAAGAGTAGGACTTTCTGAGCTCATCTAGATGGTTAAATCTTTCTAATCTCCTCAGTATTCTGCTACTAATTTTAGTAAAGAGGCTTATTAAGAAAGAATCTTTAATAAGAATCAAGGTCCCATCTCTCTTGATTTCTCTATGCTAAAAGCTGATATTTATCCTTAAAGTGGGTTTGCTACTTCTTTCTATAAATACTTGAAAGAAAGCAAGCCTTAGCATCTTTTCTTGCAAGTAAAGCCTGAAATATCCATGAGTTTTAATGAAGATGATCTCAGTTCAGAAATTAAAGCTGGAAATTTCTTTGAAGACTAAAATGATTTATAGCAACTAATGAAATAATTGAAGCATAAAAGATCCACCAAAACTGATTCCACATAATCATTACTAGTAATCAAAGAGAAACAAATATTTAGTAAATGAAGTCAAAATATGACTGTACTCAATCCTACTCTAGTTAAGTTTACTGACTTCTTTGCAATGACTAGCAATTTGAATATTACTTTGGCTGATATTCCCTAAAATAAATTATTCTTAAGCGTAAACCATTTCTATGGATTGAAGCAACTGTAGCAGTTTCTTATTGACTTATGTCATTATGTCAAATCTAACCCAGAGTTTGCTTAAGGTAGCTTCTATTCAATAACTACTAAGATGTTCCCTGAGATATTTTTAATGGCATCTGATGCTCATATTTATTGACTTCTGTGAAACCTTAATAAAAATCTAAAGGAATAGACAAAAGCAGTTATAGTAGTAGGACCAGGATAAGCTGATAGTATAAGCGCAATGCATAAAATTAATTTTGATTCCTTATTTAAAAATGAAGAAAAGACTAATATTAGAAGAGAAAGTATTCTAGGAAAAGAAAGCAGCGAGATGACTATTGAAAAAAGAGCTGTTATTGATTTCCTGATATTTGGACCTGAACTTTTTAATGATAAGGATTTATTGAAGATAGCAACTTAAAGAATACAGTAGCTAATTTCATAAATAGTAGAAGAAGAATATGAAGATTCTAAAAAAACTCTCAGCTGAAATTATTAGGTAGAAAGAAAACTTTATCTTTCGAATCTATACATTCAACTTGTAGAACAGTATCTTCAATTAGCTGAGGAATGCTTTCAAAGAGGAAAAGAAGCTTTAAGGGCATCTTTTCTTCAGCAAATTTATAAAAAGATATGAAATAAAAATTTTTAATTGCTTATTAATTTAAACCATCTAACCATTCCAAATTCATAGATAAAACTTACATCTAAAAGAGTCTTACTCCAAATTAACTAAGTTACATTATAAAATAATTAGAAGTTATTTGAGTTTGATAGAAAATTAAATATCTACTAGCTTAGTGTGAGAAATGAAATTCTAAATATTTAGAATAGTATAACATGTTCATAATATTCCTAACATATTAGCTCTAAGATTTTTTTATACTTCTTTTAAACTTAAATTTATTAATCGTTTCTTTATTTATCTCTCCTTCTAACTTCAAATTTGTTTCGTACTTCTTTATCTAAACATTTTTGATAGAATCTATAAAAAAGATAAAAGCTCATAAAACTTAAACACTATATATTAAAATCTATATACTTTTAGACTTCATTTCTATTTTATACTCTCTTAAATAGTTATTAACAGAGCTTTTAAACTTAAGATGCTAATATAATTAAAGTGCTTTGCTCATCTTTGCTCGTTAGAAGTAAAGCCTTATTTTTTTTTGATAGGGAAAGCCAATTTTTAGCATAAATACTATGCTTATTATATGATTTAGTTCAAAACTTTTTATGCTGTTACTGTTTGATCAATGAATAAACAATATAGAAAAAAGGAAAATTTAGATAGATTTTAGTTAATAGAGTGCATAAACTTAAAAATATTCAATGAAACGACCCAGTTTTTTTTTACTTACTACTACTTTAAAGTTTACCAAATAAATACTAAAAGCTACCTAAAATCAAAGTTAAACCTTCGTAAAAATCAAACAAATAGAATAGACAAGCTTGATTATATCTCCTAGTTTCTCTTCTAAAAACATAGTGAAATATAAAAACAACTAACATACTAAGCTTTTAAGGTTTCCTCTATCTGTATTCTTTGCAAAATGACCAATAAATAATCTACAACCTTCTTATAACTGACTAGGTAAACATATCCTTATAACTTAACCTTTTATGCTTAATATATATTTCTAATTTTATCTGCTAATTTTATAATTTTTAACTTGGAACCAAATTTGATCACTCAATTTTATTATTTTGGCTATTCATTTTTTTGAATAAATAAGTTCTAATTTTAAAAAATATCATTAGCAACAGTTAGCAGTTATTTTAATTCAATATTTTACAATGTTTTTCTAAAAGAAACGCTAATGCGGTAAAATATTATACAATAGATACCTGTTGTTCTTTAAATAATGTAGTCATTTTCATTTCTAGAATTTGATGGTTATAAAAACGGCTTTTGATCTTATTTTTATTCTTATGAACTCCTTTATACTACTGATTTAATCCATTTGCATAAATAACTATCCACCAGTATAATAATTTTTTTTTCCTAAAATAATAAAAAAATTATTAAGAATAATGGTTTGAAATATCTGAAATAAGTAAGTCTGATTTAGGGTTATAAGATAGTCTTAGAGATGAGATTAAACGGCATTTATAGCTTATGTCTTAACTTTGAGATAGAACATTCTTATTTTTGAAATAACCTCTATAATGAACATTTATGCATTTAATGATATTGATGCTTAGTCAATTCATACAAACTCTACTCTAATACCTTTAATATTAGAAATGAATTTGATTGAGATACTTATTACTTTTATTCCTTTAAATTAAATTTACCAGCAGTAAACTTTAAGTAATCTTCACAGAACATTGCTACTATTATAATATAGCCTGTAAATAATGACTAAACTTGGATTTAGAACAGTAAAAATAAAATAATAAATATTGCATATTCTTAATAGTCTCTACCTTTATAATGAAAAAGCTATATAATCCTAAGGACGATTTATTTACATAATTTTCAAAATGTCATTTCCATTCTCCAACCTAGAAATAACACTAAATATACATATACACTTATAAGTATCCTGCTTTAAATACAGCAACTTTACGTTTCGCTTTTAACTTCTCAAAATAAGAAGCTTTTAGTGTTTTCTACTATAAGTACTTTTAATACTAAAGCATAGTAACAATTAAGATTAACAATGATGCTAAGTCTATATTCAATATCTATATTTCTGCTTATAAGTTATCTTACTATCACTTCTTATCACCATTAATAAATTTTAAGCTGTTATGTCTGATCATTTTTTCTCTTAAATAGAGTCTAAACGTTATTTTTAGAAGCTTAGGAAGTAACGAGTTTTCTTATAAATAGTAGTGCATTGGGATTATGGAATTTGAGAGTAATGCTTAGCTGCATTATATAAATATGAGTATAAAGTATCTAAAATGGAATAATCTATTCGCCTTTCCAAAAACCAAATTAAGAACGCAAAAAGGAAAGCTGCGAAACAAATGCAGAGACAACAACAAGAAGAAGATAAATCAAGTTCCTCCTCTGAAGGAAAAATCATAATCAGAACAATAGAATCGAATCCAGTAAAGGTATAAAAATAATCCGAAATATAAATATAGCTTGACCAAATGAAAACAATAATACAAAATTATTAGGAAACAATTTACAACCAAGGGGAAAAAATAAGAGAACTAATGAATACTATCGAAGATTAAAATAACGAGCTTCTAATAATTAGACGATAATTGATTTAGAATAATCTAGTCACGGAATAGTAACTATATGAATAATCTCAATCGAATTTTAAGCAAGAACAAAATATGATTATCGAAAATGTTTCTACATAAGCAAACGTTTAAGAAAAATAGAATGACTAAAAGATTAATATAGATTTAATCAAAAGAATCGATTAACTTGAAAAAAAAGTATTTCTGAAGAGATTCAAGAAAAAACAAGGCAAACAATGCTATTATTGCAAATCAAAGTGACACTTATTACAAAATTGCGATTAGTGAAGATAAATTTAGATAAAAGAACAATAAAGAACGTTAAGCATACTCAGCAGACTCTGAATAACCTAAACAGGGATTTACAAGAGAAAACTATTCACATAAAAGACAGAAGATCCTCTGTGGTTCCATCCACATAAAAAAATGGCGTGGTATCCATCCACGCTAAAAAAATGGTAGCAAAAACCTGGTTGAAAATCCAGGGAATGCTAAACTTTAATTACTTTTAGTTTACTATTATTATTATTATATAAATATGAGTCTTAGATTTATAATTTACAATAAGAGTTTACAATTTAAGAATAAATTAAGGGTTAAATTAAAATGAGTGAAGAGGATACTCAAGTATAATAATACCGAAGGAATATGACATGTGCAGAAGCATATCGTTTAACTAATTAGTATCAGCCAGCTAAAACTATACATACTTGAATAGCTGGCTTGCATGGTATTTGGGTATTACTACTAATTGGAGCTTTGATTGTATTAGGAGTAAATAATCTAATATCTACATGTAGTTATACTTAACTAGTCTTCATCATTTTTTCAACAGTGTGATATTTTCTAGACAGTCTATTAATATGATTATTAGTCTATAAAAATTCAAGAGTAAAGGGAAGAATCAATTGATTCTACTATAAAGACCTGTTGTAAATTTTAACTGTAGCAGTACTTTAATAATTGTTTGCATTGGTGCTGTTTTAGTGTTCACTGGAAATTCATGCAATAAGAAAAGAAAAGAGGTATAGTATTTTTTAACCTTAATAGTAATCCTAAATATTGTTCGATTGCACTACTTATTGTACTAACTCGAAACTTTTCTGAGATAGCTATGCTATCTATTCAAGAACTGATCTAATATTTGAACCAATTATATTTAAGCTGATAACGTGGTAGAAGTGGAATAATAGTAGCCTCGTCCTGAATAGAATATTGAATAGATTATTGGAGTTATAGAGTAAAATACTAGCGTATTGTAGATTGAAAAGAATAAAGTTGAGGTAAAGAAGAAGACCAATGTGTTGCCACTTATATAAGGGAAAAAATTATTAATTCAGAGTTCTGAATTTTTCCATTTTTAAAGCAATAAGTAGGAAGACAATGAAAATGAGGAAGAGAAAAAAGATTTGAATATCAGTCATCTGAATCATCAAACTAATATGCATTCAAACCCAATTTCTATCTATGCATCAACAAGTTAGCTTCTAGACCCAAATTAATAACTCAATTGCTCTGCTACTTCAGAAGATAAATTGAAAGAAGATGAATAAGAACCAGATTTATGCTAAATATGCTTATTTGAATTTGAAAATAATGATAAAGTAACAAGTTTTCCTTGTTAAGGAAGGTAATTTTTCATACAGGCACAAATTTCATTACAATTGTCTAAAAGGGTGGATAGTTCAGAAGGCAATATGTCCGACTTGCAGAACAAGTATAGTTTTAAATTAATTATGCGATAATAATTAAAATAATTCCTTATTCATACTACATAAATTGTAATTATAGATCCTTTCTTTTCAAAATATTAACTAATAAAACATTTTTTCCATGTATGGTAGGTATAAATTAAGCATACATTGGTATCTTGCTAATACAAAAATTTGATATTATTGTCACTCTTATGATCTAATCTACTCCATTTGAGTCTATCATAAAATGTGGATTTCTGAAGTATTGCCACAATCATATAAGCAATACTCCTTATACAATATTCCAATCAAATTTGATTAATATTCAATATAATTTTGAATTAATAGAGTTCCTTATAATTTAAAAATGTCATATTCAGAGAGGAATTTAAATTAGAGATTAAATATTATATTTCCATTTCTTGCTTGCTATTATACATTTTTTAGTCAGACTATTTTTAAAAAAATTATTAGCACAAGAAGATAAATGGAAGCGATTATAATAATTTAGCAAGTATAAATAGTTATAAAATAGCATTTCTAGTATTATCATATAAGCAAATAAACCTAGAGTCTTCTTAGAGTATTAATCCTAAGAATGTTCTTTAAATTGAATGAGAAACATATTTCATTTATTAGATTCGCTTCTTACTTAGTTTAATAAATTTAATGAAGCATAAATGATAAAATAGCTTTGATTAGTCTTCTATATATTTTCCATCTTTGTATTTCCTTTTCAGCTTGCTATTAAAATTTGCTTGTATAGTTCTTTTACCTTCAATCAAATATTTTTACTCAACTTTTTAATTCTCTAATTTATCATAATTTCTCTTAAAAAAGCTTAGCAATATGTAGCCAAGAAATAGGTAAATGAAGCTATTAAAAATGACATTATTATTGAGTTTCTATCTAAAAGTCATAGGAGAGATGCTGACTTTATGTTATTTACAAAAGCACATAGTATTTTCCTATCTATACTAAAAAGAACTCTATTACACCTTGTTGATGTCAAAAGTATAGTACTATTGACTTTCAGCACTAATTAAATAAGCTATTGAGTCATATTTTAGCTTTAATCCTTAAAATAACCATCTGCATAATAAAAATAGAGCAATCTTAAGATATTTCTCTCAACTATTAATGAAATTAGAGTTTATAAAGGATATAACAAATGACTAGATTAGTAAAAAATTGATTCAAACTAGCAATTAGAAATCTAGTTCTTTAATTAATTTATAAAATGCTAGTACCTTTCTTTTCTTCCATTTATAAGCTAAATATTATTTAGATAACTAGAAAACGATAAAAAGCTAAAGAATATACTTTAAGCTTTTGAAATAGATGTATCGTCATTGCTTAATAACTTACAACATTAGAAAGCAGATATAGAAGGTTGTATAAAGAGGCTTTATATTGTATGCTTGCGACTCAATAAATTAAGCAGAAATTTGGTTCATAATTACTTTAAATGTGTAACTCTCTCAAGCTTTCATGGTTAACCGCAACCAAATATTCGTATTGGTATATCTTATTAAGTTTAAGAAAATTTTGATTTTAAATTGAGTTAAATTTAACATGCCATTAGACTACATAATAGCAAAGTAAAATTCCGCTTTTTTATTTGGCATACCTTTTAAATTAATTCTCCCTGCAAATTAATTATAATTGTTTGACAAAAAAAATGGATAAAGGTTTGTTTCTAGCTTGATTTAAATATACAAAACCTATATATTTATTTAAATTGAAAGTACTTATTTATTATGAAATCTACTTATTTTACTATGATAAGTAAACTGAATTTTAGTTATCAAAACTTAACTTATTTGATATTTTTATTATTTAGATATCTTTAAGTTTATATAAAGAGAATAAAACTTTGTCTAAGCTTCTTTCTAGAACTTATAGATAGATCATTTTGACTATTTAACACTTTATAACCTTCAAGGATTTAACTATCTCTATCTAGCCTAATTTCTTTACATAATGTTATTGATGGATAATATTAAGTTTTTTATGAAGGATCTATAGCTTATAAAGTAATAACTTAATAACTAATTAGTAGTTATCTTCAATTTCTTATTAATCACATAATTTCATTTTTTCTTAGTGAAGTTTATAGTAAACAGGCTATTAATTCCATGATAGAAAGTCTATTATAAGCATAATTAAAAAGGTTTAATATAAATTAAGTAGGTTAAATAAAGTACTTAGCTAGACTTATAATTATAAGTTAGTAGATAGTTTGCTTAGGTAAACTAATGCTTCATATAAAGTCTTATAGCTTCTATATATTTTCATAATGATCTATGGTATAAGTAATTGCTATGCTTTTTTATCCTTTTATTTATGATCTTATTATATTACTATGCTAGCTATGCTTTGCTATTCATTCTATTCACTTGCCTCTTCATTTCTTAAGTTAGCCTATGAGTAAATATTAGTAAATGGTTCTATTAATCTAATATATAACAGGCTAATATGAATATAGTAGGTGATTAAAGGAGTGACCAGTGTTACTTAAGTAAATAGTAGGCAAATAGGAAATTAAAGATATGAATAGAGAGATAAGAATCTAGTGACTAGCATAATGCTAGCATTAATCCTATCCCTAATTATCCTAACCATCTATATGTTTCTCTTTTGGCTTATATTAATGAGAACTCATTAGACCAAGACATAAAGCTTTAGCATCTTGAATAATCTAGGCGAAGTCTAAATCACAGTATATAGAACATGAAAGTTCTGAACTTAAGGTTTAAGTTAGAGATATGAAGAGTGGAGGGTTTAAGTAATGTATAGTGTTAAATAGCTTTAAGTGTAATGATTTAAATAATAAAAATATATGGGAAATAAATCCCAAAGGTAATCTCTGCAGGAATAAATAGTTTGAAGTGATTATAAATATGATTCAGAATAAGAATAGATAGAGTTCGTTAGAGAAGTTAGGTTTGGAAAATTGGTAATTGAAATAGAGGATTTTTACTAGATTATATCAAAGCTCATTTTTGCCCATATTAAATAAGGATAAAAAACGGAACCTAATTAAAATTCTAAGCTGTTTTATGAAGCTAATTTTCTGAGAAGAGGATGGAAAAATAGTTTTATGCCTCTTGGTCTTTCTTTTAGTTAATTTACTTTTCACTCTGACTAAGTAGATTTTTACATTCCTGACAAAGCTATTAAGCAATAAATTTAGTAGTTTCTAGTAGATGTCAGTAAAGCTGTGAACTTACAAGGAGAATGCTCTTTGATAGCATTCATATATCTTGAGCGTATTCTTTAATAGGCTAGCATAACAATGAATAAAATGAACTGGAAGCCGCTTGTGCTAGTAAGCTTAATAATAGCAAGCAAAATGTATGAAGATAGGTCAATATGAAACGAAGAGTTTGCTAACTATTTGCCATAGTACACTATAAGAAGCATTAATCGAATGGAGTTGATATTTGTCAATTTACTGCAGTATAAATTCGGCATATAAAGAGGATGCTATAAAGCTTATATTATATCTTTAAAGTCATTGGATAAAAGCACATTTAAAGCTAGGTCAACAAAAAGAAATAGCAGTCATTTAGAAAATAAAAACTTAGACAAACTAAAGCTGCATGAGTTGAAGGTTGAGGTGCATAATGAATATAAAGACATGGAATGATAAAATGATAATTTCAATTTCGACTAGTTCGTGAAAGATTATTCATAAACACCTCTAACTATAACAGAAGCTAATGTATATAAGAGAATGCCACAAGAGTAGATTCAAGAAATTTTCGAAAATATAAATGTAAAGAAAAATAAACAAAAGCAAATGTTTTAAATAAATTTGAGTATTGTAAGTATGATTATTCAATTACTCTTTAAATATAATTAGCATGCTAAAATACTTAAGTTTATATAAGATAATATATCATTAAGATAAATCAACTATTTAGATATTATCATATGTCAAAGCAAGTAGAACTTAATTAAACTTTAGCCAAAGTAATTGTCAAACGGTGATAAAGTATAACTTCCAAATTAATTACAGTTAAACTTGAAATTTTCTAGTATATCACACAGTTTTAAAAGTTAAGATCGTTCTAATACTTTTAACTATATCAAGTCGCTTAGTTATTATCTTTGTAAAGAAAACTGCTTTTATTTGATAGGCATAGCTATCTTTTCTTATATTACATAGGGGTAAAATAAGGGTATCAATTTATAGGGAATTAAATCTATACTAAAGCATGAATAAAGAAACAGTTACATATAAAATACTGTGAAGATTAAATTTATACATTAGTAAAATGCAGAACGATTAGCTTTTATATTTTAAACTTCTACCAAGCATAGCTTGATTAAATTTTCTCTTGGCTTATTTCATATAAATACATATGTAGATGCAGCAATTAGAGCTACAATCTAAGTAGTTGCTTATTAATTTAATTTTCATTCATATACCAAGAGTGAAATTTGAGCTTATAAATAAGCATAATTAGTCTATGAGAGTTAACTTATCAATTCTGGAAATTCTACCTATTTTAATTAAATTTTTGGGTTTAAAATCTTAAAAAATAGATTTTTTAGCATCCTTTTAACGAGATAAAATAAGATGCTTAAATTAATTATAATGATGCTATTTTTTACATTTGATTAAAGCTTTGAATCTCAAGATTAAGTATTAAAAAGGATTAGTGAACTCATTAAGAGTTTCTAAAAAGGAAAGTAGCTTTATTTATATTATGCCTAAATATTGAATAATAATTACAGAAGCATCCAATAAAATCGCTGATTATTCTCTAATAGAAACATATAGTAGCTAGCTTATTATGATATAACTTGTTAATATTATAAAAGGTGAAATAAGTATAGTTCTATGCAGTGCAAATAGAACCTAATTTATAATTAAATATGGAAATTAGTTTTAATCCTTGTGTAGCATCCACCACTCCTAAAAGCAAACTAATTCACTCTCTATCATTTAAGGACCTCGCTCATCTTAATGTGGAAAAAAATAATGTTAACTCAGAGCCTACTTCACCTGGAGAGCTTCCTCCTGCTGAGTAAATAAAGATAAAGAAAAAGAAGAGTAAAAAATTAAAGACAGTAAATTATCCTGCTAGCAAATTCGCTCCTGTAAATCCCTTTTTATAAAAGGTCAAAGCAGCTCTTGTCAATTGAAATGAAGGTTCCGGATTGAAAACCTAAGATGTTGAGCAGCCATAAAAAGGATGCCTTTAATAACTTAAATAGTAAAAAGAGATGATATAGAGATCTTGCAGTTCTGAAAATGTGATATCGTCGCTCGCTGTATAATAATTAGATGGAATATAAAAGAACAATTTCAACTTAAGCAACTTAAAAAAGAGCGGACTGATGGCTAAGAGGAATAAGAAATGAGAATCAAAGATAATTACAGTTTTAATTAAAAAGTTTAATGTGATATTTGAAGCTTCTCTAACAATTACACCTTCCTCTTATTATTAACTTGTCTTCCTTATCTGCTTTTATTCTACGAAAGCCAACAAATTTTAAAACTTGAAGATATGAAGCTTACTGTAGTTAAAGCAATTAATCTTAAGTAAAATGTTGGATGATTCTAGCATTATTTTTACTAAAATTGCACTTAATTATCTAAATTATTCACTTATAGAGATAACTCTAAGTAAGGTTATTAAATCTAACTTCTATAAAAATTCAAAGTAAAGTGTGATTAAAACAGCTAAATTGCTTTAAAAGGTAATTTCCTTCAAAATGATTAAATATTACCTAATATTTGATGGTGAAGGGTTCATATAGATATCGTAGCTATAAGACCATTTATTAAGATAGGAGATGCTGATAAAGCTTCTAGAGTAGTGTGCTGAATAGAAAGCTAAGGTTCTATCTTTATTCAAATTTTAATTAGAATATAGAAAAGTGTAAACTTAGTAAATTTCCAAATCTTAAAACTCTTTAGTTAGCAAATAAATATATTAAATAAAGTGTGGATACTATGGTATATTTAGAAAGTTATAAGGGAAATAATGAAATAAAGTAAAACTTAATATTTCAGTTGTTCAAGAAGTTGAACTATCGATTTGCTATTTAAAAGGTTATTGGAAGATTAGAAGATCTCATAATTGATCTGTCTTATAGAGTAAATAGAAGAATTACTAATAATACTTATATCTTAAATACTATTCCTATTGAATTTCTTATTATTAAGCTACCTATTGCCAATCTTATCTAGATTGGCCAATTATATATTTCTTATTTATAAAGCGCCATTTATAAAGCTTACCGTGCTTTTTTTGCTTATATTGTGTATACTACGATATCTCTAACTCCTAATCTTTATAGAGTATTTTTGTATATTAGACTACTTACTAACCTTAATTACTAGCTCTTAATAATCTTTAATTATCTTATGATATAAATTTAGCTTTAAGTTGTAATATCACGGTCAGTATTTAAATACCGTTATAAGTATTTAAATGACTATAATCTTAGATATTTAACTATCTTTCCCATTTATACTTCCTTATTTGTTTATTTTTACTATATGATAAAAAAGTTAAACCCATATTATCTTAGTTAGCTTGATTTAAATAAAGCTCTTCTTTGTCATCTCTTAGTCTTCTTTTATTAGTTTATTTAACTTAAACAGCGAAATTAAAATTTAGTAGACTTAGCTCTGAAGGAGAAATTCAGTTGCTTCAAAATTGGGAATTGGGTTAACTTAAAAGAAAATTTAGATTCAAATGATATTACGTTTAGGGAAATGGTTAATAGGGCTATTTAAATACTTGCTTTTAGCTTTTAAATTCATACAAAGTAAAAAACTCTATAGAGATGATGTCCTAAGCAACCTTAAAGGCTAATAGCATACTCTGAGCAATTCTTCAGCTTAATCAAAAATTGTTTGGCTTATAAAAAATTAAAAGGCAATTTATCATAATTAATCAGTTAAATAGCAATTTGGATAACTCTATTAGAAAGAAAAGTTAAGTCTAAAGATTTAGATATTAAATAAAATTATTAAACCAGTTATCTTATACTTCCCTTTTATACAAAAACACTAAATAGAAGCATAAAAAACTTAAAGCAAACTATAAAGCTTTAAGCATTAAATTTAGATGTACTAATTTAAGTTAAAAGGAAGAAAATTTAAATATCATTATTCTTAATCCTACTTGTAAATATTAATCTGACTTACTTAACTCTTAATATTATAGATTAAAAGCCAAAATAAATCACTATGTTTAAAGAGCATCAAGTTTAAAATAAAAGGCGGAATTTTTAAATAAAGAGGGCAAAAAGGAAACATAAAGTAAATGTAAAATCCAAGCATATGGTATAAATGTGACTTAGTATATAAATCTATAAAAATGATCTAGATGTAATTAATGAAAATAGGGATTGATATTCGTTTAGTAAGATAATGGTTGTATCAGGTTAGATTCATATGAAGTTATTATTTGAATGAAAATTTTAAATTTATTTGGCTAAATTTTTTTCTAAAAGTCAATAAAAATGGAATCTTAAGCTTAGAAGGTATTTAGTTTCTTAGATGAGGGAAAAGGCTATATATATAAGTCAGATTTGCCTCTGGCCTTACGAGCTTCAGGTATGATTATATCGGAAAAAGAATTAAAAATACTATAAGACAAGTAGCCTTTATAAATTACTCTAAAAGACTTCATAAGAATAATATCTCAACATAACAATGCTAATGAAGAGGATCTAAAATAAGCTTTTAATAGAATGGGAGCTAATAAAGAAACTTGCAGAATAACTTCGTAAAAACTCAAAGAAATTTTGACAGGTGCAGGTGAACCATTAGCTCTATAAGAGGTAGATGAAATTGTTTAAAAACTGGAAAGTTAGGGAAATATAGATTATCGAGTTTTTATCAAGGCGGTGATAAAAGATATGCCCACTTAGAAAAATTTTGCTTGACTTACTTATTTTAGTTATATTATACTCATTATTATCTTTTATAAAATCTTTCTATTAAAGAAAAATCCTTTCTTAACTTAAAAGTGTATTAGCTATAAGTAAGCCCCTAAAATATTGTAAGGTATTCTTAATAATAGTTATAAGTTAATCTTACAAATAAGATTGAGAATATCGTTTGGTCATTTGAGCAGAGAATATAGATTGTTGATCGTAGACTGATAGAGGCTACTTAATCATAATGAACTTTTTGCATTAAAATCTAGAGATAGACTTTATAAAGGATTTAATAAATTAGACTTATAATTTAATTTGAGACGCTTAAGCTTTGTAATGTTGCAAATTGGTTACTCAAAAAGATTATTACCAATACTTCAGGATTTTGAATCAGCTATTTATATAACTTTACTTTCAAATAAGCATTTTAGATTATAGTTAAGACTATCTTTTATATAATTTACCAAAGAAAAATAAGATTCTTACTTGACACCAACTATTAATCCCTTAGATTATCAGTGGTAGCAAATCACACAGTTTGGTAGCTTCCACTAGAATTTAAATATCTGTTTAATATAAAAAGTTACAATAACTGTCAGTGTCTTATATATTCATCATTCACTTCTATATAAATCAAATAGATACTATATCATATAATTTTGTATCTTCAGAGGAATAATCTCCCAATAAAAGACCCCAAATTACATTATATAAAGAAATATTAAATATTACTTGATTGGAAGCAATAACTAGTATACTGATTGTATATCATTGAGAAGATAGTTCCCATCTAAAATTTCAGATTTAATGTAATGAAAACAATTTTCACAATTACAGTTTGAGTATTTATTTATCAAGAAATATGAAGGAGTGGAAATAGTAAAGTTCAATAAATTAAAGCGTTAAGAAGTATTAATGTTATCAATACTATTCAACCTAAAATATCTATTTTTTATTATATATATAAATATAATTATGAAGGTGTAAAGCTTATTAGAAAGAGTATGATGCTATAGTTGAGTCTATAAAGAACAATAAATTTAATATCTTTGCTTAATAGTTTATGAATAAAGAAATATCAGCTAAATCATTAGGCTATATTGTCTCTTAGTCATTTGGTCATAATATATAGTTAAAATATACGTAATTTAGCTTAAGAAATAGATAATTTATTTTTAAGCTAGACTAGCAAAAATATTATTTTACACTTAATAAACTAGATATTAAAATTGATAAATAAGATAAGAAAATTAAGAGGTTATTTATAAAAGTATTCTGTTACTCTATATGAAAGATTAATGGGATCGTATTACAAATTTTATACTCTATATATTTAATGGCCTGCAGTGCTTGTGAACTTAACTTCTAAAGAAGGATATATGAAGATGAGGATAAGATCATGAAGAAATATTAATTTTTGCTTTTATTTTTAAAGAGTTAAAATTAAACTAAATCGTTCTTGAGACTTAAATTGCTTGTGACATATTTTTTAAATTATAATGATAAAGAGTGTCTTAGGAAGAGCTAGTCCTTTAACAAAGCGCTACTTCTTAAGCCGTCTTGGACTAGACGGGTATTTGAAGTAGGCTTAGGGAGTTTTGGCTCACTTTAGAGAACCAGGCCCAGCAAACTATAATCCTCATACGAATGAAATGTCAGAAACAGAACTTATGGATGAAGATGCACATGAACTCCAAACACATGTTGTCAATAACCCTTATGATTTAGAAATTTTCGGCGGTGATATTACTACTGCCAGAAACTTTGGTACAGTTGACAATCCAGTTCTTGTATTCTCAGCAAACGTAGGATGGAGATATGTATAGTGTCACGGTATGCATGACGAAGAAGAAGGTCACTCCCACAGTCAAGTTTGGTTTGTCTTGAGAGAAGGACCAATTCATAGATGTCATGCATGTGGACAATGCTTCAAATTAATAAATCTTCCAGATGCAATAACACCTGAAAGTGACTACTACCAAGAGCATTTTATGCCAATTAATGAAGATGACTTTGGAGATGATGAAGATTGGATGCAAAGATGGACATTCCACAATTACACAAAGCCCTATCCAACTTTATATCCCCATCAAAATACATTCAGAGCTTACATGTTGGTCAATAATGATGAACATGACAGAATTTTGACAGATCCAGCTTATAGAATGCAAAAACTCCATTAAGGTCATTAGATTGCAGATGCCTAGCACAGAGCAATGATGGATATTGAAGATAGATGGAGACTTGAAAATTTAGGAAAGTTTCCAAAATCATAATATACAAGACAAGATTATGAGGATCTAGTAACTTCTGAACTTGCTATTAGAAGACTCGATAGAGTTTTCAGCAAGATCTAATTGTTCAATAAGAGATAGTTCTTAGATTTTGAAAATCACGAGAGAAGAGAAAAAAGAATGTAAGAGAGAGCTAAAAACAGAGAAAGCTAAATTGAAATTTTACCTGAAGTAGATGAAGCAGAGTAACGTTTCAGAGATTACTATGAGACTGATTATGACTCTGAATGTGAATAGTAAAATGATCTAAATGACTTTGAGGAAATCTAGTAATCTCAGTTGCTTAACTTCGATAGTTTTAGATTTGTAGAAGAAGGTTCAGTTTTTCCAAAAGAGGGTGTTGTTTCTGTTTTCGATAAAAAATCATTTAGATTTAAACATAGAATATGGAATGATCCAACTCATGTCTATTTAGCCAGATAGAAGAGAATGATTTCAAGGTTCTTACAGAGGAAAGTAAACGCTCCTAAATTAGATCTCAATTTAATTGGTTAGGCAATATAGAAACAAGGTTTTTAGAAAGCTATTGAATAAGCAATGCCTTACAGAAATTGGTTGGTTGAAGAAGCAATTTAGCAATATAAAGATTACTATGAAAGTGACACTGAAGATTTAGAAGACTTCAAATACATGTCTCTAGAAGAAAGACTATCCTTCGCAAGGAACTTTGTAGATTACTCTGTCACTGATTAGAAACAAAACCAAAATTTAACAATGGTAGGAGATTATTCTCAAAGCTTGTTTGGAGGCTTCTGGTCTAATTTAAAGCATTTATTACCACAAGCTAAAAAGGTAGCGTAGGAAAAAGTATAGGAAGAATTCAAATAAGGAGACCTTACATATGAAAAATTCATTGAAGATTTAAAGAATTTTGAATTGGAAAAAACTTCTGAGCCTGAAAAAATTGAATGAGAATATTCAAACTTTAAGTTTAATTCCTATATCTAAAAGCGCGTATTCAATATTTTAACTATCTAACATCAAGTTTATTAAATTACTAGCAGTACCTTAAGTCATATACCACTGTATTAAGCATCTTCTCTATATCATTCTCAAAAATTTTATTATTTGATTCAGTACTCTCAGATATATTATGTTTCACCAGTTTATTTCTTATTTATAGTTCTAAATACTAAACTGATAACGCTAATTTAAGGTTCTTTTATATCTAATAAATCTATTGTTACTGTAATTAATTTTGTCAATAATATTCTCCGCTTTAAATTTGAATTTTTTGCATAATTTAATCAAATGGAAAGAGCAGAGCCGTAAGTTTTTTAGGAAGATGTGAGTTAGTAAATTGAATAAAACTAATAGCTGGAAGAAGAGAAATAGGTTTTGTAGACATAACCAACTTAGTCTCAGATGGCTACGTTCGATTTCTCTTAGCTAAAGATAAACTTAATACCTTCTGATTACAAGATCAGACCACTGACTAACTATTCAAGGACATAATGTTTTGCAAATGTGACTCTGCAATGCCTTATGTGCCTACCTCCTATCAGATCCTTATTTCAATAGATACCATCTTGTATTCAAGACTCTAATTAGAGATTACCTTTATTTACTTATGCGATGCTAGAGCTTCTAAAAGAAGTTCATTTAAAGAAAAATTAAAGTAAAATTTAAAGCATTAACTTGTTTTCTGGATCATCAGGACCACCAAAAAGCTGGTAATAAATCTTATAAAAATTCTAAGGAGTGGCCTTCATCTAATAAGACGCTGGAGAGTTTCTCAACTTCTTGCTAATGAACTTAGATTAAGAACTTAAATCTGCAATTAAATCAGTAGAAGCTCCAAAAAAATAAGAGATAGACTAAGGATGATAAGAAATAGGCTAAAAGAACTAAAAATCTATAGTTATAGCAGACTAGATTATATCATAGTAGCAGTTTCCAATAAGATATCTTTTTGAGGGTAAATTGAGAAAAGAAGTAAGAGCTGAGGGTAATTATAATTCTACTTCTTATTAGCAATATTGGCTTCTAACTCTAGATTTGGATCCTAATCTTTAAAGCCAAAGTCTTGATACTTCAATGGTAAATTTTTGTAGAGATGAGTAGTTAACTGATTTCAAAGTGAATAAAAAAGTAGTAAAAGCAGTAATGAAATCTAAACTAGACTAATTTCCACCAATCTTGGTTGTAAATTTTAAGCATTTTGCTTATTCATAATAATCAGGATAGTTTTATAAACTATAAACTAAAGTGACTTTTCCTAAAGTATGGCAAATAGATAATAACTTTCTGTCAGAAAGATGTAAATTGGAACGGAAATAGCATGAATATGAACTATATGCTATTATTATGCACAAAGGTACTTTACAATAAGGACATTACACTGCAGTTGTAAGAACAGGCTCTTCAGATTGGAGATTATTAAATGATGAAAATATTAGTATAGTACTTGACGATACCTAGGTAAGAAGCTTATCCCCTTATATTCTGTTTTATATGTTAAAACCTTGATTACGAACTAGATAAATTTTTAATTTTAGTATAGATACTTTATTTTATCATTTATACTTACTATTTAATTTCCTTTTACTATCTACAACCAAGCACATTTTATCTTAAATCAGTTTACTATTCTGATTCTTCTTTCTTCCTAAGGTTTTTATTTCTTAGGCTCTATACCTGCTTTGTTGATCTATAGCTCTCAGGCATATTAGCTATAATTTATGAGTTCCTTTATTTATTAAGTTGTAATAGAATATTGAAATAGCTTTGGGGCTTTTAAAATAAGATAAATTTAATAAAAATGGAAATTTCTCGCCTATTAAAAGTTATTAATATAGCTTTAGGAATAGCTACATTGGTAGTTGGAGTAATTGATGTTTTGTTCAAAATGAAAGACGCTGATGACGTTCTTTTCTATATTCTTTATATTTACTACATAATATTCGGGATCTTCATAATCTTGTCTCAAATACCTATAAAACAGCTCCTAGAAATGTTTGGCTTTATGAAGAGCTTCTTTGGTACTGGATGTTTCCTTATCCTGTAAGTTTTTACTTCAGAGTTGGTACTTTGCTAATTAACGGAAACTTTAATGACTTTTGGTACTAGTATTTACTCATGGTCTTTTTGTGCCTTGTTGGCGGATTTCATATTTATTACTCATGTGCGAGGGATAAGAAAGAAGAGGCGCCATCCGCATCAAACTGATGTAAAAAACATCAATACTTTTATATTTTCTTTATATTTTGATATTCTTCCTCCTTTAATACTAAACCTCAGCTTTAAGCACCTTACTATCTATTTTATACTACCTTTATAATATATCAGATAGTACATCGCTATTTCAAACACAACATCTAATCTCTTCTTCTTTAATAAACTTAAATTGCATTAGCACCATCAAATTTTAACCATTTACACTCTTTTAAAAATATGACTTATATATTTATAATAAACTCATAAGCAAGGAAAAAGATTTTCTCTAGAATAATGTATAAGCTAGTATGCTTTATATTATATATTAGACTAATATCTTTAATAAAATAAACTTTAATATCTCCATTTCTTCTAATTAGCTCTCTATATAAGTCCTATTTCACAAATTTTGTATCATGTAACTAGTTAAAGCCTTATTATCTTAATCCCAATGTAGTTGTATTTTTTAGTATCCACTATTTCTTAAAGACTCAAATTTCTTATTTCTCTTGCTTTATACTATAGAATATACGTTGACTCACTGATATTAAAAATAGACCTAAGAAAAGACTATTTATCTTGTATTATTATAGCGCTAATAATTTAAACTCTTGATGATAGAAAGAACAATAATTACACTATAAAGTCTGACTGCAATTCTAAGAATTTCCCTTAATTAGTAATAATTCCAGTAGAAACAAAGAGTTAATTTAATTTCACCATTAAGCAAAGTAAGATTCAAGCCATATTTTAGAAACTCTAATAAACATTAATAAATATCTAAGGAAAATTCAAAGATAAGCTTTTTATAGTATAATGGAAATACTTATTCAGTTTAAAATCTGAAGAAATATCAAAATTAGAATCAATGGATATTGACTTCGTTAGCAGCTTTATTTTACATTTATCTACATTATATTAAAATTGAGTGATGCTTCAATCTTTATAGATAAACTTGAATAGCATGCAGTTAAGATGTTAGAATAAAACTGTTAGTAAATCCATTAGATCAGCATTAACTATTAAGCAGCTGATCCATTTTAGTCAATACCATGAATATATATAAGAGATATTACAGATTCTACCTAGCAAGGTTAATTAATGGCATTTATTTTTATTTTAATATCTAGAGCTAAAAGAAGAGGAAATATAGAATAGATACTATATTTTTGTATATTCGAAGTAATTTTTAATAGATAATACTGATTATAGTAATATGCCTGTATTTTTAGCTTTTAATAATCATCGCTTAGAATTATGCCAATTTATTAAAACGCTGAAATGAGATGAAAATATTTTTTAGTATATTTGCTAAATATTTAGGATACTTCGACTATTATCATAGGGATTAGTATAAGTGATCAAAGGAATTTAGTATGAAATTTAATGAAAACACAAAAGAGTTTGAAGGTAGTATATTATGGGGTGGCTAAAGGAAGTTTAAAATTCTTACAAAGTAATTTAAAAATTTAAGATAACTTAGTGCTTTTTTCATCAAGACTGTACAAGTTTCAATCCGTATTTATGTCCAGCTGTAGATTTAATTTGAGCTTATTTCATAGATTTATATCTATCTGTTGCTTTATTATAGAAGAAATCTCTTAAGTTCTGTATTTTTGTTACGTCTATACTTGAATCTAATAACTGCTGTTCTTAATAAAATTTAAGTAGATTCAAATCAATTTTTCCATCTAGAGTTACTTATCCTTTGGTCAAATTGTTAATTACAAATTTTCATACCTATTCGCATTTTTATAGGAAATTCCTTCATACACTGTCTATTGTAGCCATTTTACCTATCTCAAATGGAGAAAGGAAAAAGCAAACATAAGCCTTTGTATGAAACCCAAGTCCGTTGAGGCCTTATTTTGGATCGAAAACCTCTTGTGTATGAGCTATATTTTTGTATCTTTTTTAAATAATATTCTTCTACTTTGAACCTAATTACCAATATAGTTCTTAAATTAACTACTTTAAACTCTCGTTTTCTTCATCCTTTTCCTTCATTTTGCGTCGCTGTATTTTCAATTCTCCTTAGCAAACGTCTAATTATTTTTTCAATTCCTCAACTGATATCTACTGATTAGCTATTGGTTTATTGAAGACTTTGTTCGCTCTATCTCCAAACTTTAAGGTACTTAAAGTTTCATTAGAGTTATAGGAATTAGAACTACAACATAGAATTATACTAGTATAGGAGTTTCCTCCTAAAGAATTCTACAATAACCTAGTGATTTTACTATCTCTATAAGGTACATGCTTTTTCTTTTCGCTCAAGGCTTAGATAACATTTCCTAAAGCTAAGAGTGATTTGTTTATATATTAAGCTTCTATCATTCTTTCTTATACTGCTCCTGTTTTTAATGCTCTCTCGCTTCCAGATAAATCTACAATGTACAGTTAGGATTATTTAGTGATGCCTTTAAGAGTGTCCATCACTTAGAAAGTAATTATAAAGATAGCGTGAGATCTAGAAGACTATTGATTACTCATAGTCTCAGCTATTTTTCTATTCAAGCTGCCTTGCTAAATCAAAGCAAGAACTTCCTTAATTGACTTAATTGGAACTTAAGTAGCATCTGTAACCCAAAGTCCAGCATTAGCATCTTATCTTAGTTTTAAAGGTAATGAATTAGGAAAAAGTAGATCTTTAATTTTCTCGTTGTATATTTCAATAAAGCTGGCTCTGATATCATAATTCACTGTAAAATCAGTTGAATTCATTATGTAGTCAAATATCATTTAGAAAAACCTTGGCATTATTCCTCGAAGTTCTAGACTTACGCTCTTCTTAATATTGTTTGGATTATCCCATCCAGGACCTAAAATTGTGTGAGTTTTTCCTGCGCCTGTCTAACCATAAGCAATAACAGCACAATTAAATCCTTATAAAACTGCCTCTAACAGAGGAGCAGCGCAAAAGTCGAAAATTTCTTTTTGTGAAGTATCTTCTTAAAATACCTTCTGGTAATGAAAAGAATGTACAGTCTTATTTGACATTATTTTAACTTCAGTCTAATCATTCTAAAACTCTATACAATTTGTACCTTCCAGTAGTTCTTTATCATTATCAGGCCTAAATCTAGCAAAAACATTAAGCGCATTTTTAAATGGTTTGGCTTTTCAATTTTGAGATAACTCCTCATTAAATACCTAAGCAGTTAACGGTCTATCTAAATTTTTATTAGTCTTCTTTTTCTTTTTAGTTACAATTAAACTCTATAAAGCATCGCTTTCGATAGATTTAGACCTTCTTCTGCTATTTAGAATAGCTTCTTATTAAACAGCTGTTAATTCTTGCTACTACTAAGTTTATTCAACATATTCTTCTGACTCTTCTTCCTAAGAGCTTTATTCCTTACTATCATAGCTATTATCAGTCATAATCTCTGAAAAGACAAGTTAATGTTAAGACATTTAATTATTAATTTAAACTTTTATTGCTTTCTAAACTCCTTATACCTCATTAGCCCTTCTACTTCTCTCTTATTATATACTATACTACCTTTAAGTGCATTAGTATACTAGTATAAGTATGATAATCATGCTGTATGTTGAATATACTAAATTGGTTATAATAGGAAAGGTAAGAGAGGTGATTAGACTAGTAGTAGGGATTTTAATAATAAAAAGTGCTTTTTTTTGATGTTAGACAAAGGACTAAATTGAGTATGTAATTTAGCTTTATGAAATGTATTTAATTTGTTACGCTATTATATGAAAGGGGAAGCTCTTGATTGCTTTAGTCTTAATTAGATTTATTAATGTTTTAGTTAATTATGAAAGTCTAAGGAAGAAGATGGTGAAAGCATTAAAATTATGATTAGATGTAAATTAAAAAAATCAATCAAGCTAAATCCTTGTGGATTGGAGTAGGTTTGCAACATTCCTTCACTTTGCACTAGCTTATAGATTTCTGTTTTAACCTTTCATACTTGCTTATATCTTTGTCATTCATCTTAATTAATTTTTAGGCTTCTTAATGATGCTTCAAGTAATTTTTTAGGATTACTGAGTCGTCTTCTCTATGTGCCAGTAAATTGAATCCGAATTCTACAGCATCCCTTAATCTTTAATATCACTCGTAGAGGATTATCTTATTAAAGCCTAATTTTGTAGCTGCATCTTCGTACTTCATTGTTTTACGATCATGGTTCTTTCTTCATTCATAAACAAGGTTAACCATCTGCTTTATTTTCATTTGCTTCGCTAGATTTCTCATAGCTTTTCCATTATTTTTAGCATCAGCTTCAGTTTCCTCTTCTTTAACTTAATTCTAAGATGTCTCTCTAGTAGATGAAAACAGTGCATAAGTTTAATTTGGTTAAGAATGAGGGGAAACAACGGACTGTTCTCTCGTAACTTCATTAGAGTTCTATATCTGAAAGCCTTGATTATTGAATATGTCTGTTTATATTATTATCGTATTAGCCTTACGAACCATAAGATGGACATTATTATAAGAAATTACAGGAATTTAAACGTTTCGGATATAAGGGACAGTTCCAATGAATGAGAAAATATCATCTAATCCTTTATAAAAAACCTAAAAGTTATTTAAATCATAATCTAGATCTTGGAGCTTCTAAAGCAATAACGAAATTGGAATATTTTCAGCCCCCTAATTAGTATTCACATCACTTCAAGTAACGCAGTTAATCTTCTCAATTTAGTTCTCTAAGGAATGAAAGTTCTGGTATTCAATAATGATGTTAAGCTGCAACTGACTAATTTCCATGTTAGTTAGTCCTAAAGATTGGCTCTCTGATTCAAGGATATGCTGTTGACTTTGATTTATGTTTTCTGTTTTAGTATTCATAATCATTTTTATTTTTATAGTGTAATAGAAAGCATAAAAATAAGTAATTAGCACAAATAACGACTAAACATTTAAACTATTAACTATAACCTTTTAAAACTTTCCAAAATACATTTTATTCTCGTAATTAACCAGCTTTCCTCCTTATTTACTTAGGGTTTTAAAATTTAGCTGTTAATTAGCTGACTTCAAGCTATAAATTAAACCTTCTTTCATTATTTTTATACTTCAAATTTATTAATTTAGATATACTCTTATTCTTTACTTCGTTTTTAAGCTCTTTTTTATGTATTCAATAGCCCAGTTGCTTTATTCTATATCTGGCCCTCATAAATAATGAAGCCATTATAGAAACAGAAAGATCCAACTTGAAAATTCTAACCAAAATATAAGGGAAATATATAAAAGTAGTTGGTTCTGAGTGTATTTACCTAAAAGTGCTAAGATGTAAGATCTGTAAGCAAATATTAGATTAATTATATACCTATTTATCATACTCTCTTATATCTCATTATACAATATAGCTCTTCTTATTTAAAATGACTGCCTTACCATTACTTAATTGCTAGTCCATTCTATTATCTTATTTCCTTTTCTATTAATGTTAGGCTTATTAGCTTAAATTTAGATTGAATTATTGGCTTTATTAAATAATATGGAAGGAGAATGGAAAGGTTTATTAAATTTGGCTTGTAGTTAGAGAGATTAAAGTAACTTTGGTTAGTAGTGTCAGTATAGGAAGATAGACAAATAGCCTTGGCTTAGTAAAGCATTATTACTTTCCCTTTTTCATTTACATGCAAATAGCTTTTAACTTATAAGCTTTATAATAAAGCTATTCTCCTGTTATTTTAAAAGAGTTAGCAAAAGAGACTTGAAGAGAGTTAAGATTGCCAAATCTCCCTACTCTGTTATTCCTTAAAGCAAATTAAGCTTGGTAGTCAAAAGAGAAAGGATGGCTATTGTCTAACATATAGAATTGGATAGCGATAAAATAAGGATAAAATGCTTTATGCTTAAGCAAGCTTTTTTATATATAAGAGAGTATAATTTTAAAGCTGTAAGTCCTGCTAGTAAATGAGCAGGATGAATATATTCATAAAGTAATGCAAGCAAATATTTAATCTCAATTACTAATAGAAGGGAATAAATCCCTAGTTAGAATACAGTAATTTTATATAACTGCTACATCTAAAGAAGTAATAGCTAGAGAATATCTAAGCAAAGAACCATTTTAAAAGCTATAAGTTCAAGACAGAATAACAGATACAGTTTTAACTTAATTTTTGCATTATTAACAAGAAGATAATATTAAAGGTGGTATCTACAAAGCATTCTGTATATTTAACTTTAAAAAGCAAGTCATTTAATATGCAAAAGCTATATATTAATTAATATAAAGAAGACAATAATAATCATTAGAAGGCTTATTAATAAATGGATCTTATTGAAATGGTTAGTAAATATAACTAATTACAATTTAGTTAAAGTAATTAGTGGTGCAAGTTAATTTATATTTTAAGCTGCTTTTAGAAAGAATTTATAGAAGATTCCTATAAGCTTTTTCGGATATTTGCAGGATTATTATTTTCCTGCTTACTTTGCTTTAGAAGTGTTAGAAGTGATTTGTCTATTTTTAATATATAATATACACCCTTTAATTTAAAAACATACCCATTATTAAACTTATAATTTCAATATCTTTACTTCATTATTTTATTATAGACCAGACAGAAATGTTAAAGAAGCTGAATTAATTTACTCTTTTTATTTAATTGCAAAAGATAATTCTATAATATGCTTAGAAAAGCTTATAATAAGCAATTTATTGTACTTAGTTTAATATATAGATTTCACTTTTTCCTTCAACAATAATTACTATTTATCTTCATTTTAAGTTTTATTTAATTATCTATATACCGTTAGATAGTCAATAGTGAACTACTTTACCTATAATACTATATTAAAGTATTCAAATTTTAAACTCTCTAAGTTATATAGTTTTGCTAGTCTTTTTTAACTGTAGTTGCTAAGAGTGTATAAGAGTACAAAATTAGTAAGATTTTTATATCTTTTGAGCTTTAAATATCTAAATAGAATTGTTTTAATAACTAATCTGATGCTCCAAGCTTTAGCATAAAAACTATGCTTCTACTTTATCTATTGAAACTTAATCTTAAAGAGAGCTTGAATCATTATCTTTGATATTCTTACTAGAAACTGTATGAGTTGTCAAGCAACATTTATTAAACCTGATATGCATAGTATTTTTGTATAAAACTATATAATATACGATGCTTTAAAAAAAGATAAGGAAGGACAGATAATGCAAAGAGTGGGATTAGACTAGATTTAAGATAAAACTTTTAAAAATGGAATTCTGTTTATAAATAAGCTCATAAATCTTGAAAGTTTTAGAGATCAAACTATTGAGAACTATTTTTAATACTCGGTGAGAAGTTAAAAGCACTCATCCTAAATTAAAAGATTACAAGAGATCATTATCCCACTTGTTTCTGACTGACATTTAGTTAACTACCTATCTAGCTCTGACTCTCTAGATCTAGGACTCCGTGTTTATTTAAAGACCTCTTCTCTTCTGCTCATGCTTCTGTAGAAGAAAGGATTCGGTTTTGTCATTAATTTACTCTATTTTTTTTCTGAGTTTTTTCCTTTAGTACTCTTAGTAATATTTATTACGCTTTCTATTCTCTTCAAGGAATTTTTGCTAAAGCTTTTCCTATTCCTTTTTATACATTAGATTTAGTTCTTAAGACTTTTTAAGTTCTTAAAGGCGATATTAAGCTAAACTCTATTTCTAGTCCATATAATCCTTTCTATTTTGAAGGATTTTTTGAGATTTTTCTTTGGTATTTTATATTTTAATATCTCTTTGTACTGAGACACTTCTAAGTCTTTCCATTTAATTAATTTTCTTTAGAATGTGCTGTTCAAATTTATTTTCCTATTCTCTAATCTTCTCATATATTTGATTTTTCTTCTCTTAAGCATTTGCTTGCATAGTTTCTATAACTGAAATTCTCTTCGTATCACTTTGCTACCTTTTCATTCTAAGTTAAGACCATCTTTATTACCTCTACGTCTCTAGATTTCTTATTCTTATTTATTCTTCTAATTCTTTCTGCTCAATCTTCCTTTTAAGCCTTTCTTCATTTTCCAATAGATTATATTCAGTTCTATCCTAATGTTCTTTTCTCCTTTGCTCAGCTTCAATCTAATTCTACTTAATTTTCTAGATTTTGTCGTTAATTCTTTTCTAGGACCTTTCATTCTCTTCTTAATTCTTTTTTAAGAGCTCAATTGCTTTCTTTTTAGACTCTTTTTCATCTTTTTCTGCTCTTTTCACTTTTTCAAGTTCTAGCATTTTTTGTGCTAAGCTCTTTTATCTTTCTTCTTACTGCTTTTTCCTTTTAACTAGGTGCTCCATTTTTAATTTCAATTAGTTTTGATTCTGTATTTCCCTCTATTGTTCAGCTACCCTTTATTCTTATTTAAACATATTCTACATCATCTTCATGTACTTAATTCGTCCTTTATCTATTTAATCAAAAGATGTATTTGAGAAGTTACTACTTTGGGTAAAACAAGGGTTATACTTATCATGAACAGGAGTTTTTGCTAGCATATTTAATCTACTTACTTTGCTTTGAGCTGATACTCTAGGGCTTAATATGTCGATAGTTGCTTTAACTTAGGCTTAATCTTTAGATTTTTACAACTCTAGAGCTAGCTTAAGCCTCTCACTTTTGATAGCTTTAATTTAACCTGCATAAAAGCTTACTCCTTCTCTTAGCTTCATAGAAGTTATAGTGCATTTTCTAAATATTCGCATCCTTCGAAATGTTCTAAAAGCACTCTGGAGGTTTATAAAGAAGTTCCTTAGGTTTGCATCCAAGCGACTTGCAAGCTTCTTTAGTAAGAGGAGTGTTAGGATACTTGACTTTCTCAAATTCAGGGAAATCATTAATGGAAATTTTATCTCTAGTGGTAGTAAAAGTTTATGAGTGTTGGTTATCATAAGTGGTTAGAGTATTTTCCATTGCTCAATAAATATATTTATATAGCTCCTTATTTATTTCTAATTACTATATTACTCTTCTATCCCTTTTATTACTAACGCTTCTTACTACTAAACCACTTCATACCCCACTATAGCATTTTCTATATACTATCTACTTTATTAAGCTTTTATATATATAACCCCCACTTTTAGAAAAGCTTCATAAGAAATATTTTAATTAGAGAGCAGTTTTAAAGTTCTAATAGCAAAGTATTATAAAAGAGAGACTATATAATAAAATGCTAAAGTAGAATACTCTATGGTTAACCTGCCATTCTTATAGATACTTTAACACCATTTAAAATAATACTTCAGTTACTAATAATAATCGTTTCTCTTAGTCCCTTTACACTCTTTTCTTACTGATATAGGAACTGAAGGGATTTTATATTATAGAGTCTATTTATCCTAATAAATTAATATCTTTACTTGCTAGAATCATTTTAATTGATAGTCTTAAATCTTATTAAGCATAAACTTAATTATAATTAGATCTAAAAGGAATTAATAAAGCGGTATAATATTGTAGGGTATAATTGTTTAGCTTATAGCTGGATAGGATAAATTTAAAAGAATCAAGGAATCCTAACTCTAAAATTTCTAGACTCATTAGCAAGAGAAAACTTCATAAAGAACAAGAAATTTTAGCTTAATCCTATTATAATCCCTTTAAATAAACAAAAAAGGGCAATAAATACTATACGTATAACCAAAAAAATATGTTGTTAGATAAACCTAGATTGGATAATATTACCATTAGCATATATAAACCCTAAGCAAATATATTCTTCATTTAATATTGAAAACTAAAAGTATCCTAATTAATAGCTTGTAACCTTCATATACATACTCGTGTTAAATACCTAACAAATTTTTAGAAGGAATTCAAAGATCAAACAAGATTTGAAGAAGGCAAGTAAAGGGTGCAAAAGCAGGAAAGGAGTAAGATTAAGATAAGCTGAGAGGCGATAAGATATCTAAATACAGTTAATTAAAATATAACTTAAATTTATTTACTAATATGTTTTATAGCCAAGCTTAGTAATTTAATTTTCTTACTATATCTTGAATTCTAATTCTCTATTAGCCTTTTTTTCTTTATTTTTTGCTATATTAATCAGAGTTAAAGCAAGTTACAAGCTTTGCTAAAAATAATGCTACTAGTTGACGTATAAGTTTGGTATTCATTTCTAAAAGTTTTGAGACTTTTAGACTTAAAGTGTTTACTTGATAGATTCAATAATTAAATGAGCAGTCTTTAATTTAATTAGATTCTTAGAATGAAATAGAGTGAAAATTAACCCAAAATTAACAGATTTAAATCCTTTGCTTTGTTTTACCTAGCAAGCTAGCTCTTTTACTAATTACTTATATTTCAATCTAGTTTATTAACTTTAATCAGTTGATAATAGCTTTACACTAGAGAGATTGTGAAAAAGTTTTAGATGTTGAAGCTAAAATGCAGATAGACGTTCAATATAAGTACAGTTAACTTACTATAAGTCCTAAATATTAAATTTAAAAGGCTTAGCTTACCCTTATCAATAGATCTTAATTTTAATTTTTAATTGAAGAATTAAAATTTGGAGTCTAATTGATTACTTAAAGTATCAAGTGTCTAATTAATATTAAATCTACTCTCAAAATCTAAAGTATTAAATACTATAAAGCCTGGTAATTAGGAAGCAAATGTGAGTAAGGAGATTAATGTAAGTCTATTCTTGTATATGAGTAAGATAAGCCTTTGATAAGTTAATCTTTTACTTTATGGCTATAAACATTAAAGCTTTCTGTTGATTATTTAGAAGCTTTTTCTCTGCCATGCTTTTAAAATGAATTAAGCTAAGTAAGAGAGTAAAGTGGAATGGAAATTAGTTAGTATGATTAGGTTTGTTTATTTTAAATGCTTTAAACTAGATATTTAAGGGTGTTTTAGTTGAAAATTATAATTCCCATTTTAAAATGCTGTCCCGAAAACTTTCGATTACAAATATCGCTAAACAATTGGCAGACAAAAGAGTACTAATGAGAGTTGATTTCAACGTTCCTTTGACTGAAGGAAAAATAGTTAATAACAAGAAGATCCGTGAAACACTTAACACTATTAACTTAGCACTTGAAAATGGTGCTAAGTCCGTTGTTTTGATGTCTCATTTAGGAAGACCAAATGGAGCTCCCAATGCTAAATATTCTTTGAAGCCAGTTGCTCCCGAATTATAGAAGTTACTTGGCAGACCAGTAACTTTTGTAGATGCTTGCGTAGGAGAAAAGGCCGAATCAGTCACAGCAAAACCATAATAAGGAACCGTTATTTTACTCGAAAATTTGAGATTCCATATTGAAGAAGAGGGAAAAGCAAAGAAATCAGACGGAACTAAAGTTTCAGCTGACAAAGAAAAGGTAAAAATATTCAGAAAATCCCTTACTAAGCATGGTGATGTCTTCATTAATGACGCCTTTGGGACAGCACATCGTGCACATAGCTCGATGGTGGGTGTTGATTTAAAAATTAAAGCTGCTGGACTCTTGTTAGCAAAAGAATTAAAATACTTCGGAAAAGCTCTTGAGAATCCCGAGAGACCAATGACTGTAATTTTAGGAGGAGCTAAAGTAGCAGACAAAATCTAGCTAATCATGTCATTACTTGAGAAATGCAATGAAATGATTATTGGAGGAGGAATGGCTTATACCTTCAAGAGTGTATTGGATAAAACTCCAATTGGAAAATCATTGTACGATAAGGAAGGAGCTGCTATAGTAAATGACATCATGAAGAAGGCCGCAGAAAAGAATGTTAAAATTCACTTGCCAGTTGATTTCTAATATGGTGACAAATTTGAAAAGGGATGTTAAGTAAGATAAGGTCCTTCAATTGATGATGGATGGATGGGACTTGATATCGGACCAATTTCTGCTGCAAAATTCGCTAAAGTAATTGAGAGAGGCAGAACTAT
Source organism: Loxodes magnus (assembly GCA_946699065.1). Taxonomy (NCBI): domain Eukaryota; phylum Ciliophora; class Karyorelictea; order Loxodida; family Loxodidae; genus Loxodes; species Loxodes magnus. The sequence goes on along the minus strand of CAMPDV010000196.1, from coordinate 270,585 downwards.
TATATGGAACGGTCCATTAGGAGTATTTGAGATTCCTCCTTTCCATGAAGGAAGCATGAAAGCTTTAAATGCTCTTAAAATAGCCACTGCAAGCGGAGCCATCACAATTGTTGGAGGTGGTGAAACAGCTACTTTTGCTGAGAATTTCGGAAAAGACTTTGTAAGTCATATCTCAACAGGAGGTGGTGCAAGTCTTGAATTACTAGAAGGAAAAACTCTCCCAGGAGTTGCCGCTCTCTCTGACATCTAACATTGAACTTTTTATTTCTAAAAGTATGTTAAATATATAACTCTTCTCTTCACTTTTCTAATCCAATAATAATTCTGTTAACCCTATTATTAACAAAAACTTCATTCTAAAGGTCAATTATTCTGTTGATTTTACCTTATTTTATCAAAATAATCCTATTTTAGAATTAGTTGTATAAGCATCTTTAACTCCCCCAAGCATATCCTTCCAAAAGTATGAGCTTACTTAAAAATCTCGCAAGCCTATTTAATAGTAAGTTTCTAATTAAATTTAAGTTTAACGTTTATATTATGGTTTAGTTAATAATCTAGATGCTAAATAATTAGTTAAATCAGTAGACTATATATATAAATATATATTCCTTCATATTGATTATTCAGTATTTATCTCATTCTTTATTTCCTTTACTTTTCCTTCTAACTTTCACTTTAATCCTTTTACACTGTTAGTAAATTAGATGTTTTTCTATCCTTTTTACAGAATAAGTTTTATAATAGTTTTACTTTAGAGGAAAGTATTCAAGTTAATTATTAGTGCCTCCTTTTAAACCTTTAGAACTGCTATTTTTAAGAGGTTAAAGCTTTGACATTTATAGAGTGTTAACTCTTCTTAATCCTTGCTCTTAGATTAACGATCTTGATAGAAGGTATCCTTTAATGCTATCCTTTTAGATAGCTTAACTCCTTATTGCTTATTTATTTACTTAACTTAAAGCATTTTTTATTAGTTGTGCCTGCTATTTATAAGCTTCATTAAGCTTTAGAAGAAACTCTCATTTGTAATTAGAATGTGCCAGAATTTTAATGAAGTTGAAGATATAAATGTTTGGCTCCTTAAAATAGCTTCTAATCTAACTAGAATATATAACATAAGCAAGCCTTATATATCAATATACTGAGAACGAAGTAATAAAGTAAAGTAGATTTGAAGCTTAATTTCCATATAAAGGATCAATATCCTCACTCCGTAAAATTCCTATCATTAAAGCTTCTAGAAGCTTCTTAATTGATTTTAACAATCATAAACATCTTTAAAAGTCTTAGAGTTTAAAAGTTGCAAAGGTTATGAACATAAGGAATAATGAAAAAGCATAACGCATTTCTCTTTTTAAGTAGAAGGGTAAATAAAATAACTAGACATTATTAATTTACTCTATAAGTAAGAAAGAGTATTATTGTATTGGTAGCATTATAAGCTAAGAAAGTCCTAAAATAAGAGTTGTTTAATATATAGAGTAATAACTAATATCTAGTATTAAAATCCATATTCTACTTGACTATCTTTACTAGATTGGTAGACTAGTGGTTAATTAATTAGCTTGAAGCCTATTACTAGTATGAGAAGTATGAATAGCATAGAAGTAAAAGTTAAGTAAATATCATTTAAAGGAATTTTTTAAACCATTCAAAAGCTGGCTTTATAAATATACTTATAATGCAGCAAATGCCTAGCAGATTATTCACTACTATAAAAAGTAGAACATAATGCCAACCATAATATTATTCAATCATGCCTACACATAAATTTCCGAACGAAGCCCCGAAACTTCCGAATCCGTCTATGATACCTGTTGCAGTGCTGATTTATTCTTTTTTTTCATCAGGCTGAGTTTGAATTGTTTAGATCGCATTCATTTCGTCTATTTATTAAATTTCGTTTTCAGTTTCTGGAGATTGCTATCCTAAATCAGCAGGAATTGTTGCTGAAATTAAAGAGCTAGATCCAGTAATTAAAAATCCTGCTAGTGGAATCAAAATATAGAAAGAAGACCTTTCAAACAAGAAAAGCAGGCTCATAATAAAAGTTCCCAGTATTTGGCTGCCTAAAACAACTAATCCCCTTTATTCTATGCAGTATTTATCAGAAATCACCCCTTAAATGAAAAAACCTGTAATTCCTCCTATTTCAAATAAAGTCATAATAACAGCTGATTCGTAAAGAGTAAAACCCATTACCATTGTTAAAATGAAGGGAAGCCAATATGCCAAGCAGTAAATTACCAGTTTGTTGAAGAAAAAGTTGCATGCAAATTGGATTATGTGCTTGTTTTAGAATTACGTACATAGAGATTAGAGGAAACTCCAAATTCTTTAATTGACACTTTTCAAAGGAATCATTTGTATAGCTAAGGTTCTTGCACTTTGATTAGAAAAGTCTTATAATTCAATTGCTTATTAAGCTCTTAATTCTTAATTGCTTAAGGATGGCATGAATAAGGCAATTAAGACTCCAATTAGTACATTTATTAATCCGTTGATAAAGCAAACATAAGTCCAGTGATAGCCTAGGCTGTTTATAACAATTCCACTTATTTATTCGCCTATTATATTACCAAGGGCTTAGCAACTTGCCCAGCATCCTAGTACAAAGCCTCTTGTCTTTCTTTTGTAATACAGACTGACTATAGCAATGTTAGTTGGGTATCCTGCAGATTAGAAGAAGCCGTTAAGAATTAAAATCAGGAATAAATATGTTTGAGAGTACGGGCTAAAATAGTCTGCCAAAAATATTAAGGCGAAGGCTATTCCACTCAACGCGTTTATTATTACTAAAAATTACTTTTTATTATAGCTTTCTCCAAGTCTCCCTCCTATTATATTTCCAATGCCATATACAATTAGAAAAGTAAAGTCCAGATATCCAAGTATACTGGGTGTGAGTTATAACTCAGTACTAAGTGATGGCTTTATCATGCTCCAACTTAGTCTGAGTATATGTAATCCGCAATAAGAAAGGTAAGTAAGTCCAAAAATTTGAGCTTTGATCTTCCACTCGCTAGCTTAATTTTGATCCTTATCTTCTAACATCTTTCTGAATATATAAATTAGTTAGTTTATACAATGTTAACTGATTTATTAATACTTTTGCTTTATAATGAAATTAATAGTTTTGAATATATCAGAGATTTATTTACCTTGCCAGTAGATTTATATGGAAAGAGAGTTTAAAAAAGAAAGATAAATTAACATGTTCATCACATTATTAGATCTCTAAGGAAACTCTGAGAATTCTCTTCTTTTGCGAACATCTTTAGAACAGGCTCGCTTTGCTATTTTTCAATGAAATTTGTAGTTGTACCTTGCTACTCTGGATCTACTTCTGATATTCTCTCTTTTATCAAATGCTATTCTGGATCTACTTCTGATATTCTCTCTTTTATCAAATGCTATTTTGTCATGTTTTGTGATTCCTCTATAGGTTAAGTTGATTCACCTTCACTTGTTTTTTCCACTTGCTATTACACTAGTTCTGGAGTTTACTCTGAATCTTCATCACTGTCACTATTTTAGGAGATTAAGGTATTTTAATTTAGCACCTAATTGCTTAACTAACCATTCTAACTATCATCAGTTAAAATTAAATCTTTAAGAAGACTGAACAATCCTTAGCTCCTAGCATATTTGTACGAAGTTGGATTATTCGTTTTTGTCTTTAATTGTATCAAAGAAACTGGCCTAAGTAATTCGAATATCTCATCTTAGTCGATTTAGTTTAAATCTAGAGGTAAATTGTCTTATGGTATTTATACTAGACTTCCTTAAATTTAGGTAATGCTTTCTTAGGTAGAATTATCAATTAAATCACTTTACTAAGTATTGATTTAAGTGAAAACCTATATATTTTCTTTAGCAGCAACACAGCCAATCTTATCTTTCTTAATTTTGCTTTAGATTTACAAGAGGCTTTAGCTATTCCATTTCGCATAATCCTTAGGCAATTAATTTCCGTTACTTATCAAACTTTATCCTCTTTTCGCTCTCTATTCTTAAGTTTTAATTCGTTATTAGAAAGTTGCAAAGCATACAAGCACAAGTGCAAATAGCAGAACAAGACTCGATTTCATGTTATATAGATAACAACGTGTCACTCTTTTAAATAAGATCTAATACCCAAAATTAGCGGTTTTTTGAGTTTTAAATAGTATTTACCTTGAAAGGTATTAATAAAGGCTAATTTTTATACCTTTTCATATTCGTTTTTTCTAAGTTTAGTTTCGTTGTTACTTTGCGTTACGTTTATATAAATAATAACACTTACATAATCAACTCTGCTTGACTTAAACATAGCTATGCTAATTACCTCTTTATATACTTTTAATTGCCCCATATTAACCTTAAATTAGATAAATATAGATTAGATTCTATCCCCACTTGTTTCTTTATAGCCACTAACCTCCTTTTCCAGTGGAGATTATTTATAAATACCAGTGTTTCATATTAAGAGATAAATTAGATAGAAAGTATTACAGAACTACCTTACAGTCTTAAACAAAGCTACCTTCCTTTAAAAAGGTCTAGATAATTGGTTATATCTAAATAAATATGAAGCATTAATTTATATTTCCACTTCTTATTTAAATTAATCTTTTCACTATAGGCATTATAATGCACTATTTTTATCCTAACTTTACTCTTTAGTATGCAAACAATATGTTAGATTACACTCCTTCTTAGTTTCTATGGTATATTTTAATTTTCTATCCCTTTCTTATATAATCTATAGATATACATGTTACAATGAAATACACCACTATCCGTTTTAAAACTTACCTATTTACTACCCTTTAATTTAATAACCTTATCTTTACTTCATTCTCACAACCTTTAAAACTAGTTTATAGTTTTAGTATTAACCATATCCTGATTATTGTAGATATATCTTTATACTATAAAGAAAGTGATTATATTACTAGTGCTAGTTTTATTAATTAGTCTCATTGAATATTGTAATTCTATTATCTTCTATAGCTTAAAGCTACCATATATTTACTTTTAGTATTGCTCTGTAACCAGCATGCTAGATTCTATTATATCTACTTATATTAAAAGCTAAACTCTATATTTATTCCCAGTCTTTTAAGTTTAGGATACTCTACTTTAGAAATTTATCACTCTCAATTCCAAAGCTCTTCCTATCTCTTCTCTATTTGCCACATATAATCTCAGTTCAATATTAATTTCCCTATTTTCATTTCTCTTTTAACAAAATTGCCTTAAACCTAGATGGTCATAGCAGTTATTATATAAGATAGCTATTATTGTATAGCTTAATACTTGGCAATGTAAGTATGAATAGCCATGCAAATCAGATAGTTGCTTTAACTATATCTAGCCTTATTTTGTGCTATCTACATTTACTTGTTTTAAGCTTATCTCTCTTGATATTTGATATAGTCTAGTTATATCTACTTATAGCTTATGCATGCTAGGTATTGGCATAACTCTAATGAAAGCAGTAGGAGGTAAGAAGAGTAAGGTTAGAAGGGAATTAAATGAAATATAAAGTTTGTAAATAATAAAATTAATGGGAAGTTAATAGCCTAAGTCTCATTATGAATAGCTATTAGATGCATTGTATCAAGCAGAAAAGAAACTAAACTATTATGATAAAAACTCAGATACTATAGAAATGAGCTTTAAAAAGTATAGCTATTACTAGTAAATTAGCTCTAAATAGCTATCTAAAGCTTTATAGGCAGCTGAACTAGCTGAATTGCCTGATGAATGATTTTTTAAGGTGAAGAAGAAAGATCCTGTTTGACTCTTCTATAAGAACTTCAGAAGAGCTGACTCTATGTATGATCTATAGAAATTAGTCTTATGTGGTATATTATTGAGCTAGCAGTAACCTAAGTAAAAGGCTAAGCAGATCTTTAGAAACCTTGATTTAGAGTACTAAAAGTCTATTAGTGCTTAGTAGGTCGAGGAGTTCATAGAACTGGCATTAAATTTAGTTAACGTCTATTTAGTTAAATATGCAGAAGGAGAAATTATGGAAGATGGAGAAGAGTTAACCAAAAAGTAATGCCAGGAAATCACTGAAAAATGGAGCAAAACTAACTTGAAGCAGATTCTATTCAAATCCATACTGAAAGGTTAGTAGAAACTAACAAAGCTTCAGTTTGTTAATGCATTAATTTTAGGATAGTATGACTGAACATCTTCTAATGAAATTAGAAATATGTAAATATAACTTGTCAGAGAAATAGAAAAAAAACAGAAGGACTTTAGGGATAAAGAGGGATTTATTCCAGATTAACTTATTTAAATAGCACAGTTTTTTGCTGTTTTTAAATTAAGTAATCAGTTTTTAAAGCTCATTAAAAAGATATTACCATTTACTCCAACTACTTAAACCTATTAGAGTCTTAACGTAGCTAAAGAGTAAGTTCAAACTTTATTAGTAATCCTTAAATGTAGATCTCATATAAGGATTTGCATATATTAATCTATAGAGCTTTATACTGTATAATTTAATTATAATTCACAGGGAAAATTTCTTGATGGTGTAACAATTAAAATAAAAGAAAAAAGAATAATAAATAGTATTTAAAAAATAGTGCTAGTGAAGAACTTATTGAGGATATAAATTTACTTAAGTTAGCTAGAGGAATAAAATTATGAAGTTTCAAGTTTAAAAATTTTATTTAAATATATGCTTTAAAAGCAGTTTTACTAAAGTTAAATTATAAGTCCTTTAGATTCTAAAGAATATTTGAATATTCTTTGACTTCTTAGATTTATAGTTATAGATTATAATCGATATTCAAAGACAGGCTTTGAATATAAAACATTAACTTAAATTTGGAGTATTATTAAAGGAATCTAACCATGCTTTATGTTTGTTTTGTTAGATTTGTCTCCGCTTTCGAACAAAGTATCGAAAAATTAAACTTCGATCAACTAATGCACAAAAGGGTTTACAGGCTATTTAATATCAAAGCTTTTTTCTCCTTACAGTAAAGTTTTAACAGTGTATGCCTCATTTGCCTTTATCTAGACTTTCTTATCTAAATAAATCAATTATACTTTTGAGTCACTTACTGATAATTTATCTAGATTTACTCTTTACCTGAGTATAATTCAACGCCTCTAGCGCTAGCTGATTAAAGTATTACCAGCTCCTTAACAATAAATGATGTTCCTTGCTAGATAGTTCCATATAATCCTAATCCTATTAAAATAGCATCTCTGCTAGTTCTAAAGCTAATACAGTCATATCCGTTTCCATTTAATTTCCAGCTTTGAGTATAATTTTAGCATCTGTAAGCTTCTATAATCTAATTTTAGTCTTAAGACATACTTAGCTATATGTCAAACATTTAGTCTATGCTTTTATAAAGCTCTTCAACTTTAACTTTTAGCTCTGTTTTTATTTTATAATTAGGGTCATTAACCTAAAAATTCCCTATCTTATCCTAACTTTATATAATCTATTTAAGCTTTTTAACATCTTGGTTGCAGAACTAAGTTTTGAGAGTTAGCAAGCTCATCTATTGCTAATAATTTTCAATGAACTAAGCAATCTCTCTTTTATATGAGATAGTCTAGCTTTCTATGAAGCTCATTTTCTCTTAAAATGCTTCATTCACTTTCTTAGTGATTATCTCGTTTTAATTTTGTAGCTCTTTTAAGCTTTCAGTGCAAAATTTGTCTAAGTGGTTTCAATAGTTTTGCATTTTGCTTAACTGCTTAGAAAATATTCCTTTATGCTCTAAAAGCCTTTGCTGAAAAGATTATATATCTGGCTTTAGTTCTTGCATTATTGTCTGCACATCAACAACATCATGACTATTATGCTCTCCTGTTAATAGGCATTTATAGCATAATTATTACTCTTCTGTTTTGCATCAAAGATCTGCTTACTTTTAATGAACTTGGCAGTTCATTTAATTAGTATTATTACTAGTTCCAGTCTAAATTAGCTCTAAAATAGCATAAACTGTAAGCAAGCTCAAAGGCTCAGATTGAAAAGTTTGCATATCTTTAGGACACTGAATGTAGTTAAATTTCTAATGCATTTCGTTCAAGCATAATAAGCATAAAGTATGCCCACATGGTAGGATCTTAGGTATTCTATCTTAAGAATCAAATTCATTGAGACAAATAGTGCACTCAATATTTTGCTGCATTTTGTTAAAATTAGTCTTTAATATAGAGAAGGCTATAGTAAGTATATTAGTATTAAGTGTTAAGAAAGGCATAATAAAATAATCACAAGTTATTGATGACTGCCTAAGTATACTCTGAACACTTGGCTGAGCCTCCTATATCACGAGTAATTGTTAAGCCATCACTGAGAGTCTTCTTAACAGCTCTTTCTACTTTCTCAGCTACTTCTCTTAACCCCATATGTTTTAACATCTAAATTAAGAATTACCATTACTGCACTTAAGCAGAGAGCTGTAGGGTTTGCTAAATTCTTCCCAGCAATATCTGGAGCTGATCCATGAACTGCTTCGAAGACTGAGACATCAACACCTATATTAGCGGAAGGAACTAAACCTAATCCACCAATTAATCCAGCACATAAATCGGAAATGATATCTCCATATAAATTTGGCATGACCATAACATCAACCAATTAAGGATTCATTGTAAGAATCATACTAGTTGTGTCTACTTGCTTTTCAATATATTTGATATTTGGATAAGATTGTGCTACTTTACGACACTCATTTAAGAATAAGCCATCAGACATTTTCATAACACTAGCTTTGTGTAGCGCCAATACTTCTTTTCTTCCTTCTCTTTAAGCATAATCAAATGCGTATTTAGCAATCCTATTACTGGCCTTTTAGCTGATTATTTTTAGATTTTCAATGACACCAGGGATTACTTAGTGCTCTAATCCAGAGTATTCTCCTTCAGTATTTTCCCTAATCGTCACAACATTAACGTTTTGATAAAGTCCTCCTCCTACATTGGGAATACTTTAACAGGGCCTAACATTAGCATATAAGTCAAGCTTTTTCCTCAACGTTACATTTAAAGATCTAAAACCAGATCCAATAGGAGTAGTATATGGTCCCTTCAAGCTAACTTTATGGGTATAAAAAGCATCCATGGTTTGCTACTTTATAACATTGGGATCATTTCAGTCTAGATCATGCACTTCCCAGTTAATAGGAGCTTAGGCAGCATCAAAAATTTTACAAACTGCCTAAGAAATTTCAGGACCAATTCCATCTCCCTAGAGAAGAACAATAGTCTTACTAGAAAATGTTCTAAATAAGTTCCTTGCTATCATTTATTAATATTAATATAGATTAATTATTCTTAATTTAATCCTTCCTTATGGATTCTATTTTGATCTTTTCTTTACCAAACACTATATAAAGATCTTTATTTTATACTTCACTGTCTACCTAAATTAGCTAGAAAATTATATAAAAATGTAATTAATATTAGCTAAGTAACTAAGATACATTATTCTTAGTAGTCTACTCCTCTTTTGCTCTCATTAGTCTTTTAAGTAGACTTTGCTTTTAATAGTTTAAAATAGTTCCTTATAGCCATGCTTTTAATAGTATGCTTATATATTAGCAAAGTAATTTCTTCGACTTACATTTATCTATCAAGCTTTTGATTTCCTTATATATCTTGTGAGTATCATTAAATAATCAGATGCACCATATTATAGTATTATATAATAGCAATCTTTTCTTATATAGCTACAACTTATTCTGATATAACTATTTCCTTCTTATTTTCAAAGCTTAATTGTCATTGTATGGGATTTATTAATCTTAGTATGAATGACTAGATACAGTTCTAAGTGTATCAGCTTTAGTTTATTACAGATTGACTAATTAAGGTTGTAGAGAAACTCCTTTAAATAGATTTTGCATTAGCTTTAATAAGCCTAGTATTGAAAAAGCTTCAGAGCTTAATTAATTTTTTAATTTCTACTAGAGTAACTTGCAATGCATCAATCTCTAACTCCAGCAGCATATAACTATCTTTATTTATAACTAAGGCATTGCTAGTAAGATTATACAACTAACTTCTAAAACTGTGAAAGTCTTTTTATAATAAGAGTCTTAAACTCTTTAAATACTACAGTTGATTGGTAGAAGCTAGGACTTAATAATGTGCTATTAACTTAGTTTCTATTTTTAATCAACTTCTTATTTAAATCTGACAGATTCTAAGCAATATATAAATAGCTGTCAGCTTAGATTATACAGAATAGTTTACCTATCTCAGTACTTAATTATAGGAGAATAAACTAATACATTGGCATATTTGTATTACTAGCTTGTATCACCATAATATCCGTATTGCCAGTAAATAAAAGGTACTTTTAGTAATTTAAAGCAATATATTCTACCATAGAGAAAAGTTATGAAGTATACAACTAGAAGATAATAAAGGTACTACATATAAATTTAGATTTGAAGGCTTTTAATCTAAAATTGTAATATAAGTGTAGCTTCTATACTTTTAAATGAATAAGATATATCTTAACACTTATAAGTCTACCTAATCAAATTTATCATACTTTAGGTAGAATCTATCTATTAACTATCTAAACTGTAAGCATGTAAAATTAACGATTAGTAATAAACTGATTTACAGGCTTTTTGACTTTGCCAAAATAAAGTAGAAATCTTATTGAATGAAGATGCTTGCAATTGTTCCTTGATATTATACCTCTAGTTCGTTTAGGAATGTAGAAAGTATAGAACTCATAAAGTTTAAAGAGTTCTAGCCTAGATAATTAGGTATGCTTATCTTTGATTGATTCAATGCTAATATACCTTAAGAAAGTTATTTGGCTCTTTATTATTCTATTAGTTATCAATGCGTTTAACTATAATATACTTAAGAAATCAAAGGGACTAAATTAAGTTTAGGTAACGAGGCAAAAAGAAAATTTGAAAAAGGAATAAGAATTCTTAATCTTAAGTGGATAATTGGAAATAAAAAAGAGAACTAATGTTAACTAAAGAAAATACTAGAAGTGGAGTAATGAAGATTAATAATTGCTAAACTATATATATCATTAACTTAAGCTATACCAATCATTAGTTTAAATTAAGGTATAGAAAAATTAAAACTTCCGTTCAATACATCAATGCAAATAAAAGGAAGGTTAATTTTCTTATGATAGTTTCTAATAATGAGGATGTGCATCTTTGTATAGTTTATAAAGATATAACGCATATCAAGGTTAATGTCCAAATTTAGGAAGTAATATAAATAAGCTAAACAAGTAACTTAATAGGGTTGCTATAATTTTGCTAGATAGCTTAAAATGAACATACTGTCTTAATATGCAAAGTGTTATTTGTACAATTTTCAAATTTATCATAACTCCAGAAGATTTAGATTTAAGGAGGATAGCCTTATTTTCTTTCGAGTGCTTCTAAGGTTACTAATTAAACATATGATGAAGTTAAAATAGGAGTAAGAATACAAAGGGGCTAGAGTTGAAAAATAATAAAAGAGAATGTTTAAGGTTTGTTAACAGTAATTTTCTCTATATTTTCTAATTTCTTTTTAGCTTCATATTGTTCTGCTTTAATGATCGATAATAGTCCTCCTACTGTAACTGTTCCACCTAGTCAAACTCATATTCCTGGAAAGTGATTAATTTGCATAGCTCATGCATATAAACCAGCAAATGGGAATTAAAGTAAGCAAGCGGTTGAGAAAAGTAATGGATCTACCAGTTCTAAAGATCTATAGACAGCGTACTAAGAAATCCATTAATCCCAGCCTACAATAACAGTTATTCAGATGACATCATAGTTTCATTCAATTCTGTAAAAATTGTCCTTTTCAAATATAAAGCACAAAACGAATCCACTTACAACACAAACACTTGTAAGGATAGATGAAAAAACACAAACAGGAAAGTTTTCTTTCATGAAAGAATAAGTATGAATAGTATATGCCGCTGCTGCAGCAGCTCCTACTAAGGACATCAAATTGCCTATCGCCATTGATCCTATTGAAAAAGAATCATTTGACTCATCAATATCAAGTATAGTCATGCCACATCCAAATAAACCAATAACTGATCCAAAAATAGCTAAGAAATGAGTAGGAATACAATTAATCAACTTCCAAATAACGATGCAAATGCTCGTACATTACACCAATAAAGCATTCTAAGCTACAGTAGTGTATTTCATAGGAAATACATAAGAAATCTAGCTTATTGTATAAAATATTATTGTCAGCACCACTTTCTTTTTCTAAGCTTTGTACCTTTAAATCGTGTTTTTAAACTCTTAAAGTCCCATTTAATGAACTTCTTTTATACCCTAAATTAAGAAAAAGAACAAACATCCTAAATTTGCAAGTGAAAACCTGAGCATAAAGGGATATGTCACATATAAGAAAGTGAGTCCTGTGTATAAAGCACCTATAACTACATACACTGAAACCCATAAAAAAGCGAAAAGAAATAAATATTTTTTTTATTTCGGAGCAGGTTACTCCTTAGTAGGTTAAGCATCTGGGATTTCCTATAAACTAGCATCTGAAATATGAATTGTTTGGGTATAGAGCGACTTCTGAAAACTTTAGTAGTGAAGTAAAGGTGTTCGAGTAAAAGGGTAAATACCCATTAGCATATCATTTTCTAGTTCTTCAAGTATTTCTTGTACTTCTGGAATAGCTACTGCTAACTATGGTTCTACTTTTTAAGGATCTTCCTACATATTTATATTTAATCCAAATAATACAGTTTATCTTATATAACCACTCTCTTAAACTCCTTACTCCTATTCTCTTCATATACTATGACTATTCTATCACTCCTTTCATTCTTACTTATCTAAACAAAAAAACAGTATAAGCTATCTTAGTAGAAATAGGTATAAGAGTGTGAGAAGAGTTACTGGCTACTTTTGAAGTACTAGTTTAATTACTTAATTAGACTAAAGTTACAAAGATCAACTACAATTAAGGGAAAATGGAAGCTGCCAGCTAATTGCTACAAGAGCATAATTATGCAAGCAAGTAACTTAGAAAAATTTTAAATTAAGATAACCCTCAATCATAGTCTAGGGAAATTGAATTCTCTTCCCTCAACTACGATTAAGGATTTGGTGCTGTAGTATTTTAACAGCAGTCTAAAACTCCTAGATCGCCAAATCTTTCTTAGCTTAATTAAAAAAACAGTCTAACAGAGAGAGGGAATCAGGAAAGCTAATAAAGTAACTATAACGACTAAGATGACCAACTAAATGATTAGCAGTAGATTGAAATATACTAATAATAGAACTAGAAAAACATGTTCAGAAATTATGGATCAAAGTAAAAGCTTATTAAGAGAGAAAAAACTTAAAGCCCATCACTATAATCCATGACACCTAAATTGAAGTTCTTAAAAATCAAAGATACCAACCAGAACGAGGAAAGCTATTATAACAACGAGGAGAATATCAAATTTAGAGACCAATCATTTTACATAAGATAACGGGGATATAATTAATTCAAGAAGCAAACTCCTAAATCTCCTGAATAAGCTACATTTAGTGACTAATTAAAATAAACTATAAAGAATATGGAAGAGTAATTAAGATACCATAACAAATAAAGTCAAGAGTATTAAAAAATATTGAACTTTATCCAAATGTTGAGATAAGAACTTCAAAAGGAAGACGAAATCTAATAGAGTAAAAATGAGTGATTCAGAAAGATTAAAAAACCTAAACCTTTGGAAAATTGCTTTGACAGTAAGAAGCAAAGACAATATATGGCAGGCTTAAAAGACATCTTCAAGTTTTACTCTAAATAAACTGTTTATATAGGCCGAGGAACTACTTTCGACAAAATTGCACGAATGAATGAAACTTGGCGTCCTGGTACTTTTTTAAAATTTTGTAAGGATTTTGAACTTATATTGCCTAAGAAGAATAAGAAAGGATATCTGAATAGACAGTAAATCATAGACATTTTTAAGATGAATTCCTAGCTTAAAGAAATGGATTTTGATAAGTTCATTGATGGCTTAAGAGCAATGGCTTGCTAAATTTACATTGCTGCTAACTATGGAGATTTTATAGACAAAAGATCAGATGAAGAGAAGGTAGATTTGCTTTATTAGAGAATTAGCTGCGATAATCCTGAGGTATATTCTCTAAAGTTGAAGACTATAGGATAGCCTTTTGATATGGAAAACTTACCTCCAAGAGAAGAACAGAACTGAAGCTAAAAATATATTAATAGAAATACTCAAGAGAAAAAGAAACAGATAATGCTCTGAAAAAAGCTAAAGCAGTGTAAGATATTTACTTTAGAGGAAAACAATGAATCGAAATTTAAATAAAAGTAAATCTAAGAGTCTAAAATAATTAAGCATTAATTGGAGCTAGAACAAAGGCTAATTCATGAGATACATCAGGAGTAATTAGAAACTAGAAGGGAACAAATCTATAACCTAAAGGAATTGAATAACATGAAATCAAACGCTACCAAAAACTAAACCAAAAAATAGCAAGAAGAAATTAATGCTACGCTAGAAGGATTAATTGAAGGGGACGAATCAGGAGACGAACTTATAGGTAAGTCTTTAAAATTTTCAGATAAGCTATATCCTATAAAATGAAGATGCTATACTAGAAGTTCAAATATTTATAATTTAATGTTCTTTTATATAGCCTTAGTTAACATTTAAAACAACCTATTCTCAATATCAAGATACTATAATCCTGATATTACAAGATCTTATGGTAAGACATAGCAACCAACTTAATAGTTTAAGTTATCAACTCATCCTGAAGTAAGACACTCTTAAGTATATTGCAAAGCATAAATTAAAAGTCAGATATAAAGCAAATATATGGTTTGGATACTTCTGATTCAAATATTTATTTCCAGTAATATAAGATAGAAGTTTAATCATCTCATTTAATAGCTAATGATATGCTAATATTTTGAAGCATGGACTAATAAAATCCGCGCTATTTAAGCTAAAATTATAAATAAAGTATTTTTAAGATCAATTATAGTTCATAAGTTAGGATTCAATTCCATGATACTTTCTTAAGTCATAAAAGAGCTAAATATTTCAGAGATATAGTATTAAGAAGGTAGATAATTGAAAGTTGGGAGCTTATCTTACTGTTTATAAAGGCGTTCTGTTTTTATGTGAGAAAGTAATGTAAAAATAGAATTCCATATTTCTGCATTAAAGTAAAATCATTTTCAAGTTATAGAATTAAGATAAGGTATCTATTATAAAATGTGGCTTATAATAAGCATTAGGAAATAAAATCTACAAAAGAAACAAGCGTTTTTCTATTTTGACTCCATTTGCGTAAAATAAAATTTAACTTAGATTTTTAAATTAATCAATTTGTGTTTGGATTTAGCTTACAATTAAAATGAAGACCACCAACACTAAAAGTCATATTATTCCAGACTTTTAATGGATTTGAGTTTTTATTCTGTTCTTTTAGCAGTTTGCTCTTTAGAGCTACGAAAGTTCCATTGGTGCTTGGTTTATCAGAGCCATCAAACATAAGCCATCCGAATTATTTATCGTATTTGATTCTAAAATAGATCTAATACTTACCTAGCTTATACTCTTGACATGTTATTTTCTTATAAATGAATATTGTTTTGCTTAGAGCGACCTATATTCCACTAGTTTTATTGACTTTGATTACTTGAATTAAACTTATAAGTATAGCCCTAAGGAAAATCTTTGCATGGCAAAAACCTCAAAAGAAGTTCAGGCATATTTTAGTAATTAGAGTTCTCAAATTGGAACAAATTTCCACTGTTCTGAATGCTTTCCCAGTCATTTTGCCAGAACTCTTTTGTAATATTATGCTGATACTTATCAGGGTGTCCTTAAATCCTCATTCCATGCTCACAGTATATTACCTCACTAGTGTAAGCAAAATCTCCAAAGACAATCAGTATATTGGGTTAAAGCTCAAAAGGTTTATCTTTATCTAGCTTAAGTAAAGTATCTTATTTATCTGAATTATCCTATAGATAAAAGCCAGATTCTCTTATTCAGATAGTAAACTATAAGTCTGAAACATTTTAGTCTTCATTATTAAATGCAATGTCTACTTTATTTCCATTACCTCCTTATATTTTATCCCTTATTCCATTATTAGGAGAATTCAGTAATCCAAATTTATTGATTGTTCATTTTGTATCTAGAATGTAGTTATGGACGTTTTTATTGGGAACCCTGCTTATGATTAGTTAAAGTTCTCCTTTATTTTATATCTTATCAGGTGATTAGATAGAAGGAGGTCTAGAGGGTATAAATTTAGTAGTGGATAGGACTTCAATTTTTGCTTCTTCTTACTTCAGCTATTAAACTTGCGGATTACTCTATTAATTCTCTATCTACACGTTAAGATTTAATTAAGGAGATTTAGCTTCAAATAGCTAGATTTAAGGTATTTTATTTAAGTAATACTTTATTTCTTTTCACTCTATCTATATCTACTAACGAGGACCGTTTACCTACTTTATTTAATTTATTTCTGCCTCTTTTTATTTTTACAGCTCTTCGTTAGGATTTTCCTTTATTTCTTCATATTGGCACTCATATCTAAATAGAGACAAAATCAACTTTTAAACTTCTTAGTCTTTCTCAGAGTTTTACTAAAAGTTGAATTTTATATCTTTAATATAATGCTATTTTTATAGCTTTATTGCATTGAATGATTATTGGAGCTAATTAAAATTAGTGTAGTTATAGTTTCGATTTTTTAGATTTTGCAAGCTATTCAAATAAACCTCAGTTTCGTTAATGTATTTATCAATCTAGGAAATTTTGTTCTTTTCTGTATCAAGCTCTTTAAGTTTGCTATTTAACTTTTCCTTTATTTGATCCTATAGCTTTTATGCTTTGCTTTTTATGTCACTTTCGAAGTTTCTAATTTTTTAATTTAGTTCCTATTAAGCTGATTTAAGCTTCGCAATTTATTCTTAGGATTTTTAAATTTGAGTACTAATGGCTTAATAAGTAAGATTTTATTAGCTCTCTATAAGTGAATTATGATTATTTAATTCACTAATATCATGACTAGGCATGCACTATTTCAAACAGTCATAGCATACTTCTACTTATTCAGTTTCACAATAGGCCAATATGCTTCAGTTATGCTACTAGCATATCTTCAACTACCTCTATTAAACCTTTCTTCTATACTCTTCTTCATTTAGAGCAATATCAATCAAAATCTAAACAGGTATTAACTGTTGAAGCTAGCATCCAAATTATACTCTACAAAAGGGACAAGTAATTTAGGAGTGAACAAAGTCAAACAAATCTTCGCAGCATGATGAGCATAGCATATGTTTATTCCCACATTACAGAAACATTGGTACATTATCTTTCTAATTATACTTCTAAAAGCATATGTTACAATATAATATCTCCTCTAATTTGTTCAACTCCATTTAAATTATAATACGACACTTTATATTATATTGTAATTACCTCTTCTAGGCTTATCCTACCCTTTTAACTCTTTGATTTAGACTGATTAATAAGTTATTGCTTGTATGCAGCTTAGCATATTTGTATGAAGTTTATGAACTTAGTTGCTTAGCTTTATACTAGATGTTTGATAGGATGAATAAGACATTATTAGTATTTAGAAAGACCATATGTCAGTTCTTTATAATTAATACTTTATATGGAGATTTTCTTAGATGGTCATATTTAGATAGTTAATTAGTGTTTGCTTATACACATTACGAGAAAGCATCATCATATGCAAGTACTTCTGTGAAATATCTTTTTATCTAATTTATTTATCCAGCACTCAATTTACTCTGCTATTACTCTATAATAATTAAGACTATTAAAACCTATTAGCTTCTTTACTTTCTAAACTCTAATTATCATTATATTAAATAGTGCATTTAGTTATGTAATTAAAGCATTATCCTGTTAAGGAGAGATTCTATAATTACCCTGCTTCAGTTTAAAATTGTAAGATTCATATTTCGGCTAAGTTTTTACAAGCTTCTCTCCTTTCTGCAATATGCTTCTACTATCACCCTTACCTTACTACACTACATACTCTCTTATAATTTCTATATTTTACCGTTGATTTTACAAACTTAAATGATATTGGATTAAGAATAAAGATAGTGAGAATAGTATCTACAGCTATAACAGTAGAGCTATATAAGTATCAGATATGAATTTAAGGTTATACAGATGATTCCTAGTAGTTTCTAAGTATATTATAAAGAGTCCTTAATTACATATGCTTGGAATTGGAAGTAAGCACTTGAATAGTGCTATTACTTCGCTTAATTTGGTATCCCTTTGGAAATTAATATAAATTACTATCGTTAAGATACCAGTTTTGTTACATGCAAAGAAATGTAATTATTATGATTAAGTTACTTGAGCATAAACTACCGATAATAAGACTAAAATGATTTGGAAATTTAGGAGGATAATTAATAAAACTTCACAACCACCTTTTAAGAATTTTTAATCCAAGAACATAAAAATGAATCTTTTAACCTTGTTATATTCAATTTGGCTTATGCTTATATTATCACCTATGATACTAAGAGTAGACTAGAATTAGAGATATCAACATACATTTAGCTTATGAACTAATGTCAAGACCCTTATATAACTATATTTAAGATCTAGTAGAATATAGATTAATATCTTTCAGAAGTAAAGAAAGTTATATTAAGAATATATGTAAAAAGGTCAATTTTACATCTCTTTGAAGTTCTTAAAAATTTGCTCGTTTCCCTGTTGTTGGTTTCTATAATAAGTAATAAAGTTACTTGTTAATATTGTCTGAAATAAGGTTAATCTAAGGAATATTATCAAACATTAATAGTTTAGCATCTGTTGGCTTTACTTTTGTAAATGCTTGTTGCTGAGGTTGAAGAGTTTCAGTTTTATTGCTTAATCTCCTGGATAATTTTGCTTTAATGTTATTTCGTACTTGGTTCCAGTTTTTAATGTCATTTTCTTAAGGTGAAGTTACTTCTTCATATTGATTTTTTTCTTGCTCACTCTCTTAGCTACTTTAATTTTCAGGAAATATAAGATGAACATCTCCTTCTACCTTAAGATCAGGTTAGATAGTAGTTATTGAGTATCATTATTATTCCAGTGGCTATTTATCTATTATTTCCGTTCTCATTATTGAATGTCTGCTTCATGCCCTTAAGAAATACGCTGGAGGTAAAGTTGTGGCTTAGTACTAAAGAAATGAATCCATTCAGTCTATTCATTCAAGCTCGCGTCTTAATTCCATTTTGACTCCAAGTAGTTTACATAGCTTTTGATTAGTATGTACTTAAAGCTCATTTAGTACTGCTTCTAGCATATTATACAGTTAAGTCTGGCATGACTCTTAATTCTTCTAGATAAGCTTTATTCTGTCTTCTACTCCATTTATTTACTTTAGAATCCAAGCTCTTCGTCCTTCAAACAAAATATCGCTTTTCTAACTTTCTAAAATAGCTCTTTCATGAGCTTCTGCCATTGTTATCAAATGATGCTTTGAAAATTCTCCCGTTGAATGGTTACCAGCCATCTTACATTCTACGCAAATTCCCTCCTTGCATTATTAGCAATAGAATTCCAAAGGTTAGTCAAGATGTACAAAGCAATTTCCCAATGCATTCTATTTCTTAAGTTCTTACTATAGTCACGATTTTTCGGTCAGCAATGATCTAGTATGCCTTTAGCTTAATTTGTTTCCTCTAGTATGGTGCAACTCATCGCATTGGGTACATAATTTGGCGTCTTCTTAATGACAGTACATAGTCGCTTAATTTATCTAGCATAATTCACATGTTGGGTTTAACAACTTCGACTCCTTTGTAGCATCTAACTCAAAATCAACGACAAAAAGAGGTAAAATCTGGTTAGAATCAAATATGACGTAATCATGATTATACGTATCTCTACTGTTCTGATTTTCGTCTATAAAGATATACAAACTGTCATATCCTTAAGGCAAAGATTTAACTTTGTCAACCTACTCAGAGTTAACGCAGAACGTTTTACCAATTGCTACTCTACATAGAATGAACTGGAAAATCTAGGATCGATTGATTTCTTCCTCATTGAAGCTTGTGTTATATTCAAGTACATTTCCAATACGTATTACCAATCCATCCTAATTGATTACAAATCCCTTTGAGGATATATTATTAACTGAGTTCTAGGAATCTAGCTATTATACGTCAACTCAAGCATGAATAAAACTCTTATTCTTGTATTTTTTTTCAAAGTTTAGCTACTAAATTGGAGATTAAACCTAGAACGCTTTAATTATAGTAGGCTGAGAAGACCCTAAATGTAACTGAAGAAGATACTCTAGTTTTTGAAACTCCTTAGAGCTATCAGAAATGCGCTGTAAATTGGATAAAAAGTCTTAAGCCATAGAAAATAAAATTAGCTTTAATTAAAAATTTTTAATTCTAGACTTTCATTCTCCTTGGAAACTAAAAAATGTTTCTTTAAATCATACTAATAAGAATGTTTGCCCACCTTATTTTAGATGTTGGTATAGGAATACAACCCAGAACTTAAAAATACGGACTTTGGCTTATAAAAAAGTTACTTGATCCTTCTATCTTCTTAAGCTAGTAAAAAGAAATATTGATAGAAGATTGTTATTTCTGCATAGCCAATAGGGCTTTTAATTAAGGAGATTAAATATTTATTAATGACTAACAGAGAAAATAATAGGTTCAGTTGACTGTCATAATGAGATAGCTTTTATCTTAAATAAATTAAATCATAATCAAATGTTTAATATTCAATTGGTTTATACTCACAATCTATACTTTCTATACTATTCAGATGATTAAAGAGAACACTTAAAGCTCCACTTTTGGTTTCTAGAGAATATAAGAGTGTATTGAGTAAGAGCTTATTTTTCTTATAATGATAGCATTTCAAAGATAAATAGATAACAGTAACCAAGCCAATTAAAGTTAAAATGCTTCGTATAGATTTCTTATTAAATGCTTAATAAAGGACTAGTAGCTTCCATTAAACCTCTCATTTAACTAGACAAATAAGGAATAAAGAAATAGCTCTTAACATATAAGAGGATCTTAATAATTCTACTCCTATTTAACTAATTGATAGGTTTAAATAGAATTAAACCAGAGAAAAATATAGAAATTGAAATATTCTAATGCCTCATAGGTGCATGTTGCAAAAAGGTTGGATATCTTCACAAGTTACATAATTAGTACTTTAAACATAATCTAATGGTACTAATTAGCTTATCATTTTAGCATTGGCATAAAAATTTTGCTTTCATGTTGAATAATCAACAAATTGAAACCAGAAAGAATGGTTAACTTATTTAGTGACGCCAAATGTTAAAAATAAAGCTCTACCATTTATTGAAATATTAGTAAACAAACTATATTAGACTGTAATACACTAAAATCTCAGATGATTTATCTTAAAAAAGTTTAGTTTTTCCTAATAAGCTTAGTATATAAATGAGCTAGATACATAATTACGTAACTTAGTATTGTTAATAGCTTTTTATTTACCATTTACATCTAGTTTAGACGCTTTAGTAGCTAAAAAGATCAAATCTTCTTATCTAAATTTCTCTATTTTTAGCTATAAAATTTACCTTTCTTGTACTTTATTTGGCGAATCTACTTCTAAAGATAATAGGAAAGAAAAAGGAAGTTTTGTTTCAATAAGATATCTTGCTTCGTATACAATATTAAGATTCAAAGCTAGCAAGTGGTATAATAATATTGAAGGCTAGGGATTGAAAGTGGTTAATAGAGGGATGGTAAAAGTATACTATAGTGAATAGGTGAAGGTAGGTAGATATATGAGACATGCATAACTCTATTTTTCATTTTTTAATTACTTTGAGGTTTTTTTTTTAATTAACCATCGAACGTTATATATTATACGTCAATGGCAGAGTTTATGTACCCTTATAACCGTAAACGAAAGGAATTCGGTAAAACACCGAGATTTGAAGACGGCGAACTAAAAATTTTGGCTTCAATAACATAAGAGGAAAAGAAAAAAGATGCGTTCGTTCTGTAAAATCCTACCACTATTGCTTTAGATAATCAGCAAGAAATGTCAGAACATGCTGTAAACACTGAACGTGTTGTAGCTGTTTCAAAAGGAATGAGACATATAGAAGGAGGTTGGCCTAAAGAAATTGACTATTCAGAAGCATAAGAAACCGCGAAATGGAGAAAAAAATAGGACAAAGAGCAAAATTTTGCTCCAGCTGTCAAAGAGCTTTGCAAATTGACAGAAACTTGTGTTATGTAAAACAATCAAATAGATATGTTTGAAGAATACTTTTAAGGAGAAACGCCAGATTATAGTACAGAAAATTTAAGCACAAAAACTCTAATGTTATTTAAGGACCCTGCAGAACTTAAAAGAAGTGTGTGCAAAATATCTTGGCACCCTGAGTCCTCCTCGAATAAAATTGCTGTGGCCTATGCTATTCTAAGATTCTAATAGATGCCAGAAAAAATGGCTTTACAGTCTTATATTTGGGACAAAACATAACCAAATACACCAGATTAAGTAATTAAAGGTTAGTCACCTCTATGTACTCTAGTCTTTAATAACAAAAGTTCTGATGTTATTATTGGTGGCTGCTATAATGGGCTCATTGCCCTTTGGGATCTTAGGAAAAATTGCAACACTCCATTACAGTAAACTTAGATTGAAAAATCTCATCATGATCCTGTATACGATATTTACTGGCTTTCAGGAAAAACTGGAACAGAATGTGCTAGCTGCTCAACAGATGGTCGAATTTTATGGTGGGACACTAGAAAGCTATAGGATCCAACTGATACTCTTTTATTAAAAGAAGGAAAGCAAAATGAAGGATAAGAAGAAAAAATATGGGGAGCCACATGCTTGGAATACAATAGTGAAGCAGGACCAACCAGGTATTTAATAGGTACGGAACAAGGATATATTGTTTTAGCTAATAAAAAGCCTAAAAAATCAGTTGAAATATAATCCAGATTTGGATAAGAAGGAGGTAAACATCATGGACCAATTTATGCAATTTAACGTAATCCGACTGAACTTAAGTTCTTTTTAACGGTAGGAGACTGGACAGCAAGAATCTGGTAGGAAGATATAAGGACTCCTATAATGTTAACTAAATATCATGACTCATATCTTACAGACGGATGCTGGTCTCCAACAAGACCTGGAGTTTTTTTCCTTACAAGAATGGATGGATGGTTGGATGTATGGGATTACCATTATAGATAAAATGAAGTCGCTTATAATCACAAAGTAGGTGATGCAGCTCTCACTTCAATCTAAGTTCAAAATATACCAACCGCTCCTGCTTTTGGTTCTTTAGTTGCAGTAGGAGATGCAGAAGGTACAGTTACATTGATGGAGTTATGTGATAGTTTATATTAACCATAGACAAACGAAAAGGTTTCAATTCATTAAATGTTCGAAAGAGAATAGAACAGAGAAAAGAATTTATAGGTTGCTAAAAGACAAGCTTAGTAAAAGTCAGCTAGGAAAGAAGATGGACAATAGAACGCATAGGCTAAATAAAAAGCAATGGATGAAAAATTAAGAAAGCTAGAACATGATTTCTTTGAAGCTATTGGCTAGAATATTGAAGATGGTGTAAGACCTGATATGAAAGCTCAGGATAAAGAAGATGAAGCTGAAGAGTCTGAAAGTGAAGCAGAAATTTAACTTGGACCTTTGACTATTTACTACAATCCACTTTCTCCTCCTTCAAGAGCTGTGGCTTCTTTTGCCGGTCTAGCACAAATTGATCATACAATTTAAGAAATTGATTTGCTAAAAGGAGAGCATAAATAACCAGATTATTTAGAGATAAATCCAGCTGGATAAGTTCCTGCTATTAAAGATGCCGATTTCTTGCTGAGTGAAAGTATAGCAATACTAATCTACTTAAGCACAACGAGAAAAGTAGCTGACCATTGGTATCCTTCAGATGTCCATAAACGTGCTTTATTAGATAGGTACTTTTCATGGTAAGCGACAGGTTTTGTATAATGGGTCTCCAAGTTAGTTTTAAACGAATTTTTCAATCCCATGTAAAATAAATAAGTAGATCCAAAAGTATCCGAAGAAGCTAAAAAGAATCTTAAAACAGCTATGACATATTTAGAAAAAGTATTAGGAGAAAACGGTGGATTTTTAACAGGCGGAGAGCTTTCAATAGGTGATATACACGGAGCTTGCTATCTAGCATAACTAAACCTAGTGAAGTTTGATTATTCTGAGTTCAATAACGTGACAGAATGGTATAACTAAGTGATGATGTTACCAGAAGTATCAGGACATCATAAAGCAGTATTTGAAATGGGACAGAATGAGTGAAATTTTAATTCTTTTCTTAAATTAAATTTAAAAAACAATCTTTACGCTTTTATGAGACACAATCGTATAATATCTGATACATATCTCTTCAATCAAGAAGCTTACTATCCTTATTACTATTACAGCTGAATGATTATATCTAATCAGTTTAAAAAGGCTTATTTTGCCTTCTTATATAGTCACATCTATCTCTCTTAGTGAAAGAGCACATGATAAGGTAAAATGATACCCACACTTCTGATAAAAACTTAACTAATTTCTAAATTTAGTTAGCTTAAATATGTTTAAGGTTATAATAAGAATAAATGGATTTAACGGAAGAATCAAGAGCAGCTGAATAATGTTCAGAGTAAATGAATAAATAGAATATTTAAGACCAATAAGCACTATCTATTTCAACCATTGCCTAGTCAACTTCTTTAAAGGTATTAAATTAAACTGAAGAATGCAACTAACAAAACTGCCAACTAAGCAATTCTAGCTCTTAGCCTAATTGCTTGCAAAAGAATAGTAAGGTGATAGAATAAAAAGTTGATGGTTAATATAAGCAAAGCTCCTAGTTAAGTAGTTAGACAGAATAAAGCAATGAGATCTTAAAAAATTAGAATAAAACCTTGGGTGCTGAGATTTAAAAAGAGCTAGAAATAATGTAAGCTTAGTAGATAGATAAGTCTGATTAAATATAGGAAATTGATTACTCGTAATAGTTAGAAACTAGCACTTCAGGGTTTATTGAAAATCTTTAGGAACTTCCTCATGAAAAGTAGCAAAAGGATATTAAAACGCAATAAGAAGCCCCAATCACTTTAAATCTATCTTCATAGCAAAAATAAGAGTAGAACAGCAATCCTATAGAGCAGAGATATTAACTTACTGTTAAATCATCTTTAATTCAAGTTTCTAGTAAAGAGAATGGAAATGAAAACTAACCAGCAAGAGCGGTTAATATTTATTAGGTAGAAAATAAAAATTAGATTGAAATTACAGAAAGTGAAATATAGCTATCAGAGAAGGATAATCAAACTGCTAATTAAAGCCTAACCGTTCTCACAAATTAAACAGTTTCCGAGTATATGGATCTTGAGCAAATTCCTCCTTTTTAATAGCAGGAAGATAAAACCCAAGTCAACGAAAAACAGAATAAGGAATCATGTTAAAGTACTAATGGAAAACCTAAAAAAATACAAGAAATTATAGATGCTGAGTAGCTTTAAGAAAATGAGCTCCCTAAGAAAAGAAAGTATAATGATCCGAAAGACTCTGAAATTACGCTGAAGATAAGAAATGCTGTAAAAAAAATGTAGGAAGCGAGCAAAATGAAAGTACTAAACGAAGCGTGCAAGAATTTCACTGCTGTGAAAAAGCACAGAGATGAACTACTGATAAGGATAGCAGAGTTGGATAATAATTTCGCTGAATGGCTTCTAAAAGTGGCGGATGAAGATCAACTACCTGTACTAATAGAAGATTCTGAGAGCGAAGTTTGAAGTATAAACAGTTTAATTAATTATTTCTAAAGTAAGTTCTCTTAAAGTGATATCTATTAACCTCATAATTAATATTTAGAAAGGATTGTTATAAAAATATGGAAAATTAAAATACTGAAAAAGAATACAAGCCTAAATAGAGATATGTCCCGCCGCCTGCACGAGGAGGAAATACTGAAAATAAATTTGCAAAATTCCTTTAAAATAATTCAAAAGAAACCTTTAGTTAGAGCAAAACTGGATAGAAAACAATTAGCACTTCATGGGGTAGAAGAGATGGTAGATTTAGATATATTGACGTAGAGGAAGAAGATAAAATATTTGATGAGCATATGCAATAATTGCAATAGGAAACTAATTTTGAAGCTTACGAAGAAGAAGTTGATATTTCAGATCCAAAATAATAAGAAGTTGAATCAATATCAGCGTTTGAGGAATGCTAGGTTCATCCGTAACTACTCAATAACGTAAATAGATTAAAATACGGAAAGCCAACTGCTGTTTAGAGATATGCTATACCTTTTATGCTATTGAGAAGAGATTTGATGGTTTGCGCATAGACAGGAAGTGGCAAAACTGCTTCGTATTTATTCCCAATTATAGCTAAAATGCTAGTAGATGGACCGCCTCTAAGTAATCCAAATCTTATGAAAGGGAGAACTGGATATCCAGTCGCACTAATTTTGGCTCCTACTAGAGAATTGTCTATTCAAATCTATTAAGAATCTATAAAATTTGCAGCGGATACTGGAATAAGGTCTGTGGTAATTTATGGAGGAAGTGATCCTAAACTCCAAGCTAAAGAACTAGACCGTGGAGTTGATGTTCTAGTAGCAACTCCAGGAAGACTTATTGACTTTTTATAGAGAACTAAAATTTCATTAGTGCAAGTGAAGCATGTTGTAGTAGATGAGGCAGATCGTATGTTAGATATGGGATTTGAGCCACAAATTAGAAATATATTAACCAATCATGATCTTCCGATAGAAAGAGAAATGATGATGTGTTCAGCCACATTTCCAAAGGATATTTAACTCATGGCCGGAGATTTTTTACAAGATTATATTTTTTTGAGCATTGGAAGAGTAGGATCAACCACTGAATTGATTACTCAGGAATTTTTATAAGTGGAGGATGAACAGAAAAAATCAGAACTACACTAGCACCTTCAAAAATTAACAGGATTAGTACTAAGTAAGTATTTTATTCAGTCTTCGTAGAGACAAAGAGAACTTGTTAGCTTATCGAGGATTTTTTAGATCATCAAGGTTATGCTTGCACATGCATACATGGAGATAAATCATAACCTGAAAGAATTTCGGCGCTCAACAGTTTCAAATAAGGGAAAACTTCTATTCTAGTTGCAACCGATGTCGCCGCTCGTGGACTAGACATTCCTAGAGTACGTAATGTTATCAATTTCGACGCTCCAAATAACATTGAGGATTACATTCATAGAATAGGTAGAACAGGTAGATGCGGAAAGGAAGGAGTCTCTTTAACCTTTTTAAACGAAAAAAACAGGCCTTTAATAAAACCACTTTACTCCTTATTGATAGAATGTAATCAGAATATTCCAAGATGGTTAGAAATAATGTACAACCAAGCTATCAATTAATAGAAAAACACCTACTTCAAGCATAAAAAGTTTACTGATTATAGGAAATAAAATAATGAGTTTGTGAGGAAGAAGAATATGTAGAGAAATAATTAGCAAGATTCGTGGTGAGACCTTTAAATTTTTAAAATTCCTTAAACTAAATTAATCTAATCATGATACCCTCATCTTTATAAGTACAAGCAGCTCTTTAATTTAAGATCTTTATTAAAGTATTTGACACTTTAAATATCATTTAATTTTAGTAGTCTATATAAACATGATTTAGAGTGAAGAAATGTAGAAATAAATCGTGAAATAAGCAAAGGAAAGGTAGAAGGTTTATCATGATAATAGGAAAATTTACGAATGAGAGTAGAATCTCGAAGAGGTACATATTTATATTGAGCCACCACCTTTTGTACTCCCTAAAAATAAAGAAAAGTACCAAGCTTAACTAAAACCAGGAGAAGCTCTGCCTAAATTGTAGATAGATATAGGAACTAAACATTTGAAACTAGGATTAACAAATGCTGCTCATCCTTATATAGACGAAGATTTTGGATCAAGTGTTATAAAATCAGAATCTTATTGAACTATTGAAGATGAAGAAATTCATATAAACTTGCAAAAAGTGTTTAAAGGAGAAATGTGGACAGAAGCTTTCAAGGGACATGGAAATATGAATCCTGTAATTTAAGAAGAGGTAAAAAAATAATTACTTCTTGAAAGATTCTAAGAAGAACATCCAGGATTTGACTTTTCAGGAGCTTCAGTTAATGGAATGGTGCCAGATGCTAGAACGTTTATGGGTGGAATACCCACTAAATGAGATTGAATATATATATTCTTTAAATGAAATCAGATCAATACATTAACTCAAATCTATTCAATTTTTACACTTCAAAATTATAAATCCTTGCATTGCTTCTTTAATGTTCTCTAATAAATAATTAAGGTCCAAATTATATAGATATTCCTGCTTCTAATATATATGATAAAAAGGTAAATTAAGATAGAAAAAAAAAAAAATCAATGATTACAAGTTGAGCATTTTTGCAGGCTTGGTTTCTTATACACACTTTCCTTAGGTTATGAAAGAACTGCTTTAAACAAAGCATCTAACTTCTTTTCACTCTCTTCTATTTTACTTAAAATATTCTATGCTTTCATTGCCTTTGATGTAAATTGTCTCTTCATTTTAATTACTTTCTTCCATCCTCCAAAGCACTTTCTTAACTAGTTCCTAATAAAATAGTACGAAAAGGAGTTGAAATGATTTTGAACCTTTTTTTACTATCTTTTTTGTATCTGCTATTATATTATTTATTATCTCTTACTTATAAAATCCCTCTTTCAATTTCTAAAAGCTCTCAATATAATCATTTGGTTCTTAAATACCTTCGCTTTATAGTTTATTGTGTACATATTGTTGTATCATCTTTTCAGGTATTTTTTCTTCCATACTTAATCATTTTGCTGATTATGTTCTAAGACTATTTGAAGACACTATTTCTAGGCTAGCACTTGATTTATATATCCTTTTCAGACAGAAAAGAACTTTAGGAGAGTTTAATGGTCTTATTCAAATGGTGAATATCTTAGCGTTACTTATTTGTGCGTTTCTTATATCTATTGGTTTTCATTCCTGCCAGATTATTATATTCATTAGCCAGCCTCTTCATTACCTAAACTAAACTCTCAAGGATTTTTATCTTTTTGGTCCTCAAAAGTATTTCAGCTTGTCTCTTCAATCACTTACTTGCTTTCTTCTTTGTTCTGCTTTCTTTTAGACTGAGAAAACGATCTTATATTATAGAGTTTTTGCAGCTGATTAGATATATATAGTTATAAAGCTTTCATATAGTTCAATTGACACCCAAATATAGGATATTCCTCTAACGAAATATTCAGATCTTAAAACTCACTACTTTGATACATATCAGATTGAGGAAAGTTATCCACATCTCTACATAAAAAGGTATGGAAAGGAGTTTTAGGTGTTCCTTAGCTTCCTAATAAGCTATTTTACTCGTATTTAGGATAGTCAAGGTTATAGAACTCGTACATCAGGTTATTAACATCACTAGGGTCTTTAAAATTATTAATGCATTTCATCTGTAGAAACTTAATGAAGGACTAGTCTTTTAAATCGTGGGTTATTAGTTTGCATATTTGCATGAACATATTGATGTGAATCTATATCAACGTCTGTTAGTCATAATGCTCTAATTAGTATTAAATCTGACGTGAAGACTAAAGGATGAACTCAACAAATTAGCTAGTTCCATACTCCTTCTAGAAACATTTATCGAACAAAGGTCTTAAGTTAATTGCTTATCCTGACTCTATGACTTTTTCAGTTATATAGATGAAGGGTATTAGGATTTTGCTTAGCTTATAGGAATCTCTAATACTTTCTTTAATCTAGGTTGTGATTTTAGTTTAGTCTATCATTTGTAAAACTGGGAACAAATCAAGCAAATAGGGAATTAAATTAGGATGCCTACTAACAGGATTACCCTCGATCATTAAGAACTACAAAGTATCGTTTATATACCCAAACTCCGATATATCTTCAATGCAGTTATGTCCAACTGAAAAATGAGTCAAGCTTTGAAATACCTCAATTCCTTTTAAGCTTTTGATTTTATTATGACTAAGATGGATTTTTTTGATGCTAGTATAATAAATAGGACCTACTTCTCCAATCTGACTAATGCTTTTATAGTTAGCAGTTATTTTGGATTCTATTTTAGACTGAGAACTCAGATATTCTGCAAGAGAGTTAATTTCATCTGATTACATTTTATAGTATTAATTTATTAAAAATAGGTACCTTATAATACTTTTTCAAGGCTGCTTTTATACTTTCTATTTTAAATCATTTCTATAGAGTTAGGGAAACCTTAATAAGAGGTTAAATCATCTAATCCCTTTCTATACCTAATACTATAACTATATAGAGATTACTGGAAGTTAATAGCATCTTATAAAGCTAATTTCTTGAATTTAAATCTTTTTTTGCTATCTTTGTATCTTGAAGTGTTATTTAAGGATAAAAACCAAAGCTTAAAAATGATATAAAAGAGGATAAACGAGGACGAGGTTAGAATTATTAAGCTTCTTATTAGCTTAAAGTAACAAAATTATGTTCTCAGCAAATTTATTTTTAGAGAGCTAAGCAATCTATCTATCATACTTATACTTTATCTCTTAACAAAGCTATACATCTTTATCTATTATTTGACTTAGAAAGAAAGTGGGTTATAGATGCTTTTAAAGGAATAAGAATTGAAGTACTTAGCAAAGATACTATAAGCATTATTATCAAAGCTCTACTATTCCATTCTCCATCCTTTAACTTTTAAATAAAGCAACTTTAATATCCATCAAGTTTAGTAGTTCTACCATAAAATTTCTAAAATAGCTCTTTACTTTTTTGATTTTAAAGGGATAGAAAAGAGAGATTAAATAGAGAGCTTATTCAAGAGGAAATTAAAAATCACTATATTATCTTAACTAAAAGGTTAATCAATCAAATATTAATTCTTAATGCTTTTATTCTCATAAAGTAGTTACTAAAGAAATACTACTTTCTACCTTTTTCTTAGTATCGTGATTAGAGTATCTAAAAGACTTATTACTTATTACCTAATAAGCAAGGCTAGATAGTTGTAACTTGCTACCTAAAGTATTATAAGAGTAGAGTAGACAGAAACTTCACATATTAATTATATATTATTTCCTTTTAAGGTAGGTTTAGAACTGCTCTACAGTAATCCCTTCTTCCACATTTATAGATTAGATGATTGCCTTCTTTTCTAGAATTACTACTATAGTTGCTTTAGTTTATAAGTCCAGAAAGAGTATTCTGAGCTCCTTTCCAGCTTCTTAAAAGCATTTCCTTTTACTTTTTTATACTAAATAGCCCTAATTTCCAACCTCTAAAATTAACTCCCTTAACACTACTAACTTTCCCTATAGCTCTTAAATTCCAGCTCTCCTTTAGCTATCTGATTTATCTCACTAATATTAGCAAATCTTAGCATCCCAGTATTTGATTTATATGAACAAGCAGCTTAAAAGTAGAGTTATGGTTAAATAATAGAGTGTTTCATCAAATCTAAATAGGGAAAATAATACTAAAGGCATTAAAAATTTCTAATATAAACTCTAATTCTACTACACTTGTAACCTAACTATCATACACTTACCCATATTAGAAAAGACTTAAATGAAAGTACCTTTAGTATCTTCCTAGAACTTAGAAGGAGTATCTTAGTAGCTTAGAGGATACTTTTAAGTAGATTTAGATATGAAGTATCTTAGTAAGTAGAGGGTTAAAGGAAATAGTTACAATTATTTTATAATAAATAAAAATGCAGCAACTATGCTGTTTTCCTTAATGCTAATAAATGACAATCGATGTTATAATTCCATGTGCACACCAATATTGCAAGAACCATCTGAGGGAATTTCATAAAAATACCAAAATTCAGTAGACTTAGTAACAAACTTTATCTTCGGCCAATTCGTTTTACTGTCCTTTGTGTCCAGGATATTATATTCTAGATAGCTAAATTATTAGTATTCTGTAATCATTTATATCTGAAGCTTAGATGAGTGAGACTATTTACTCTATTTAAGAAGTTTAAGAACAATAAGAACAATAAGAAAAAAATGCCATGTCAAATTTACAATAGTCCAACTCTATCTAGATACAGCAGGGAAACGCTATATACTAGAATCCTTCCTTGTAACAAAATCAGTAGTTTGTTCCTAACGTTCTGTATCAATAATAGCCATTATAGTAAAATCCTGATCAGTTTAACATTCAATAGACTCCTAGTTAGTAACAGACATAATATACAGAATATAATCATAATCCTCAAATTTATGGGTAATAGCAAAACTAGCTCGTATAGAACTTTTAGTAGGGACATTAAAATCAAAACTTAGGATAATTAAATTGAAACCAAGATTAAAGTGGAGTTAGGCCTTTAGATATTAGCTCATAATAGCAAGGTATGCTAAAGGTATAATAGTACCAGATATTACAGAATTAGCAGCTACAAAATATGCCTTAAAACACTAGTTAGTTACCAGTTAATCCAACTAGCGAAAACAACTCTTATAGTCCTAACTATATCTTATAGTAGTCTGAGCAATCAGCTTAAATCTTATAAAATACCCCAGGTGCTTATCAACCAAATGTAAATGAATAAAACTATTACTAGCAGCAAAATACATAAAGCAGCTTTCCATATAACTAAAATATAAACCCTTCAACTAACAGCCAATAAATACCTCCCACATATTAATACAACTTATAAAACTAGTAGCATCAAGAAGGCAACTAAATTTGAAATCAGCAAAACTAGCAAAATATGTAGCAGATAGAATCTACAGCTTTATAATAGCTATAGACTTTGTAATATTAACAATAATAACTAGAAGCTTTATTAAATTTGCTCAATTAATATCATTAAAACTAAGAATAGATTAGCTTATACTCTTTGAAAATTTAATATTTGCATAGATTTAAAGAAAATGAAGAACTTTTAAGTTAATTTAATTAATTGGAAAAAGAGATATAAGATCAAAATAAATTCAATTAAGATTAAGCTGGATTATAATAAGGATATGGGCCAAAATGACAGTTGCAAGATCTACATTTTGATATACTTTAACTAACTTTTAATTTCATGATTAAAAATAAAGCTTTAATTTAATAATATCTTCATATGTTAGCATGTATATGCTTAGTATAGAAAGGAATACATAAGTAATATAGAATATAATGTCTATAAACTGCATTGCATTTTATAGTATAAGACTAATTGATTTTTTAATCTGTTGTATAATAAAAAGTATTAGTTAAGAGGTTCCGTTTGAGTTTAAAGATCAATGGTTATGATTATTTCGCTATTGTTCTAGCATTATCATTCATTGATATCTAATCAATACATTAACTGAGAAATTAGGCTTTAACCTATAATCCCTATAATAATTATAGTTATAGCATTCTTAGGCTGGAAAATGTATTCCTTTTACCATATAATAACATACAGTGAAAAAGTAATTCTATTTAAAGCTTTTAATAGTAAGGTAAAAAGTCTTTTAGCATTTAAATAAAATTTAATTAATTTATATTCTCATTAAAACAGAGCCAGACTATTATTCCAAATCATTCCTTAAATTTTAGGATATATGAAGGAAATTTAACTGAATATGAAATAATCTCGCTGATTAACCCTTCATTTTCTTCTTCTGATATAGTAGATTTCTGTTCTATTTTACTGATATAGTAACATATTAGGTTGTAATGGAACTTATTTACCTAAAGGTTATTTGAAACTTACTGTGTTTATTACTGATTTTTTTTATTGGCATATTTACATAAAATCTTAGTTAGAAACCAGATTCTTTGCAGTTGCTTAGGCTAGCTTGTAAGAAATTTTTGGTAAATGGAGTTTGAATTTTAGTAAGAGAGTTTTTTATATTTCGGTGTCTTTTTCTACTATATAAAGAAGCTAAATTGGACCTCAAATTCCTTTTGGCTGAAAAGGATTGTTAAATGGGAAACCAATTTAAAGCCAATCCTAAGACTGAGCATTTTTAGTGTTTTAAGAGTCGTTTTCTTGCAAAGCTTTCCATAAGTACTTTAGGATTTATGAGTGAAACTAATTTTGCTAATTATGAGTTATTTTAAATGCATTCAGTATTGTTTATTTCTCCTTCTCTAAGCTTCCTTACATCTAGTTACTACTTCCTAGACATTTTTTAAACTTGTCTCAACACGTCGAATTATCTTAAAACTCGAATTAATTAAGCAGTTCTTCCCAGAAAATTTAATGGTACTAAAGCTTCTTAGCATTTGTCTAAGCTTAGGTTTCTTCTTTATGTTGCTATAAGAGTTTATTAATGTTAGTACTACTTTCCTATTCCTCAAGAGGCACTTTATTAGTTTAATTTTCCACTAATATGTTTTTTAAGTTCAGTTATGATTGAGACTCTTAATATATATCATTCTAAATCAATTATATGTCTCTAGGAGTTAATTTGATGGAAATTTCCGAGTTATTGCTTTACTCTTTTCCAAAGCCAAGAAAGTTCAGTTCTTAAGCGTTTTAATTGGTACCACTATTTAGCTGCTTAAAGTTCTCTTACTAATACTAGTTCATGAAAAGCTGCTTTCCAATCTGTTTTTTACTTTCCTCAATCTAATTGCTTTTCATCTATTAAACCATCTAAAACGCAGTTACTCTTTAAGACTCATTCTATTCAGTAGTGTTCACTGAAAATCCTTATTGATCTTCTTAAAAATTCTCTGTAATTGCATAATTTTACAGACTCCGTTTTCGATCATTTTCTTTATTTTGGTTCTACCAGTTTTATGGAAAAACCAATTACTATGCAGCTTACTGAGACTGCAGATTTTTATAATTTTAAAAATCATTTTCAGTTTCAATGATATTTTCTGGGTTATAATCAGTTGTCTGTACATAAGGAGAAGATTTTAGAAGAGATTAAGTTGTTTAAACGGTAGTCTATGCTTCTTTACCTTTATTTTGTCTTTGATTTGGTACTTAGTCTGTAAACTGTTTATCGCGATTATGAGGATCATTTTTTTCCTTCTTTGTTAATGATTTTTGCCTACGATTACTCTAATGATACTACTCTGCTCTATCTTAGTTACTTTGCTCAGTTAGTTAGTTCTGCTGAAATTATCTTTCTTTCCTCTAATAATCTTCTACCTCTATCTATTCTTCATTATCCTATGTTTATCGCTAAGCACTTAGAAAGTTAACAGAGTTTTGCTGATTATCTATACTTCAGGCATTATTAGTCAGTTCTACGTTAAGGTTTAAAATATTAATCTTATCAGACTGAAAGTTTTTATCGGAGTTAGCGTTTTAAGGCTATTCATCTGATATCCTGCTAATGTTAAAACGGTCTTCACTTTCATAAGTTTAAATATGTTAGCCATTTGTTAGTTCTAGCTGCTTGATATGTGGAAATCCTTTAGAGTTCTTTATAGTCTATTGCATAGACCCAGATGGTAGAGTATTGATAGAAGTAGGCTTAGATTACTATTGAAGCTTTGAAGAAGATTAAGGATCTCCTATCTAGCTCTACGTAAAATGAGAATTAACCCTGAAATCTTCTTTCTACAATATCTATGGTTTCTAACTTTCCTGTGTAAACTACTAGGTAAACTCACTTCTCGCAGACAATCAACTTAAAGAAGTTTCGTTTTAGTTTAGTTCGTTACTTAATAGATTTTTGAAATGGAAAGGGTGTTATCCAATAGGAGAGGTGTTATTACTACCGAAGAATTTATAATCTGAGTCTACATCTTCTGACTATATTTAAATAGAACTTATTTCTTAATCCATATTTCTATAATAGTTCTACTTACTAAGATTAACTTACTTGCTTTACTATTTAAATCATTATTACTCTTTACTTTAAAACTCTCTAGTTCCTTTGCTTCAACTCCTATTTTTCCTACCTGATTAGTTTATAAAACCCTCACTAGTATTATTTACCTTGTTGTCTGAGCTTCTTTACTGACTATTATTTTAGTACTTATTTGCTTATCTTCAATAAATATACAAGTACCTTAAAGCTAAAGTAGTTTAGTAAGGCAACAGATGCTTAGTTCTAGTATAACTAGCTAAAAGCTAAGAAGCTTGTATAGTATCTTTTAATAACCTTACTATATACCTTAGACAAGCTCATTAATTGAGCGTAATAGACACGCTTTAAGAAAATGGAAAGACTTTCCAATACAATAAAAGAAGACTGGTAATAGTTAATAGATATAGCAATTGGTTAGATTATAGCAATAGTTAACTAATCGAGATTAAATGCTAGTTTATATTAGAATCGCTACCAATTAAGCTAAGCTACTACATACTTCCATATATCTACTTTCCCTTCTATACACTCAGTCACTATCTAAGCTAGCCTAATTTGATAGAATCTAGTTACTATAAACATATAATGCAGCAATGCTTGGAAGTAATAGATAAAGGAGAGATAGATGTATAGAAAGGAGTGGTAGAAAGAGGGTAAGATGCTAGATATTTGCTAAATGTAATTAAACTTAAGATATAAATATTTAGCTTATAATTAAAAATGAAGAGCATTATCTCAATTATCCTGCTTATTATTATTCAGAGTTATTGCTCTCAGATTTAAATCAATCTTGAGGCTCCTTGAAATGTATGTGGGAATAGCTTACTCGAAGCTAGGTAAGATCTTATTATTCAGCGAGTTTTTCGCTCATTCTAAAAATGATGATTAGCTTTTCTGGAAATTCCTCGATCTGATCAATGAGCATAGTATCAATAATGTTCTATAGGAAAGCCACTTAGAGTTACTTACTTAGCTTATAGAATCTGATGTGGAAAAGTAAATTTTCAAAGTATCTCTATTCAACCACAGGTTCTTACCTAGAATCGAAGCTAGTAGGCAATTGGAACAAAAGCAGAAGTAGGTTTATGGAGTTAACTGTTAGTAAGACTGGATTGAAATTCCTTATGTAAACAAGTTCTTCTGTGATCCTTAAGAAATGCTTAGCTATTTATAAGAAAATCAGTTCTTCCAGGATGACAAATTCTACCTAGTCGAAGATATTAAATAATAGCCTTCTTATTTCACCAAAAAAAAGACTGATAAAATATACCATCCAAGCAGCTTATATCAAAAAAAGCCTATTTCTGTCATATTTTACTCATACCTTTAAGACTCTAACTCAATCATTAGGTAATGGCACAAAACTTTAAAAGAGAAAGCTGCTCAAAACCAGTTCTAGTATATTTTCAGACACTCAGTCAGGTCATTATCATAAGGCTTTTGTAAAGTTGGAGGGTACTTTACAGAAATAGCAATTAGAAGCACTGAATTCAAAGCATGGGATTAAGAGGTTATACAAAAGGAGTTGGAGTAACTGAAAATTCCTAGTAATAAAACTAACCTTAGCCTTTAGACAAGCTAATACATAGTTAAGAGGTTGATTGAAGCTGAAAACAAAGCATAGGAAATAGAGAATATTATCAACATGAACTTGAACTATCCAGAATATATGAACGAAATAGACCAAATCAATGTTGACGAGGAGTTCGTAGAAGCAGTTTAGGCAAACCGAGAAGTGTATTATATGCAACAAGGAAAAAGCATGCTCTTCTGAAACCATAAGCCCATTTCAATAAGCCAGTTTAACTATTTCTAATTCCTTGACGAGATAACTTAAGAGGTAAGCAGTTTTATTATAGAATAATTATTACAATTAACTGCGTAAGACTTAGTTAACACATGATGCAAGTTTGAGGTTATTAAAGTAAATCAACTAATTCTATTACTTCGATCAGTAGTAGTAGCAAAAGTAGTAAAACAAGTAAGGAAAAAATGAGGAAAAAATTCATATATCTCATCCTCATTTTATGATTGATAACTAAAAGATATTCTGACTTAATGATTTGGAGAAGGATTAAATGTACAAAGGATGGAGAAAGGAGCTATTAGAGCTATTAAGAGGCTAAGGTGCTGTTCTGAAATTCATTGGCAGAAATTTGTATAATATAGCTGTAATTGGAGATGTTGCATCTGTATAAACTTGGCTTACAATGAAACAAGCATATCTGCTATATAAGAATAACGCACCAATAAGATTTTCTATCGTTCTGTTTTCTTAAAATAAAAACGAAGAGATAAGAAACAAGGAAAATGATTTCATCAAGTTGCTATACAAAGTTTTATATAATTTGAGATAAAACGAAGGAAGCTTCGCATTTTTGAGTAATCTCATAAGCTCAGTAATTGATGAAAATGATGAAATGTTATCAAATTATGAACCCAAAGTTAACCTGGGCATCGAAGTAATTGAGCAGTTATACTAGAAATAATGCTACGGATTTTCATGGGTTTTTTCATGTGAAGCTAAGTAATTAACATTAACTTAATAGCAGGAAGCAAGCATAGATTATTTCCTTGGCTTTTGCTCAGAAATGGCCTTTTGCGATGAAACAGCTTTGATACTGAATGGCGATTATTTAAAGTTACAAAAGAAGTTCAAACTGCAATAGTAGATAAACAACAATCTGTTGACGGAATTAAGATGGCTCTAGAGTTTGGTATATTATGGTATATTAAGAGATCCAATTGACATTGGTAAATTCCTTACCGAGGGGTAGATGAAACCTAGCTACTCCAAACTTCATAGAAACATCCCAAATTTTATGAACAGATATTCTTTTATTGATCTATCTCAATATACATTCTTGGAAAATAGTTTCTTATATCCTAAACTTGCTTACGAAGGTGTAAACTTCAACCAAATCTTGAATCCAAATAGAGATTAAGATGTAACCTTCATTATAAGCATCGATTAAAGTAATGGATGCTCATCACCAATTGCAAAGAGTATTATATCCAGCTTGAATAGCTATTTAAATAAGCAGATTTATAGATTCAGAGAACTGACCAGATTTTAGCTTATTATACCAAACGATAATCAATGCAATTCTGTTTTCGCTCCCTTTAAAGAGATTCTAAAGTGGCAACACTAAAAATCTCAAAGCTTACCTGATGATTATTTGTAAAACTTAGCTATGAAAATGAAAATTTATAATAGGAACATTATCATTGTGGATGGAAAGAAGTATGATATTGATGTCGAACTAACTCCTTGGGACTTTGAAGCATTATATTTAGAAGAGAAACTATCTCTACCTTATGAATTCGAAGAGGATGATGAAGATTAATTTGACCCTAGTGATCCTAACTCTATTTTATAAAGAATGGGCTAACAGAAGTAAAATTTTAAAATTTTCCCTAAACTTGAAGTGTCTGATTTTGAAAAGAATGCAGGAGAGACAAATGATGGAAAAAGCATCTTTAGTAAAATATCTCAAGCTACTTATTACATGCAAGTAAGAGGAGTTCTAAAGTAGAAGCTTGAAGAGGAATTGCCATTTACTAAGAATCATTATCCTCCACCTGAGACTTAAGCCATGTCATAGCTAACTTAGATTTGCATCAACAACTATGAAAACTCTCCTATTTAGTTCCAAGCCTACATCAATCCAGCATCACCTTCAAGCTAATAAATATTTTCAATAATCAAAGTAGCGCTGCCTTTAAAACCTAATATATGCTTCTATATGAACCCAGAAGAATAAATACCTGATGATGAAGTGATAAAAAGATGGTACTAGCCTGTCTTTAGTTATGACTTAAGTAAATAACCTGAGTCTGTATATTAAATTAACTATTAGATAGTAGGAACACTAGCACTTCATGTACCTGATAATTGGCTATTTTACAGTAATAGGTCTGAAGTAGATGCTGATAATATCAATCCTGCTAAGTTCATTTCAACTGAGATCACTTATAATCTATAGCATCTAATGATAGAAGGTGATTGCTCAGAACTGAGACATTCTCAAAAGGGAGAATAGTCCTTTGAATGGTATCCCCCAAAAGGTTTGGAGATAACAGTGTAATAAGAATTAGAGGAATAGTAATTTAAAACTGATACTGTTGTCATGTAAAGTGGATACTTCTAGCTTAAAGCAGGGCCTGGAGAGTGGAAACTAGATTTGCATATAGGAAAAAGCAAAGAAATCTATTAAATAGTGAGTTCAAATAATATTGAAATATGGGATTTCATAGGTGATTAACTATTCTTGTAGGTAGAAAAGCGAGAAGGAATGGAAAATGAAAACATCTTAGGTGATGCAGATTAGATAAGCGGAATAACTACGCAAGGAGGTGAAACTATCCATATCTTTTCTTTAGCATCAGGTCATTTATATGAAAGATTGCTTAGGATTATGATTAGTTCTGTGATGAATCATACTAACTCTAAAGTAAAGTTC
The DNA here is from genome assembly GCA_946699065.1 of Loxodes magnus. Classification (NCBI taxonomy): domain Eukaryota; phylum Ciliophora; class Karyorelictea; order Loxodida; family Loxodidae; genus Loxodes; species Loxodes magnus. The sequence goes on along the minus strand of CAMPDV010000196.1, from coordinate 230,250 downwards.
TGGTTAATAGAAAATTTCATGAGTCCTAAAATGAAAAATTTCCTTCCCAATTACAGCAAAGAACTTAACTTTGAATATGAACTAATCACTTATAAATGGCCATGGTGGCTATAAGAGTAAACTGAAAAGTAGAGAATCATTTGGGGTTATAAGATTCTTTTCCTTGATGTTTTATTCCCAGTATCTGTAGAGAAAATAATATACATAGATGCAGACTAAGTCGTCAGAACTGATGTAAAAGAACTATGGGACATGGATCTTGAAGGAAAGCCTTATGCATATACTCCATTTTGTGATTCTAATAAAGCCACAGAAGGATTTAGATTCTGGAAATAGGGGTATTGGAAAGATCATTTAGGCAGCTTGAATTATCACATTAGTGCTTTATATGTTGTAGACTTAAAAGTCTTGAGACACTATGGCTTTGCAGATATTCTGCGTTGGAACTATGAGCAACTCTCTAAAGACAAAGGCTCTTTAGCTAATTTAGACTAGGATCTTCCCAATTATGCTCAAAGTGCTGTTCCTATTTATTCTTTACCTATTGAATGGTTATGGTGTGAAACATGGTGCTCAATAGAAACTTTAGACAAAGCAAAATCTATCGATTTATGCAATTCACCACTAACAAAGGAGCATAAAATAGATATGGCTAGAAGGACAATTAAAGAATGGGATTATTATGACCAAAATATCGCAAGATTACAAGAAAAATTCGTTTAGGAAAGCATAGAATAGTCTTAGAGTACTTAAGAAGTTAGGCAAGAAAGCAGAGAAGAAGTTACAGGTAGTGAAACTAAAGGAGAAGAGAAAATGAAAACTGATCTTTGATAAACGAGTAAACCATAAGATTAAAATAATTACTAAATTCAATTTAAACTACCTTTCTATATCCTCTTAATACATCTATTGATATTTAATTTTATCTAACTTAGTCTATTGTAAATTAGTTCTTTAGTCTTATTTAGAGGTTTAAATACATTTAACTTACTATAGTTACTTGTACCTTCTATTCATCATACCATTTAAGTTGTAATTGCATTGTAAGGTTTAAAGTTTGCTTTTAGAACCTTATTAGTTTTATTGGATCAAATTGTTTTGCTGAGTCACGCTTATAAGATGTACCATAGTCTGATATAAGCTTTGAAATAAGAGTCTACTGGATAGCTAATTTTCAGGTATTTGAATTTTCTTACCAGTAATATTAAAATTTGAAGGTTAGAAAAGTAGAATAAATGGCAGAGTTTTTTAGGAAGTACTTAAAGAAAGAGCAGTTTCCTGTACATCCATCTAACATTAGGTTTAAAACAGGATTTAGAAATACTGTATATGAAGCGCTTAAACTAAGAGGCTGGAAAGAAACAGATAGTGAAACAGATTGGGAAATTCATTGGGCCGATAAAGAATGAATTCATGAACATATGGACCATATGCATCTTCAACCTACTATGAAGGTTAACCATTTTCGTAACCATTATGAACTCACAAGAAAGGATCTCATGGTTAAAAACTTGAAAAGGCACAAAAAGAATCTAGAAAAAGAAGGCAAAAACGAAGAGGCCGCTTAAATTAATTTCTTCCCCGTCACTTTTAATCTACCAGGGGAGTATAGCTTGTTTGTAGAAGAGTTTAAGAAATCAAATGGCTCAGTATGAATTATGAAACCTATTGGAAAAGCTTAGGGGAAAGGTATTTTCCTGTTTACGAAACTGTAATAAATAGCATAATGGAAAAATGATTTCAGATGAAAACCCGAAAATCCACAATCAGAACCCTATATCGTTTAAAGGTATATCATTGATCCTTTGCTTATTGGAGGGAAAAAGTTTGATCTAAGAATATATGTCCTTTGCACATCCTATTCACCTCTAACAATCTACTTATACAGAACAGGATTTGCTAGATTTACACACCATCGCTACAGTGCATAAACAACTGAAGATATTTCTAACACATACATGCATCTAACAAATGTGGCAATACAGAAAACTTCTGAGAATTACGACGAGAAAACAGGAGGTAAGTGAGATCTCCGCTAATTAAAGTTGTTCTTGATGTCTAAATATGGATAAGAGAAGGTATCAGACTGTTTTAACTAGATCCAGTAGATATTCATAAAATCACTGTAATCAGTATAAAGAGTTATGATTAATGATAAGCATTGCTTTGAACTTTATGGATTTGATATCTTAATTGAAGCTAATCTTACTCCTTGACTTCTAGAAATCAATGCAAGTCCTAGTCTTTCTGCTAATACACCCGCAGATCGCGAACTCAAAATCCAACTATGCGATGACGCCTTTACGATTGTAGATTTGGAGAAAATACTTACAGGAGAGGAAGAGCAAGTAGGAGGCTTTGACCTAATTTATAAGAACACTCCAATCAAACTCCCTCCTAACTGTGTTTACTAAACTTACTTAGGTTGTTACAATAGTAGAACAGCTTAGCTGAAAAAGCTAGCAAAACTGACAGCATAGAGACTATAGAATGTTCAAGTTAGCAAATGACATTTAGTTTACTTTAATTTCCTTAAAAGTCTAAACTATTCTAAGCCATTCTTAATTATCATTACTTTACTCACTCAATATAATAAGAAAATATCCAGTAAGCTTAAAGGCTATCAAAAGCTAAGTTCATAAAAAAGGAGTTTAAATATTCATAAGGTTATCTAATTAAATACTAAGTAACCAATATTCTAGTCTTACTATGATATTCTATAAGTATAACCAACTTTATTAGAATGGCTAAGTCACCTATCTATCATAACTAAGATATATAAAAGATTATTTGAACTAAAAGGCTAAAGCATTTGCTTCTCATTTGCGTAATACTCAAGAAGCTTTTCTACTTATTGGTAGATCTTCAAACTTAAATCTCTTAATTAATTTCTATTTTTTAAATGAGACATTAAATGAAACCTATACGTTACCTTATCAATCTCTATAGGTAATAATGTAAATACTAAGAAAGAGCTTTATCACTAAAGGGAGCTAAAATAAGCAATTATGAAATATATCTGAATTGTATAAGAACTAAGTCTTGGAACTGACTTAAAGTGTCATTTAAATAAAAGATACACTTTTCTAGACCAGATAGATGAAACTAACTAGAATTAAAATGATAAAATTAAGTATAATGTTCAATAAAAGCTTAAAGAGGAAATATGTATTTAAATAGCTTGAAAGTCTCACGTTTAATTGGCTAAATTTAAATTAATTGTCATATCTAGAAATTCTAGAATATATAGAAGGCTTCGAAGTATCTATTTTTAAGCGGAATATGAATAGACCATGTAAATGGCTACAACATAAGCTACAAATAGTAATATCGTTTAATCACCTGCTGGTGCTTTGATTATATAAGATTAACTAAGAAAAATAATATAAAAGCATGGAGGAAATGGATATGTATAAGCGAAGAATGATCCAAAAGTTCCTAGAGCTTCTTAGTCTCCTTTTGGTGATTTTCCTAAAGGATATAAAATACCAAAAAAAATGCCTTAGACTATATTTAGTTTTCCACCTGCAATGGAAAAAGTGTATGCTATATGTAATGCATAAAGTACTCTTAAAAAAGGTTCTGGATCTGGAGGATAAACTTCTTCTTTGAAAAAGGGAAAAGAAAAGCCAGTAGAAAAGCCTTAAATTTCAGGGGCATTTAAAAGAAGAATTATATAGCAAACAGAATTCCGTAGGTTCTATGAAAGGGGGGACTTGCCAATAGCTATAAATCATACAGGCTCTGGAAACAAAATAATGTGAAAAGTAGGAGTAGAACATCTTGATTATCATCATTACTTACCTATCTTTTTTGATGGCTTACGTGAAAAATAAGATCCTTATAGATTTTTAGCTGTATAAGGAGTATTTGATATGCTTGATAATGGAGGAGGTAAAATTCTACCAGTAATTCCATAGTTAATTATCCCTATTAAAGTAGCATTAAACACAAGAGATCCTGATATTATGTGTGTTGTGCTTAAAGTCTTATAACGGTTAATCACTTCTGCAGATATGATTGGAGAGGCTTTAGTTCCATACTACCGTTAAATACTACCAATTTTTAACATTTTTAAGAACAAAAATATTAATTAAGGAGACATAATTGACTACAGCCAAAGAAAGAGGACCAACATAGGAGAACTTATCTAGGAAACTTTGGAGTTATTTGAGTAGACTGGAGGAGAAGATGCTTTCATTAATATAAAGTATATGATACCTACTTATGAAAGCTGTGTTCTTAACTGATAAACATCTTTGTTATTTAATTTGAATTTAGTTCCATTTAACTTTTTTCTTTGTAACATAAACTAATAAATTCAAAGCACATCCAACTAAAATCCTTTCTTCAGATTAAAAAATTAAGATAATGCTCTTAGATAGAAGGATATCTCATAAACTTATCCTTCTCGTCTATATTTAAGAATCTAAGTTCCCTGTATTTCTCCTTCTATTATTAATCAAGTTTTTCTTTAAAATTGTTACCCTTCAAACTAAGTAAGATATTAATGCTCATATTGGCAGATAAATTCTCTTAATTTACTGTATGTATATAAAAGCATAGCGTTACTAATTTTAATTGGTGATATAGGTTAAGTAGTTCCAATACATATTAGGATTTAAAAACGAGCAGTAAAAATGAAACTATTCTAGTTTATTGTGATTAAATTCGATAGACTAGCTATCTTAAATGTACGAATTAGAAGCTTACTCTACATCTTACTTGTAATTAGATACAATAAATCAATACTAAGCAAAGTATTTACTATAAAGCACAAAATTGTAGATATTAACAAATTAGTGGAGGATGTATAGGTGGATCAGTTGGATAAGAGATCAAGTTAAATGAGCTGCTGGTTCTTTGCTATAAAGCAGTATGTATAGAGACTAAATAAGCTGAGGATGGTTGATGGTCTAAATACTAATCATTAAATATACAGTTTTGAATATAAACTGGAAAGTGAAATTAATATCTCTTAAAGAGTTTTCTCAATAAATAGAATTGCAATTAAAAATGATAAATCCCCGAATTAATAAATCCAACTCATCACCCCCGGCAAAGCCAACAGTTTTACCCATTAAGTCTATGGCTCGCTTTTCAAGCCTAATTACTCGACCCTCGTAACAATACGAATTAGCATTAATAGACTCCAAAGTCAATATTTCCAATGAATCTAATGGGTTTAATAAATCTAAGAGTGAAATATAGTAAGAAAGCATAAAAGAAGAACCAAAGGAAATTTTCCACATTTCTGTGGAAAAGTTCATTTTGGTTAATTTTGAGGCAGAAGATTTGGAGTTGTTTCTCTACGAAATCTGCTTGGACAATTCTAAGCTAACCTTTACTTGAAATTTTTAAACTGAAATAATTAATTAAAAGTAAGATACTTGTAAAGTAATAAAGGATACACTCGAATTTTATAATAAACTGGTTGCATTCTGAAAACTAGAGGTGGAAGATCTTAGTTATAGAAACAAGTTTCTTAATTAATGAGCTAAGTTTCAAGAATACTCTTTTTTGGATAAGTAGCTAATGAGCTTAGACATGCTTGCTTTTGCTTGTGATGAAAAGATTAGCGACAAACTCCTGATTGATATTAGTTACTTGCTTTAAGATAAGTTTAGTAATCTACTCCGGTTTACTCTGAATCTAAACTACTAAGTAAACTTCAACCTAAACCATAAGCTTTCTCTAATCCTTTCATCCATCAAAAATAGCAGAGTTATCAACTCTAGTTGCCAGTATAAAATAATTCAGCAAGCAAAGCAAACTATCAGAAGAAACGTGGGCCTCCACCTACTAGAATCGCCTTCTGCAAACAAATGTTGAAAAATATTTAAGTGCTTCTTTTCCCAGCAAATACATAGTTTGCAACGTCCACCTAATAACTATAAATAAGCTAACTTAGTTCTAAAGCGAATGCTCCAGGATTTTTTAAGTATATACCAAGCATTTGAAAGGAATTTTTTGTAGTATAAGATATAAACCTCAAAGAAAAACAATAAAGCTTTAAATTTTAATACAACTTTAATCGACCAAACTGCTTAATTTATATAATCATTGCTTTCAATGACTCACTTTTATTATATTAACCTTCTTATATCCTTAAATTGACTATACTGTATATCTCTTAAGTTATATTTCTGAGATACCTTCACTTCACTACTTTTTTATCTTAAGTACATATCAAAAGATTTAAGACTCTAACCCTAAAGGTTAATTTCTATTGAAGATTAATCTTAGCTATATAAACTTTAGATAATCTGCTAAGATTCTTATTAATGATCCTCTTTATCCTTAAATAAAGGAAGTAGGGTAACTATCCTTGTGAAGGAATTAGCTTTTTTATCCTAACTGATTATTAGAAATATAACTGTGTATGTTATTTATAGTTCTACTGTAGTTTAATCAGCAAGTAAACAGAAATATAATCTGAAGGTAGTTTCTTATTATTAATACCACCATATCATAACCAAAAGGAAGCTAATTTGTGAATGTTTGTAGATAAGAGTTTTTAAGGCAAAAGGATATAAAGTAAAGAGTAGAAAATGGAAAGGTAGCATTAAGGAGTCGAAGAAAGGTAAATGGTATATATCATTCTGTAATCATAATTAACACTTTGTCTCAAGGGAGGCTTAGAGGTTGAATTCATTTAGGATTTGCTATTTTTATATGAAATAGAGTTATTTATATGTTTACTCTATTGCTTAGAGGTCATTAAAATACCTACCATTTTAATCTATAGATATCATGGTAAAATTTTAATTTGTAAATACGTAAGAATAACGTGGAAAGGGAAGGAAGATGTTTTAAAACTAGTGCATTTAAGAAATTTACTCTTTTTTAAAATTACATAATGGACTGGCTACTATGACCCTTTTAAGAAGAAAACGGCGTGCTTTAGAAACCCTGGGAAGCTATAAGCTAGTATAAAGTAGTGCAGCATTGGCTTTTTCCTGGACACGTTAGTGTTGTTACTTGGTTTTTAATTTGCTTCTATTTTATGTGAAAGGATGTTATGAGACATGACTCTAAGATATAGAAGGATTACTGGCCATCTTATAAAGATATGTGAGATGCAGCTTGGCCTTAAATAGTTATATACTGTGGTCTTGATTTCATAGCTACTTTTCTTTTTAGAGACTTAGTTCAACTACCTGCGAATGCTCCCTCACTTTTTACGTTTATATGAGAAATTTCAGTTTCATTAGTGTTAGGAGATTTCTTGATATACTGGTCTCATAGAACAATGCACAAATACACATATTTAAGAACTAAAATTCACTCGGTGCATCATCTATACCATGCTCCTTTTGGATGGGCTGGCGGAGTTGTGCATCCATTAGAAGATATGATTGTAGTATTGTGTTAAATTACCATACCCTTATTATTTAAATTCCATCCTCTATCATTTTGAACGTTTATATGTATCTGGGTAATTTTCCTCATTGAAGAACATAGCGGACATGATGTTTGGTTTGCCCCATATAACTTTCTACCTTTTACCTAAACACCACTAGGAGGCGGAGCAGCTCCACACGACATTCACCACTACAAGCCGTAAGTTAATTTCAGTTTTGTTTTTTGTGTATGGGATCAAATTTTTGATACATTTACTCCAGTTATAGAACCTCCAATAAAGCCTGATTACTATAAAGATTGGTGGGAATGGTAGAAAAAGCAAAAATGATAATTCTTCCAAATGCTTTTTAACATTTGTTTTAAAACTCTTTTTTAAATAACCAAAGTTTTTATACATCTTAACTATAACTAACCATCACATAACAAGGAAGCTATATTATCCATTATCCTCGTCAATTTACACAAACCTCGTTCTTTTTGATATACTTTTGCTTAAAGATCTTGGTTCTTTATTTACTTTACTCTACTTATAGCAGCTAAAATTTGGATTTTAATATCTTAAAATGTACCTAAGAATTGATTATTTATATTGAACAAATATGCTACCTTTTTTATTTTCTTGTATAATAATAACTAATAATTAATTAAAGTGATACCACCTTTCATTAGGATCATCACTGATATAATGTTTATAAATGTTTAAAAAAAAGTATTCTGGATATATTCTTCATAGTCTTCTTCTGTCTTATGCTTCATTATTACATATCGACTATTACTTTTTTCTCCAGGTTTTATTATAGGAATTTTGTTAAAATCTAGTTCTTTTCCAATTATTTACTAGGGTCTAAATCATATATTTTCTTCAGGACCGATTTACTAATTTTTTACGTTTGTTATCTTAAGTCTATAAATTTTACCCTCTTGAGTAACATGCAATCTGCTTAATTTATTCAGTGTTTTTTAAATTCTTTTATTCTCTTCATTTTGTTTATTTTAATATTTCCAGCATTGTCTTACAAAATGATAGGTTTTCTGCAGAACCAGCATTTAGGTTTTTCCTTCATTCTATTTCTTTTTGCTGGTTGAATTGCTGGCTCTATATCCATAGGATCGTTGTGAGAGAGATTTTTTAGAAACAGACTCTCAGTAATCTCAGCGAATTAGTTTAATTTTTCTTCTGTCTGCTTGATTCTCTAGTTAAATTCTAATAACTGAGGATGATTGCTGAGTTCAGTCTTGTAGTTACTATTTTCTTATCTTAGCGTGTCCACGTTATTATAATATGGTTTATCTTTAAGGCTTTCAATTTACACTTAATACTAAAGTAGTTATACCTTATAAAATGTATACCAGCTTTTTTATTTAATTAGTTATAGTATTAGATACTTAAGTAAACAGAGTTTTCTTATGAAATCCACATTTTGATCCCTATATACATTTGATGGCAATAGAGTAAAGCTACTTTCCATAGTCATATCCAATTTCCTTTTTAAGCATATCTATTTAATACAGTGCTAATAAAGCTCTAGAAGTATATATGGTATGATTTTTTTCGCTTTCTCTTTGAATTTTATTTTGCAATATTTACGCGTTATTATTTACAGCGCTAGTTGACTTTTAAATAAACTTTTGAAGGAAAATTAAGGTATTTTATAAAGTCTAATTAATTTAAACTTTTATAAATTGAGTAAAAGCTCTAACGATGTTATTAAATCAGAGTATTAAATAAATAATTTCTTAATATATCAAATAAACTGATTTTTCTAGCATTTTTCTTTCTTCCTTTTCTCTGTCTGTCTTGACTTTAGTAAACGGTTATCATTTGCTAAATTACTTTCAGTGTATATTACTCGATTCTTATTTTGGAAGTTGAAGAAATTAAAAGCTTCTCTCTCTTCTCTTTTTGCTTTTTCTTAAAGTCTCAGTAGGTTATATTTTTTTAGTTTTCTTAAAGGACTACTCTAGGAAAACTAGTTCGAGTATGCTTTTCCTCTATCAGTTATCTCAGGAGTAATCTATTTAATTTTTACTGTTTTGAATTCCCCTCTTTTTGACGAGTCTTAAGTATTTGATATTCCTTTCTCTCTATTGATGCCATTCTTTTGTGGAATTTAGTTGACAAAATTAATCTGATCTTCATTAACCTGAATCATTAACTACCAATTTTATGCCAAAGGTGAGGTAATTGTTTCTTTTCGTGAGCAGGTTAACTTGCCTTGCTTAAGAGGCTGAAAATAATATGTCTGTACTTTATTTTTTTCTATTTTGTATTTGTTCTATCTTTTGTTCTAAAATATGTTCATAGTCTTTATGTTCAAAAAATGCCTATTCTCTTCTGGAAATTCAACAAATGAATTATTAGATGAAGAGTTACTTGAGTTTTCTTAAGTTCTAGTTTCTGCTCTCTATGTAGTCAGGATTTTCTCCCTATAAGTTTGATTACCCTATATGCATATTAAAGGAAATGTTGGTTTCTCGATGTTTTAAAGTATATTCAGCTTTTGTATATTAATGGGGTTTTTTGGTTTGCTAAGTCTCTAATAAATTTCTGGGTCCACTTTAACATGCTCTTTTATGATTCTCTTTTTCTCAATTTCTTTAATTATTTCTCTAAGCTTTTCATCATAGATATTCTCAGTATTTTTCTGACAGAGAAGATTGTAAATCATATCGTTAATCTTTTGGTTCTGATTATGAGAAATGACTTGTGTATATCATCAGATACTCTTCCCAAGACTTTTTCCTATCTCTTATAGATTCTATTTGTTGAACTCTATTATATTATCTTAACTGTCAACAAACCCGTAGAAACTTGATTCTAATGTAAAACTATTAGTAATATTAAACTCTCTCCATCCTACCACTCTTCCTGTTCCTTCTCTTTCTGGCTGTATTTTGAAACTACAATCTTTTATACTGAAAGAATCGCTTAAAATATCCATAAGTTTAGGCAGAAGCCTTACTCGATTTCAAGCTTGGTATCCTTATTAGGATTAATAGCATCCATATATGAAAGTGTTTGCTTTTCTGCTATGACCATGTAAATCAATGAACATGGAGCATTAGTTCATTGCACATATTTCAAGCAATATTTCCTTAGCATTTCAAATAGTGGGATGAGCTTCATATTTAGGATCTTTTCATTTTCTATTTAAGTCAACACCTAGTAAAGATGTTCTACTATTACCACATACAACTCCATCTGGGTTCAGCATAGGAATAATCTATACTATATACTCTTCAAGTAAATAAGGGAAGTTAACTAGGTATTTGATAAGACCTTCCATCATTCAACTCCCTACTGTTTCCCCTGGATGTACTCTGGCTGTAATCAAGATTTGCTTTTTGTTATGACTTTCTTAATTTGTCAATATAATTCGTGGTACATTTAATCCTCCTAGCGTTTAGCAAAGAGACAGAACTTTGATGCTTTTTTCATGTTGTTATTGGATTTTCTTGATTTTTTTTAGCAGCCTAGTATATTTATATGGCCTAGTCATAGCCATTCATACTTTATCTTTTTCATATTCAAACGTATATGAAAAGGAGAGTTGATAGTAGCAATGATTTGTTCTGATGTCTTAATTGCCAGTATGCGATTTTTAAAATTCTTCTTTTATAAATCTCTTGACTTCTTCATTCTTTTCTAAGTTTAAATTCTATCCTCCTTTATGCCATCCCTACCCTGTTATTTACTTCAATAGTCTGGATTTTATACTAATTTTCATTCCATGCTTGAAAAAATTTCCTACCTTGTTATAGTTGTTGATTTTGAATGTCACTGTTTATCCCCTTTTCATGTTTTCAACTGAAAAGTAAAATCAGTAAATATGTCCCGTTGTATTAGTATCAACATTTAGAAAGAGTTCATATTCATTTTCAGAATTAGCATATACTCTAAACAAATTGCCACATTCAAAATTACTATTAAACTTAAGGTAAGATGCATGTTGCTCTTACTTTTTCAGAGACTAAACAAAATTCTACGGAATGGGAGATTTTTCTGTTAAGTACTTAAGCCAAGCTTGCATTTCACTTGGAGTTCTAGGCAAATAACACTAATATACAAGTTACTTCCAAGGACTTATTGAAACTGGCTGTTAGTGGTAATACTTCAGAGTTTGCAACTCTGTCATATTATCTAATTCTTACAAAGCTTCGCTTTTTTCTTTTTAGCATTGATAATCTAGATTATTATCTGATAGTACACTGCTTAAGTTCATGATGCAGGATAGAACTATAAATTATTACTTTTAATTGAAGAAAAGAGAATTAAAATAGCTTTATTTCTTAATTAATTTTGCTTATTACAACTAATACTATTAAATAGGCTACTTCTAGTCTTACTGTCTCTTCACTTACTTGATATAAATCGTTAGAATGTTGACTGCTATCTATTTATATTGATTTTAACTATCTGTACTGCTAGTTTTGTTTACTATATTACTACTTTACTTCTCTATGGTTTAAAGGTAAATTTATATAGCTTTATTTGCATTTGAGATATAGTATTTAATATTGTGGATAGTAAGAGATTGCTAATAAGTGGTATAAGTAGCTTCTTACTATGATAAGATAAGTATTAAATAGTCTAAAGCTTAGTATACTGATCTTGTAATGCTGTGTAAGTAATACTTTCGATTAAAATGCTAATCATAATTCAAATCTGATTAGCATCATATACTAGTTATTTTTAAAGGAAACAAAAGTCAAAATCTTAGTCACTCTCTTAATATGCTTAATTAAACCTAAGGAGTTAGGGAATCAAAGTATTCAACTAGGAATAAGAATCCTAAGAGAAGGATTATAGTGAGCTATCCTAGTCTTTAAGTAATAAAGGAAAAGGTTTATTTAATTTATGCAAAACAAGAGAATAATAAGATGCGTAAAATAGTATTGAGATAATGAAGTGCTGCTACTTACATAAAATTAATAAAAATAGAACTTAAATCAAAAAATTATGTAGCGCTTAGTATAAAAAGAGGTAAAATCAGCTGGTGATATATTAAGTTAATAAATAAGGTTGTTATGTTTAAGGTACTAATCAAAAATAGTAAAATAATGGGGTAAGTGAGAAAAGAAAGTTGAAAGATATTTATAATTTAAACCAAAAAATTAATCACTAGAACCTCTGACAATTTATAACAGGAGCAATTATCATCCAGATAAAGGAAGCTATGAAGCCAAATAATGATAGTGACTTTATTGAAAACTGGCTAAAATAGTAAATCTAGTCCCAATTAATTTTCGATGTGATGATAGGAGTATAAAGCGAAACTAGGATTGCTATTATGTAGAAATCTAAAAGAGAAGTTCCGTTCTTCTGCTTCTTTAAAAATGCTCGTAGATAGGCTAAGTAAAGTACAACACCGGAAAGAATGATCTCAAATCTAAGAAAATAAAACTAGAATAGTTTTCCTTAATTTTAGAGATCAAACATAAAAAGATGGATTAATAGGAACATGAAATAGCCAAATATAACAACATACACCAGCAAAGCTGTAGGTTAATGGAATACTTACATGTATTTGAAAATCCTTGACTAGTTGCAATGACATAACTGATAAAAAGAGCTATTAAGGACCCAACTAGCATAGTTATAAATAAACTTTTATACTCACTTAATCCCTAAATTATCCAATAAGCATTAAAAATTTCTAAAGTAATAAGACCTATTATAAGTGAGATATAGATAAAGAATACATGGAACTAATTTTAAGGACAGCAAATTCTGCAAAGCCAATCGTAAAAAGCAATTGAAGTATCATAAATATATACCCCTTAGAAAATAAGCCAAAAAGCTTACATATAATAGCAGAATTTCTGATAGCAGTTAAGAATAATTTGTATATGACTTACTAGCATTATTCTGTTACCAAGCACTTGAACCACCAAACTGATAATAGTTATAATCATGCATAGCTAAAGTATGTTTCTAAGTTCCATTATATGATCCTTTTTTTTCTAGTATGTTCGAAAGTCTTGATATAACTAGTAAACTATAACCAGCAAAACTGAAAAACTAAGCTGAAAGTTAAAAAACTAATAGTACTACATTACCATAACTGTCCATATAAATAGAAGTTGCACAAATCTGCTATTGATTGAGAGAATTTTGTATAAGTATGTAGAGATTATGTTTTATGGCAATACCTTTAGTTAAGACCGCATTTTATAATTGAAATGCTTTGATCTGCTTAAATTAAAAAATTTGAATTATCTTTTTATTATTTAATTTACTTTGAAAACTTTTCAAATATCTAAATTATGAAATTTCATGCCTTTTAAGTTTTAATTTCCTTTTGAATTTTTAATGTAAAGTTTTGATGGATTTTGGTGCTAATTGCTTATGTATCTGCATCTAGTTGATTAACTTAAAAGCTTTATTAAAGCTAGGATTGTAGTTACTTACTGTGCTTAATAGTTGTAGTTGTAACTAAATCTTCAACCTTAAATCTCTATTATTAGCCAATTTCTCTTTAATTAAGCTCTGACCTGAATGAAAGTAAGAATGAAGAATGAAGATAAAGGCCAAAACTAAGTAATTAGTGCTAGCTACATAATTTCTAAATAGACACTTCTTGTAAATATCGCTATATCTATTAGTAGCCAATAGAGAAATCATTTAGCAGCTTTTACTTAAATTATCAAAATACAATATCAAACGATATCCCATTCAAATTTAATAACCCTTTCCCTCTAGCTGATTTAACTTGATTATCCTGAATTAAGTTAGAGTATCATAAAGATAATGAAAGTTAAATAGTCCATTCTAATTATAAGCTATATGCTTCTCTAAAGCTACTATAAGTACTGTAATGCTTAGATATTGCAGTTTTAAGCTTATTTCTTGTGAATTATAGTAAATCTCTTTAGATTCATTTATAATACCATATAGTTACATATCATAAGATAGATTCCTAGATATCAATCTGTACTATCGCTTTTGACATTAGTCTAGAGTTATTTCTCCTTATCTTTCTAACTATTAGACTGTCTTGCTGCGCTTTCACTGTATTATGGCATATTGAAGCATTTAGTAAAGTCTAATCATATAATCTACTTTTTTTGCTAGTTATTATCTAGGGTATATCATACCAAGATATCTAACTATCAAGGCTAGATTAATAGAGGAAGCTACAAGCCTTGGTATTGGTAAGGTATAAAGAGAATTGGTTTAAGAATAAAAAAGCTTTAAATTCTAATGGAATAAGAATACATAAGCGGATAAAATGATTCTTCTGTTTTGGAAGAAGTTAACGATCCTGATCACTCTCCAACAATCAAAGAAATCTAGGAATATGCAGCTTATCTTGGAATGGATCCTTTCAAGGATAAAGACTATTTTTACATTGCGAAGGAAGGATTGAAGATGGCTTTGCCTAATTAGTGGAAACCATGTCGAACGAAGTCTGGAGAAATTTACTATCTGAATTTCTAAACTGGAGAGAAAAAATGGGAGCATCCTTACGATTGGTATTTCAGGGAAAAGTTTTAGCAAGCTAAGAAACTAAAAGAGGGAAAAAAGAAATACTAAATACCCTTGCTAAATTTAGAAAAGCTAAGTAATGAAGAAAAGCCATAAATTCAAGACAAACAGTTAGATAATGAAGAAGAGAAGCTTAAATTGGAAAGAGATGCTTATATATTCAAACTTAAGCAAGAATATCAAAACTAACTTGATACTTATAAATGGAAACTAAAGGAAAAGCTTGAAAAGGAATAGAATTAAATAGCTAAGGATATTAATGATCACTACTCTGGCTAATTAAAAGCATTAAAAGAAAAAAACTAAATGATATTGAATTAAATTATCAAAGCTAATGAAGAAGAAGTAAAAAAGCAGGAAGAAAAGCTTTAAAACCAAATTTAAGAACTAAAAAAGGAATACCAAAGATAGTTGTAAGAAGAGCAAGCTGCATTATAGTTATAAATGTCAAAGTAGATAGACTCTCGAAATCAAATGTTGTAGAATATGTAAAGTGACTAAAATAGTGTTAGTTATAAGCTTCAAAAAGTGAAGGATAAAGTAAGTTACATTAAAGAACTAACTAAATTTTGACAAGTTAGATTATTTGTTATTTATTTGGCCTTCTATATACCTCTATAAAAGTAATCTTTTCATTCAACCTCTAAATTTAAACTTAGCAGACGGTCTTTATTGTTATCGCTCTAAAAAACTAATTCGACTAAAATAAATTTTCTTCAATTTCAAATCAAATATTTCATTCTACGAATCACCAAAAATTTAGTCTTGCTATTATGATCTGACATATATAATATCATATCCAAAATTCAAGATATAACTCTATTGATTTTTGGATTTTCTATCTATTTATTTTTAGCAAAATCAAAGAAATATTAAGTTTTAGCTTAAAATCCCTAATTAATAAATAGTCCTAAATCAAAATGATGCTTCCTTTATCCAATATAATTACTATTAATACTATTTTTATACTTAAATTAAGGAAAATTAAGTGTAAATCTAGGTTAATTTCATTTCTTCTGAAAATAGTAGTTAAAGGTATACTCTCTTGTTATTAAAATATCAAGAGGCTTTCCATCATCTGATGTCTATTTATAAATTCATTATGAATCAACTGGCTTTAGTCATTTTTCTCAGTCTGGAACTTAGTTAAATTTTTCTTTTTTTAGCATTTTACACAATTTTTCAGCATCTTTTTGCTTTTGCACTTATAAAAGCCAGAATTTAAATCCTAAAGAGCTGAGTCAATTGAAGCAATCATCTATTGTTTTCTAAGTAAAAATCTGGTAAACTATACCCATCATTTCAATTATGATAACCACGTTTTTAGATCTAGTTATTAGTTTCTAAGCTCCAAACAGAGCTGGAATTTCGCTATGCTCCAAATCCAGCTTCATGAAATTTACTTCTGGAAGTACTTCTTCAGGAAAGAAATCATCGAGAGATACAGCAAACACTTCAAACTCAGCTGGATTCTTTTATTTATCAGTATTAAACATAGCCTTGGTAATGTTCTTTCGTTTTGTTGCAATGTGAGTTAACGTCGATGCATAACTCCTTTTAAACCCATAAATGGACATTAACTTAGATTGATTATACAATGCAAAATTGTGAAGTTCAACCTTATTCTAAAAGTTATTAGCGTAAATGGATTCGTTAAGCAGAGTAGCAACAAGTTTGTTTGCTTCAAATCCATATAATTTACCTCCTTATTTTTCATTTAATATAGAAGCCATTCTTAATGTGTACATTCCTACATAAGTACCTCCTTCAATTACTTTAAATCAGGGTTGTATTAAATTATAGATAACAAGCTTCATCTCGGTGTCTCCACAAGTTTCATTGACTTATATTTCAAATCTTTTTTTGCAGTAGAAGACTTCGATTTCATTACCTCTAAACTTAATTTTTTTAGATTTGATATTTTTATTCTACTTTCTTGTTTCTTGGTACTGTAAAAGAAAGTTAACAGTGGATTCTTAATCTCTATTCTTTTATAAATCATGCTTCCAGTCATACTTCAGTAACTCCTCTCTTTTGTTATTTTTCAATTGCTTACTTATAGATGAATTTTAGAATACTACTGCATGTATAATAGAATGATCTTTATGAACTATATGCAGACTTTCTAAAATAGATTATCTTAACTAGATAAGTACCAAGTTAAATACCAAAAAAAAGATTAGAATCATAAATTTGATCTTCATTATGTACTTTAATTAATTAATTTAACTACCTAAGAGAAAATATATCACTAACATTGCTAAGATGCTTGTTATTCATGCTCCTTCTGAATTTATTGATGGAGTAACAGATTAATTAACTAGTAAGAGTTTGACTATAGCATTTTTGAACTGTTATGTCAAGATTATTGTTAGTAAACTCACAGTAAACTTTGGCTTTTGTAGCAAAGATTAGGTATCTCCAGATCTGCTACGACATAATCTTTATGATTGTGATTTTTTAAGAAAAAGAAATGAGAATAATTATACTAGCTTAAGTAGGAAATTAATAAGGTACTAAATAAATGCTTGATACTTACAATGCAAACTTGCTTAAGATGATGAAAACTAAGTTTCACTATGGAAAGGAAAAGACTTGAATCAAAGATAACTTACCATAAGATTCTTCTTAAAGAGTTTAGTATATAGTATAAAAGAGGATTATAGCTAGATTTTTAAAGGTCATGATCAATTCTGTAATAGGAGCATTTGATGAAATCTTCCTTGTTTATATATTAGAAGTTATAAGTAATCTATTATAGTTTTATATAAAAAAATGGAGTCTGGCTTTTTTACCAAATAAAATTAGAAGGTAAAAATTAATAAGAATCTGAAGAGAAAAAGTAGACTAAGATCTTTCAGAAATTAATCTTAGTGAGGATCGAAATAGCATTGAATAACTTACAGAATTAGTAAAAATTTTGCTTAATGAGGTTAAAAATCTTAAGGAATAAAATCAAATATAGATAGAGAATCGTGAAAATGTAGAAGATAGATTAATTAAATAAGAAAGAGAAATGGATGCCTATTGAAATATTCAAACTGACTGCTCTTAGTAAATATAGTAAATGAAATTAGACTCATAATCATAATTAATTAAATAAACAGAACATTCATAATAGTCAGAACCGATTACGATATTGGGGCAAAATCAAATTTAAGAATAATTTTAAAACAATTAGCAAGGTTGTCAAATGGAAATTGAAAAAAGACCAAAAATTTATCAGAATACAATGAAGAGTAGAAAATGCTATTACTGCAAGAAAAAAGGACACTAATAAAAATAGTGTAGAAATTTCTATTTATTCAAGAATGAATTTAATTAGAGAGTTAAGAGACTGACAGAATATTATAGTTTTATATTGACATATCCATTCACTAAAAATCCTAAAACTTTCCAAGTGTAAATAGAGGACAAATTCCTATTAAGTCATTAAATGTTAGTTTAGTTATTATCTTGATGTTATTTTATAGTATGTTGAACTGAATATCTTAGCTTTTAGTTTTCTAACTTTAATATTAGTAAATCTTAATTTGCATCCTAATTTTAAATGAGCTTATATTAAAGATTAGTGCTAATATTATAGTATTAAGTTTATTCAAGCTATATCTGCTCTCAATATATCCCTGTTATCATAAAATTAGTTATTAAAATCCTACATTTTCAGTATTAAATTGGATAGTTCAATTTATTCCTTTCTCCTGTAAAAAGAGCATATAGCCTTCATTCTAGAGTTTTAATATTATAGTAAATGTATGGAAAGTTATCTTGCTTACTTTTTAGCCCTTCATGCTTTACTATTAGATATACATAATATAGTTATAAGATACCTAAGAGAAACTTATTCTAAATAGAAAGTTCTAGATATTTAAAGCATTAGCCTTGTGATGCATGCATATTATATAATCTTAAAGTTATACTTAGAATAGAAGTTAATAGATTGGATATTTAATATCATGCTAAGAGAGTAATGCAATACTTTCCCTTTATTATTATATCCCAATAAAAAATGGAAGGTTAAAGGAAGACATTCACCAACTTGACAAAGGTAGAGATGAAAATTGAAGGAGCCGAGCAAGCTACAACATAAAACTTGTAGCAAGCAATCTTCAAGCCTTCCTTTAAGCACCTTTATACTTAACTAGATGCCCCCTCTGACCACTGAAAAACCTAAGAAAAAAAATGATAAATACCAGAGGTCAGGGAATTTTAAACGGCTAAGTCGGAGTAACAAGAACAATCTGAAGTAGTTGCAATGATAATTACCGAACTTAACCAGGAAGTGGGAAGGTTCAAAGCACAAACTGAATATGCTATGAAACTATGTAACAGCGGGCTGGCTCTAAACTAGAAACTCCAGGCCTGTTTTTAGAAGGAAGTCCAGGGACTCAGAGATGAAGTGAAAGACCTTAGATATTAGCTAGCGGAGTATCTTGGGAAGTTGGACAAAGCCCAAGAACAGCTATAACAGCAAATAATAGGTCCTGAAATGATGGAATTAGAAGAGAATGGGCATTCCTAGCCTAAAACTCCTTCTCCCGCCAAATACAAGTAAGCCAAGTCTCAGAAATAATGCTACCTATGTGGTATGGCTGGCACATCTATAGACTTTTTGAAAAATAGAGGAACTACTGGAGAATTTAAACCTATCAGGAGCAGTAAGCATTAAGAAAAAAAGACAAAAGATACAAAATTTAAGAAGAATGCAAAATCACCTCTAATGTAATCCTAACAACGAATATGCAAGAAAAAAACTTTACCGTTAGACAGATTTTACCTCGTACCAGAAGACTAAGTCTCCATACTAAGCATACTGTTAGACGATCCAAGTCATTTTGACTATTATAACTCACCGAAAGGAAAACCGATAACCCGCCAAAAAGCAGCAACTGGCGTAAAAAGTTTTTTAATAAATATTCCTGATTATTTCATTTTTTAATCTAATTTAATTATCATATCCCATTACTCCTTATTTTAATAATTGTACTTTAAAGCTAAAATTATTGTTTTGAAATTATCAAGCTATTCTTTATGAGCATTAGCTATAAGGTTCTTTTATAGAAGTATGTAACGAAATCTTCTGGATAAATGGAAAGTTCTAAAGGAAAATGTAAGAGTTTTTGATCTAATATCAGATATAATGTGAGTCAAGTGCTTACATCATTTACTCAAATCTAGGATGCTACAATCTTCTTTAACTCCTTATTGATAAGTATATTGAAGGTTAAATAATAAAGTCTACTTTCAATTAAATCTTTATTTAGAAGTGCTAAACAAGAAGTTAGAAAAGAAATGAATGCTATGTCTATTATAGTTGACAGGATTCTAAAATACTAGGTAAGAAAACCTATATAAACTATAATTAGGTTTTAAATTAATCTAGGAAGATAAGGAGTAATAAAAGATAAAAAGCAAGATAAAAGGTTTATAGCTCCTTTAAGAACCTCCGCAGAAACTTAAGCCATGAAAGAGAAGTGAAGAAAAGGATAGCTTCATCAAAGGATGGGGAAATTAAGTACACATAATCGATTATTTCTTTTCTGCTTTGGATGATTTTTGGGACCTGAAACAGAATAACCTTAGGTTCTGGCAATTATTTGTCTTGGAATCTGACTTGGAATATGAGAACACTACCTTGGTAGTACTGAGAGATGCAATCTACTGAGATTCCATTTTTAAAGAAGTATCCTATTAGCAGTTTTGAACAGTTAAAATAATGGTAAACCTAATATTGGAGAAGCTACGTTAATTTATTATATTATTTTATGAATTTTAGATTAATTAAGAACAAATTAACGTAAGGCTATTAGCACTTTGATTAGGAATTAAAGAGAGATGTTCTGAATAAAATGAAGAGAGCGAATAATAAGTAATGATACGTTATAACTTTAAAAAGGAAGGCTAATAAGTTTAAGAAGAAGGTTATAGTTCAAGAAATACGAAGAATTTAGCAAGATTTTATAGAGAAGAGATAAAATTAATAAAGACACTTGTCTTAAAATATACGAATACTGATTTAAAACCATTTAATTAGCCCTTTAAGGAGCAGACTGGATTAAAATAGTGTAAATGAGAAGACTTTCAAACATTCTTTGACTTTAATATCTCAAATCTTAAGATAATTTTTTAGAATAGTTTTAAAAAGGATCTTTCCAGAGGTTTCTTAAGCAAATTCTTCCCATAAATCGAGGGATTATATTTGCTAAAAATCTTTATAGTTATTATCACAGAAGTTAAGGAGGAAATGAGGTTTATTACTGATTAACTCGAATTTGACAATAGAATCAAATAATTTTGTATTGATTTGTTCTAATAAAAGAAAGCTATTTATGATAAATTACACTATAATCATTTAATAATTCAACCATCTTAGAAGAGAACTCATAATTATAGATATAACCCTATTACCTTCTTATTTACTTATCTACTCTTTTAATTTTAATTATTACTTAGTTAAAGCCAAAAGTCTTAAAAATAAAAAGTAGGATTTAACTACTATTGATGTAATTTGAGTACTATTAATACTATTTTTATACTTAAAATTAAGAAAAATGAATTGTTAAATCTAAGTTAAATTTGTTTCTTCTGAAAATAGTAGTTTAAGGTATGTTCTCTTGCTATTAAAATATCAAGAGGCTTTCCCTTTATTTGAGATTTTTCGTACATTTATTAAGAATCAATAGGCTAAAGTCATTTTTCTTAGTCTGGAACTTCGTTAAATTATTCTTTTTAAACCATTGAACACAATAATTCACCATCTTTTTACTTTTCTATTTTAAATTTCAGAATTTAAATCCTAAAGTACTGAGCTAGTCGAAACAATCGTCTATTATTTTCTTAGAGAAGATATGGTAAGTTATTCCAATCATTTCAATTATGATAACCACGTTTTTAGATCTAGTTATTAGTTTCTAAGCTCCTAGCAAAGCTTAAATTTCGCTATGCTCCATATCCATCTTAATAAAATTTACTTCTGGAAGTACTTCTTCAGGAAAGAAGTCATCAAGAGATACAGCAAACATTTCAAAAATTGCAGGATTTTTTTGGTTATCAGTATGATAAATTATTTAAGAAATATTTTTTCGTTTAGTTGCAATGTGAGTTAGTGTCGAACCATAACTCCTTTTAAACCCATAAATGGACATTAAGTTAGATTGATTATACAATGCAAAATTGTGAAGTTCAACATTATTCTAAAAGTTATTAGCGTAAATGGATTCGTTAAGCAGAGTAGCAACAAGTTTGTTTGCTTCAAATCCATATAATTTACCTCCTTATTTTTCATTTAATATAGAAGCCATTCTTAATGTGTACATTCCTACATGAGTACCTCCTTCAATTACTTTAAATCAGGGTTGTATTAAATTATAGATTGCAACTTTCATCTCTAAATCCCCACAAGTTTCATTAACTTGAACATCAAATCTTTTTTTGCAGTAGAAGACTTCAATTTCATTACCTCTAAACTTAATTTTTTTAGACTAAATAAGTTTACTTAACTTTCTTGTTTCTTAGAACTAAAGCAGGTATTCAACTATTTTTTAATCCTTTCTATTCTTTTATAGTTCATGTACTCAATCGTACTTCAATAACTCTTCTCTTTTGCTTGTTTTCACTATTTAGTTAAGAGAGGAATATTATGTGTAGGCTTGAATACCTTTAAAGATTTGCTCTAAGTATTTCTTAGATAACTTGTCTAAATTAGATAATTAAATAGAAGCATACCACCAGAAATATATGGATCATAATTTTGACCTTCATTAAACTCTATAATTCTATATTTTAACTTAAAGATTTAAATACATAATAACCAAAATACTTATCATCCTTCTAAAGCTAATTTAAGTTTAGCATTATACTTGAAGGATTTATTTAATAATTACTATGAGATTAATATCCCTTCATGCTTTCCTTAGTGATCGAGAATATCCTTGCTACTTTATTTAATAGATAAAGGACATTTGTATTTAAGGAAGGCTAACATTTAATTCACATGTTCAGCTTTAGATCTTAAGAATATTAATATGAACTAGCAATGCAGAAGCTATACTAATGATATTCCAATTCCTTTCAAGAATCTTAATGGTAATATAGTTGAGAAATAAGTTTACTGCTCCTTGTATTTATGTAATAAAAAGGCTATTGCTAGAGTATCTGACTCTTAGTTTGATTTCATAAATTTGCTGTAGTTAAAGTAGCAAATTGTTGATTCTTGATATTTGCTAATAGTGGAGCGTATTTTTAGTCTCTCAAATTAATCTAATTCCTGCTTTTTTTCCAAGTATTAGCAAATAAAAACCCTTATAGATATAAGCTTTAGATTGACTTAATTTATTAGTTGAATTAAGATTTAGGCTAATAAAGTGTAATAAGATAGATATAAAGAACTAAAAGAAAGTTAAATCTATTATCCTTAAAATAGATGCAAGTTAAATGAAAAAGAACGAAAATAATAAATAAGGAGTTGTTATCAAACTTATAATTTCTCATTACTCTTTCTTAATTTCCTTTTCTAAAGGTGCTCTCCAGTAGAGAATACATTAAGCTACTATTGTGAAGTTGAAAAAGAATTTTAGTAAATAGTTTGTCATCACTAGCTTATCATTTACTTCTTAGAATGTTGTAAAAATCCTGGCTACAATCCCTGCTAGATTTAGTAATTATGTAATAAAAGCAAGTTGGCCGGTAGATTAATTTCTTCAGTTTTCTGTAATTTAAGGACATTTGACAAAAATCACGAATATGATAGGGATAGAACCTATAACAGTTCAAAATGATTCAGGTAGTATTTCCATGAATAAAACTACAGTAGAGGTAAAGATTGCAACTAGTCTTAATATTATACCTTATACATTTTATCCTCTATACAAGTAGAATAAAAACACTTAGATATAACTCTAAATTAGTATAAATAAGTTTTCTCCATAGGTACTAAAAGGCGATCTTATATGCATATTATAAGCTAACCCAATAGAAAACTAAAATAGCTCTACAACGAATGACATCTCTGATATCCCCTTGCTAGATTTATTCTTCCACATTTTGAATATCTACGGTACCTTCAAAATTATGCTTCCAAACACAATGCAGAATCCTATAATTTTGCTAAGTATAAAAAGTAAGCATTTTTTATCCGGTTCTACGGCTTTTTAAAGACAAGAAGCAAAGGTTAGAGTTGTATTTTTCGCTGCCAAGCTAGCCATTTATTAATTTCTTTGGTAAAATAGTAAAAAGATAGATTATTCTTAGTATATGAAAGATATTCTAACTCCCTTCTTTATAAAATATAGGGTTACCAAAGGATTCTATATGAAAGGGATTATACAAGATAAAAAAGCGAGGCAGAAGAAAGGAAAAGCTTATAGCTTTGTTTATAAGATAGATACATCAAAAGCAACAGGTTGCTTTCTAAAAGAAAGATAAAGAATATGATTTCTACTGTAACTATAGCTAATAAATCTTTATATAATTGAATAAATATCAGATTATAAAAAGGTTACAATCTAACACTTAAAGAGTTAGAGTCTTAAGGTTTATATACTAAATAGAAGATTCACTTCAAAGATAAACATTATAATATGATACCTTTTGAAAGGTTCTATATTGAGTCAAACCTAAAAAGAATCTGTTGATAATTAACTAACTCATAATAAAAGTTTATCTCTTAATAGTTCACACATCACATCAGTTTATCTTGGTGTATTAATAGCAAACGCTAGTCTGTTAAATACAAGAGCTTAATAATTTGTATTATAAAGAGTTTAGTATACATGCTACATTTTTTATTGAGAGTAAAGATATTTAAGCAGTGATTTGTTTATCCGAATTATATTTTCCAATGACTTTAAAGCAAGTAATACTTATCTCACTACTTTTTTCATTGCTTTGTACTTTCCAAGCTAAAAGACACATTTCTGAATACTTTAAACAGGTTTAGAAGTAATGCAGACCTTAATGCAACGTTCCTCTAGAAAACTTAGCTCCTGAGTTTAATGGTAATCCTGAGAATTGTATGAATGAGTGTATTAGTTCTGAATGCTATTTTAGAGTTTTTGCTCCTAATCCACCAGCACCAGGATCAAAGAATATATAACTACATAGAGATTTTAAAGAATGCGTAGTTAAATATGCCTTAGACTTAGGATATACCAATCAACCCAAAGATTAGCCAGAGTCACCTTATGAAACTCCTGAATACATAGACAAATAAAAGAAAATGGAGAGAAGACTGTAGAAAGAAGAGGTTAAGATGAAAGCTAAGGAAATTAAACTAGAAAATTTGAAGAAAATAGATGGTTTGGGCCTTAACCCAGATAAGTTTAATGTAAAAGATGGTATGTGAGAACATTTATATCATAAAATAGATTTCCTTATCATTTCTTACTAATATACATCATTAAACTTTATAACTAAGCTTCAGTATTTTTAGCTTAAGTCCTAGAATAAGGATACAGATTATAAGAGTTATAGATTTAATAAATTGAAGGTTGTAGGATAAAAACCAACTTAGATAGTTGGGATTTCCTATTATGATGGTAGATACAAAATAGGATACAGAAAAGGAAGTAATCTTTCGTTTTGATATAGTAAAATTGGTTAATAAAGCTCAAATACATCAACACCAATCAATTATATAAATTAAGCTAAATCACACTGCTTTAAATCGCCTTATAATGCCATTCACGATTAAAACTGTCAATGAATGTTACTTTTTACTACCTTACTGAAATATAAGAACTATTTAAACTTAAGCCAACAAACTTGAAAAGAGATGGTTAGCTAGATGTAATAGGTTCTACTTCAATTGCCTTATTAAGAGATGCTCTTTAATATATTAAAATGACTATTATTTAGTAGGTTCAATTTATGTGAACCAATTTATATTAAGAAAGTATTTTTAAGCTAATACTTAAAGGGAAGTTACATGTAACAATCGTCATTATTACTAGCATACTTATGTGTAGGATGTGAGATTAAGTAAAGGCTTCATTGACTATCAATAAAGAAAAAGGCTATAATGATATAATTAGCTATGATATTCAACGAACTTATCGTATAAACAAATGTCACTAAGTTTGCCTTTGCTTTATATAAAATATAGGGAGCAAAAGAAAGCTTTAGTCTCTTAGTACAGCATTGATAGTTAAATTTATAAATAGATATAAAGCATAGTTGGGTTAGAAGTGGTAGATGGTAAATATGAAATATGTTACTTTCCATTTTAATTATAAGTTAAAATATCTAATAATTAAAAATGCTATCTAATTGATTTGAAAATTACGAAATACAGAAATAGATAAGCGAAGATCGGGATTAGTTCTTCCTAATAAATGTAATTCTTGCTAAGGAGACTCAACTTTAAGAACTCCATATTATTAAAATTTATTAAGGAAGTGAAGGGCTCATTAAGCAAGCTGAGTAAGAAGCTTCGAAGTAGCAAATACTTTACTCAATATCTAGCACGAACTTTTGTAAGGTTATTAATTATTTTCATTTGCCAAGCACAGAAAACTCATGTTCACACTAGTTTGTCATCATTTTTGAGTATTGCTCTCAAGGAGATTTATAATAAGACATTGACTTGAGAAAGCAGCAAGTGAGTAAATACAAGGATTAGGGTTCATATTATGATGATGACAAGGCATGAAGCATGTTTAAGCACTTAATAAAAGCTGGGTATATTATGCAAGCAAAGAATATTGCACATAGAGATATCAAACCAAAAAATATCTTTCTAGATGCTTAGGGAAATCCTAAGTTGGGAGATTTTGGTGAAGCTACATAAATAGAACAAATATAGAAAACTAAAACCTTAAGAGGTACTCCTGCATATTTATCTCCTATTGAAATGATGAATTATTAAAAACTGCAACAAGGCGTTCAAGTAGAGAATTTTGCAGCACATGATATCTACAAATCTGATGTATTCAGTTTGGGGATTAGTCTATTGGAAATGATTTTATTAGAAGAGATTGATGGCTTAAATGAACTAAACAGTGAGTAACAAATCTTCGAAAGGATGTTAAGAATTTCTTCTAAATACAGCAACAAAATAATTTACTTGCTGTAAGAAATGCTTAAGCATAGGGAAGAAAATAGACCTGATTTTGTTCAATTGAGTCGGATGATTGAATCAATTGAAACAGAGTCATCAGAATGATAGGAAATTTAGGCTCAATTATTGTAATACAAGTCAATTTATGAGTTATCAAATATGCCAGCACTATAAAAAATAGAGTCTAAACAGTTTATAGGTGCAAGGAATATGTCTTGGAGTACAGACAATAGTTCCATCATAGGAGGATAGCAAAACTTAAAGAAGTTTGTATATGAACTCCAGCATGGAAGTAAAAAGATCCATCTGTTCTTTATTGACACTTAAAAGTATTAAGAAATAAAAGTAAGCTTTGATATACCTGAATGCGCTAGAGCTTATGCAATAGGAGAGTAAATTCTAGTAATAGGAGGCCAAACTAAAAAAATAGATTTAAAGACAGTGTAGCTGGTTAATCTAAATGGCAAATGCACTAAATTATAGGACTTAAACTAAGCCAGGAAATTCTTTACAATAACTTCGTGTAGACATAGAGTTTTTGTAATAGCAGGTTATAACAATAAAGAAAAGGATCTGAATTCTGTAGAGTCCATCAATTCTAAAAATCTTAATTAAAACTGAAAAATGAAATCATCGCTTAATGAAAAGAGATAAGGGTGTAGTGCTTTATCTGATAGAAATAACTTTATTTATGTTCTTGGAGGAACTTAAAGATAGTCTGGGAAGTTGAAATTCTTAAAAAGCATAGAGAAGTATAATGTTTTAAGTGATTAGTGAGAACAAATCAAACTTTCCCTTCCTGTTGGACTGGACTCTATTGCATGTACTCTATACCCGTTGGTTTATTTTGGAGGATGGGGTAAAGCAGGATTATATGGAAAAGGCGGAAAATGAGTTAATAAAGTAGATCTTATTAAGTCTGAAAGATTCAATATATTCGAAGATTAAGACCTACCTGGTAAATGAGAGATATAGGAGTTCGATTTACCTGAAAATCTAGGGTGTTTTAGTCCTTCAGTAAGGAAAGGAAATGACGTATATGCATGAATGATTAATTAAGAATTGAAATGGAAAGTGATAAAAGTGAATGTTAATACACTTGAATTCAAAGTTATACATGACTATGGCCTGTTTTGATTAACTGTACTATTTACAGACAAATATTTTAATTTCTCTTATATAATCATATTGTATAAGCAAGTCTTACCTTCTTCTCATATCTTTTGCCAATACAAATTAAGCAAAGATAAATGATCTGAAAAATAAGCTAGAGATCTTCCTTAATATCTCTAAAGCTCTTTTAAGATAAGTTATATGACTGATTTTTTCACTGCTGTAAGCATTAGGGTTAAAGTAGTGATGATAATTTATATAGCAATGATGAAAAAAATAACGAAATTTAAATCAAAAAGCATCGTTAAACTTCAATAAATGAATAAATGCGCCCCAGAAATCGAAGTTGAGAGGTAAAAGTAAGCACTACTGAGAAGATTCTACATTGAAAGGATATTATAAATAATTTTCTTATTTATACTTCATTTGCTTAGCTTTCTGTAATAAAAATTGTTACAATCTAATCGTATGAATGAGTAAATTCATCCATCACAAATGTTTTAACTATTCAAGTCTCTTTTTCTTAGTTATTAATTCTTTGCTTATTCTCGCTTATTTCTTTAATTCGCTCGAAGTTTTTAGTCTTCATATTGAAAATAACTCTTCCTAGTAAAGAATCCTTGTTGCTTAAAGGTTTTTCTAGATAAATAGAAAGTAAGAGATTTTTTATTTCACACTAGAGTTAAGTGATCACTTGACAGATCGAATACCAGTCGATTATGTAGAAGCTTCATTCTCCCTCTTCATTACTAAAGTTCTAACTTTATTGGACAGCTTTCTCATACTACATTTGAAAATTTGGAATTCCTAATTGATTTCTAACTTCCTCGAATTCATTTGCTACTTGAACAACACATGAGTGGAATTTTGGATAGTAAAATTCCTTGATAGAAGCGATATTTAGTTATTCTAAAAATTAGTTCATAACTATGTTAAACTATTTTAGTACTTAAAACTAATCTTCCGATAGCTATATCATCATGTCGCTATCTATCTCTGGATTTTAATTTTCCATAGTTACACTTTACATAAATTTCATGCTGTAAAAGTAAGGTGTTTAGGTCTATGGAATTTTTTCTGATAGATATAAATAACTTTAGTTTTAGGGATCTTGAAATGCAAAAATTTAGCTAAAGAAAATGTTTTAAGCTTATCTTTCTAGCATTAAAGGATTAAGATTAACGATTTACTCTTTGGATATTTATGTATTTAGGGGAATTTTTACCTCTTTAGATGAGTTTTCGTACCTAAATTGGATATCAAATTAAGCATCGTAAAGAACACTCATACAAGTAGTTTACTTAAATTGCTCTGTCTGCTCCTTTATTTTTAAGTAATTCTTTTACTTAATTGATCCTTTCTGATTAACAGTTGCTAAAACATAGTATTTACTATTCTATTTTCTAGCTCTTCCCTTTGTTTGAATATACCTTCTTGCAGTTTCTAAGTTAAATTGGGCGATTATAAAGTTACATTATTGTATATCAATTCCCTCTTCTGCTACTGATGATGCTACTAAAAGCTAAATTTCTCCATTTTTAAATTAAGTTAGAATTTATTTAACTTCGCTTGTCCTCATAGATGCTTATCCTACTATTTTCTAAACCTTAATTTATATACCTAGTTAATCAAAGATAGCTTGCAGTAGCATTTGCATATGTTCGACATGTTTGATTCTTTTGACAAAAATAATCCCTCTATCTTCTGGAGTCTGAATATGCTAGAGAACTAGCTTAATTATTTTATCTACAATGCTTGATAAATATTTTAGTTGGATAAAGTTGAATTCAACGTTTTGCTCTTTGTTCTAAAAGTATTAAATGTAGTCAGGACCTAATTTTTTGCAAAGTCTTTTCATTTCATCAAATTTTTCTTCATTTTCAGAATACTGTTTTAGTACTCTTTCAAATTACTCTACATATTCCTCTGTTTTTTCTTTTTGTCGTCTGATTTCAACTAAAATTTCATCTGGATTAGACTTAAAATTCTGAATTAGTTCTAAAGGAGGATTTAGACTTATCGCTTTTAAACTATGCAACAATTTTTTGACATCTCCTTCAGCAGATGAAGTTGAAGTATTTCTTTTGACTAAAAATGCAGAAAGTCCTATTATCCTAATATCCTAAATAAGAAACTGTTTAGCTATGTCATTGTATTTATGCTTTTTGGTAGCGTGATGCACTTCATCGAATACTACAAGACAAATATCATTTGGGAGTATTTATTTATTAATTAAGTTGCTTATAACACCAGGAGTGCCTATAATTACATGATACTCCTTACTTAATATTTTCTATACTGTAGTAGAGTTTAATTTACCTATCGCCTGAATAATAGACAAATCAGGATACTCCTCAACCATCTCTTAGTAATGTTACAATGCTATAGGCTTAGTTGGAGCTAATAGAATGCACTTTTTAAGAGAGTTAATCTTCATTTTGTAATAGTAGTTTAAGAAATTTAGCTTGTTCTGCTATTAGATAAAATGATTTATAAGGCGAAATGCTATTAGTGTTTTTCCAGATCCAGTAGGTTGTAATATAACCATATTCTTATGTAAGCTTAGTTGGAAGGCAAGGTCTTAATAAGATCTAAGAACTCTTTTCATTTTTACGGTAAAAAGATTAATTTTTAATTATCGTATCCAACTTACTAAGCTTCAATCCTTATTACGAGCAATTTCTTATCTTCTTATATCTACTAAGAAGGAAAGAAGCTGCTTGATCACAAAACTACATTTTGACGATTCTTATTCAAGTTCTATATCGTAGTAATATAATAGCTAGCTAAACTTAATCTTTAGTTTCCTGTATCTAAAATGAAAGCAAAAATAACAAATGCAAATATACGAGAACTTCATAATATAAATAGAAGAATCACTATTATAGAGAGGATCTACAGTATAAAACCTAATTATGGCAAATAATATTAAAGATTTCATAATTTTTCACTTCTTCAGAGAAAAAGTGAGCGAAGAAGTTTATTAAGCTATTAAAATACGAGTAAAAAATAAAAGAGCTTTATAATTAGATGTTTTAGCATAAATTGTATCTTATATTCTATAAATAATTTTATTTTCTTATGTTCTATTAGCAATGCTAAAAAGAATAATAAATAGTAAAATTAATAAGTTTGCTTGATATAACAGAAAGCAAAACGAAATTGGATATAAAAATAAGAAAATCAAAATAAAAAGAGGAATGATAAATTTATATAAAATATAAAAAAAACCGTAGCAAAATGATCTCTAAAGAAAGATCTTAGAAAGGCAGGTTTAAATTGTCGATAAGTATTTTATGATATAAATATCTAAATAAATACGATTATAGAGAACGTAGCACCTCGTTGGCGCGCAGCTTTTTCAATAAGAATTTTAATATTAAAAAAAGTGTTCTAAAAAGATGATTTCATTCTATTCGTCCAAAGAGTCACTTCATCTTCTCTTAATGGGGAATCTTCTTATTTAAGACTATCCTCGAATCTTGATCAAAATGCTCAAGGTTTATTGTATAAGGTCCAAAGAAGAACTAGTTACTTAGTCTATAAAAGAAGTCCTTCAGTAAAACTTTAAAACTGATAGAAAGAAAACTGGGGTAAGTAAGGCATGTCTCAACAGAGATATCCAAAAATCCCATTGGTACAATCTAGTGTGAGATTACTCGTAATATAGTATACACTGCATCAGATTACCAAAATGTACTCCAGAAACAGCCGAAATACATTGTATATAAATATTTATGATATAATAATAATGTTTTATTTAATAAATTATGATTCATTTATAATAATGGAGTTTAAATTTTAGGCTTTTCTTGTTGTTATAATATTAATTTTTCACTTAAGAGTAATGATTTGAAGGAGTCTTTGCTAAAGAGTGACTTTCATCTCTAATATGATATTTGTCCTGATATATTTTCCCAAGATTAGCTAGGTAAAAATAAACTTGTAAGGAAAATTTAAGTTTCCTATATTTTAATTCTTCTGGCTTTGTTAAAGTACTTCTATTGATAGCTATAACAAGTTAATGAAAAGCTGTTAGCATATACTGGTATGCTTATTGAGTTAGGATTATTCTGAGTTATAGTAAAAGTGGATTGAGCAGTTAGAGAACTACAATATTTAAACTTAGTTTGAATTAAATAAATTCTAACAATAAATCAATTAAAAGTTGGATGGTATGTAGAAGCTTCAATCTGAATAGAAGGAAAATAGTGAAAACATTTCTTAAAAGATCTAGTGAAACGAAAAAAATCTGTAAACTTTAGGAGCGGATTTAAAGTACTAAACTATAAGCTTAAAAGAAGAACTGGATATTACTGCTAATAATTCAAGAATTTCAAAAGCTACTAGAACATAATTAAGATATGAAACGCAACATTACTCAGCTATAAGATCTTCAGTAGACTTAGAGAAAAGAAATAATTTCCATTAATTAGACCTAAAATTAGTAAGGCAGTTCTATATCTAATATGTCTCAAAGCTTTTCTTCTTAAATAAAGTAGATTATGGATTTTACTTAAACGAGATTATAGACGTTTGAAGAGAAAGATAATACTTAGACAGAAATATTTAAAAACCTAACTATAAAATTCAATGAAACAGAGTATTCACTAAAATATTATAAGAACTCAAAGGAAAACTCCTTTGATTTTTAGTCTTAACTAATCTAGTTGAAGAAGGAATTTGAATAACAAATAAAAAGTCTTTAAGGTAGCTACACTTAATATTAAAATGAAGTGAAATAGACATTTTAGACTGAGTAAAGTAATATAAATTAGTTCTAAGAAAAGTTTAATTCTTTCTAAAATGCTTATTTTTAAAATCTAAGTTCTTAGCAGTTATCACTATAATAAATTTAAGATTAGCATGTAGCATGCACTAATAGTATGAATGAACTTAGAACGGTTAATCAAATGCATTAAACTTTAAATAGCTCTATTAATTAAGTGACTTAAAATACTTAGTCCATCGACTAACTTTAACTAAAGCTTTAAAACTGCAATCAACTTGAATCGGAATTTATCAATAAGAAGTAATATCATTTTGGCCCAAATAAATTTAGTAGAAATGCTAAATTAAATGCTGACTTTATTGATGCTAGAAATACTGGATATAGTTGGGCGAGTGGCTTAATGAACTTTAGTTTACAGCCAGATAAAATTTACGAAATTTTATTCAAAATTATAGCTTCAAATTAAATGGCTATTGGAATATCTCCTGATAACAAGGATTGATCTAATTGGAGTAAGTGATAGGAGAGATAAAACATAATATAGCTATAATTCGAATGCTTAGCAAAGATTCAATGGAGGGTTTAATGATTCATATGGAAAGCACATGTATGATTTATAAACAATAAAAATAAATATCAATACAAAAGAAGGACATTTATCTTTTACAATTGAAAATAGTGATCAAGGTAAAGCCTTTTCGAATATTAATTTTACTAGTACTGTTTGGTATCCAGCAGTTTCATTATTAGGGTCAAGTAATCATATTAAGCTATTGAGTGTTGATGTGACGGACATTTGAAAAAACTAATAAAATTATATTAATATATTATAAGTTCTGCAGCTAATTTTGAGTTATAAAAATGCCCTATTATAAAAAAATTTTAAAGTCAACATAAATTTCTTTTCATTATTATCATATCTCTAAGTAAAAATTATTTTTTTTATATTTATTTTTAAATTGATTTAGATAAGAAGTAAAGACTTTACTTCTTATATTTTTTTTGATTTATTTAATTGTTTAAATACTTGAAATCTCTCTTTATTTTTTTTTTCTAGTTTCATATATTGAACTAAAGCTTGACATAATATAAATATTATTAAATACTCTTTGTAAGTCTCTGTTTTTTCAAAAGTCTGATTATTCATGTTTTTATGTCTAAAGTGAAAATGAGTGCTTTAGTAATAGCGAAATTAGTTCCATCAACAAGAATGCTGCATTGTAACTTTTTTTATAGGAAATTTCAAGAAAAAAGCCAGTGATAGTTCACTCTAGTATGGAATTACTCAAACATGATTTTGGTAAATAATAGCAACGAATAAATGGCTTTAAATTGACACTAATACCTTAGAATTTATTTAGAGAAACTGTAGAAAAATTACGAGAAGATGAAAGAACAATTCTATTAGCTTATTGAATAGATAGCAGAATTATCTCAGCTTGAAGTAGTTTCAGATGAAAATATGTAAAATTGAGCCATAAATATAAAACTTTTTATTGTCTTTTATTAAAGGAAACATTTTCTCTAATAAAATTTGATCCTAAGCCTTTTAGTTAAAATTAATAAAAGATATTGTATTATCAAGCATCCACATATAATTTGGTAATGGTAAGTGATAGTGATTATAGTGATACAATGACAGGAGTGTAATAAAGCATATAAATAATGAATCTTCTCTATGATGAAATATGAGATAGAATTACACATCCTTGTTAATCTCTATTTACTAAGTTTTAGTATAGAAAACTTAGCTTATTGATAGAATAAATTTAATGCTATTTGTAGTGGAAAATAAAATTATGAAATTATATAAAGGCTATTATTTTAATATCTCTAACATAGTATAATATAAAATCGCTTGATTCAAGAAGAGTTTTTTACCACCTCCTTAGAACAGGAGAGAAAACCAGAAGCACATATTATCAGTACGTCTTCTTCAGATTAATGGTCTTTTTAAAAAAATGGGCAGAACTATCTAATAGATAAGAAGAATTCATAAAAAATACTAACTCCTACAAATTAAAATAAAGCGGATCTCTTTCATCAAAGGACAAGCAAGATTTGAGATAAAAATTCAGATCAGATTAATTACCACAGCTCAACACCTCCATTGAAAACTGGAAAAAGAGACCACTAAAATTAATCGATAAAAATAATTACGATAAAATAAAAAATAGACGAAGAAGGTAAAGTACGATAATTCAATATAGAT
Organism: Loxodes magnus; assembly: GCA_946699065.1. Classification (NCBI taxonomy): domain Eukaryota; phylum Ciliophora; class Karyorelictea; order Loxodida; family Loxodidae; genus Loxodes; species Loxodes magnus. The sequence continues at coordinate 195,284 of CAMPDV010000196.1, read as the reverse complement.
CCTATTACATTTGATTTAGAAAATATTGAAATAAAACAAATGGACTCTTAGTAGATGAAATAGCTGATTTAACACCTTATTAGAAACATAAAAAAACTCGAAGAGGAATTAATTTCCCAGAAGAAAGAGATTTTTGTAATAAGTTAGAATTTGATAAATGGTGATGATGATGATGAAACCCATATGGTAGACCTAAGAGCAAAAGTCTTAGTTTTGAGCAAATGGCAAGCTTAGAGAATGATATTTGAATAATGCAAGAGTAATACGAGAAAAACTGAGTAAAATTAGATTCAAGACTCAAATTAAAATAAGAAAATCTGTAGAAGCCTTCATAAGGAACTCCAATGGAAATAGAGAAGCCAGAAAGGACATTTCCTAGAGCAAGAAAAAGATGCTACATTTGCAACGGAACTTGACATTTATGACGCAAATGTCCCTAATAGAAAAAAATAAGAATGAATATCTGGAGAAATGTTAACTAATACCAACTGAAGTAACGAGCGATGGAATTCTTCCCATCGGGAAATGGAAAAAAAAAAAAATCACAACTCAGATTATATAAAAGAGAGAAGTTAAGAAAAAATGCAGTGCAAGGACAGAACATGCAGGAACGGAGATTTTATACGTTAAAAACTTCAATTAAGCCAGAAGGCGATCAGCTATTTTAATGATTAATGATTAATCACTAACTTAATTAATAAATATCCTAGTTTTATTATTAGACATCAGCAATGTGAGTTTGAGGATTAGAAGATTTGTCTTTATTTTCTTTTAGTATCCTTTATCTTTAAGCTTTATCAATCGTTATTTTATTTTTAAATGATTCTAAAGGATTTAGTATTATTTATTGTTTTATCTATATGTAGTTGAACGTTAAGATCATTATACGTTTTCTAAGAGTCATATTGTTAACATTTAATGAAGTTTTATATCATTTTTACATTCCTTGCTTTAATAATTATTTATGCTAATTATTTTCCTAAGACATTACTTAAAGCCTATCAATTTATTATCCCTTTTATTTTTTTAACTCTTATACACTACATTAGCATACAAGGCTTTAATCATTACTAACTATCTGCATGCTCTGTTGGATAATCATATTAGTATTTTTTATTTCATTTTTAAGTATTTAAACCTGCTTTTAGCTTATTTACGTCAAAGATTTTGAATCCTTATATTATAGTAAAACATATCTAGCCCATTGATACATAAATGAGTGCCTGTGTCAAAAATTTAATAGTCCTTGAGTTTGATGATTTACTCCCTTCAAAATATAAAGAGATTCGTCGCGTTACGAGGAATTTTAGCTTAAGTCTAAATTATTTAGTGAAGCCAATTAATTTTCTATCAGCTTTAATATATTTAATGCCTTACTTCTCTCTTTAGTAAAGGCTTTAATCTATCTTGGAAAGAAGGTGTTTTTAATTAAATAGAGTAATTAAATGAAAATAAGGAATAAAGTTAATAGTGCAAGGGAGTTTTTCAAAGCTTAAAGAAATTCTTCTATGTCCTTCATATTAAGAACTGTAGACATTAGACAATCAAAAATAAGATCTACTAGTAGAACTAGAAGACCTAAAAAGTAATAAAACCCTCTTTATTAGAAATTCTATCATGAATGCTAAGGAAATTAAATTTAGGCTACTAAAAACTAAACTATGTATTTTGAACAATAGCAGGAAACCCACTAAGATATCAAAAGGAAAGTTTAGTCTGCTGAAAGTGAGAATCAAATGCTTTAGGAAAGGGTGCAGAAACTAGTAAAATAGAAGTTAAGGATTAAGGATGAGATTTTTAATATAAGGAGAAATTTCAATGTTCTGTACTCTTAAAAACTGCACTTGGATAGTTAAATGCAAGAAAACACAGGCATAAATGGCACAGACTTGAGTGAAATAGAAGCAGTTTCTTATGATATAATGAGTGACTAGTAATAGATATCTAATTATAGTGAGCAACTAGAACAGTTATAAGAGTAGCATAATTAAGAACTAGTAGAGTTTCTATAATTAAAGCAAATAGTTGATTTGACTGAGTAGCGGCTAATGAATGCAAAAAAAAGGAAAAAGGAAATTTTTGCTAAAATGATAAAGGCGGAAAAGTAAATAGCAGAGCTATAGTAAACATTAAAGCAGCAAGTAAAACCTTAATTCAGATATAGGAGTAAGTTAAAAAGGTATTTAAAGAGGCTAAGTAAAAAATAAGGCTGGAAAAAGAGATGAACAGAGATTCGAAAAAGGAAAAAAGTCGTAGAGGTAAAGAAGACAATGGAGATATTATTACTTTTAACTTCTGTATTTAATTTTCATTTTCATTCCTCAGAATTTATTAAAAAGCTATATGTTTCTCAAGGTTTAAATAAATTTAGCTTAAATCGAAATAATACTAATCAGCTATGTCAGGCTAAATAAAAGATAGACTAATTATGAACCAAAAAAAAACGATAGTTCTTAATAGAAATATACAATCACTGAAGCTAATTAAAGTTCTTTAATATATAACCTTTTAATAAATTGCTACTTTACTAGTTAGCTAAATCAGATACCTTCATAGTATCTATTATTATATTTTTAACAATCAGAGAGAATATAGAATATTCTAAATATTTAAAATGATAAGCAAAAGAGCTTAGTTTATTAGAGCGAATAATAGCTCATTATTTGTAAATTCTAAGAAGATATTAGCATTAAAGGTATATGCTACTTAATATGGTTTACTTAAGCAATCCTTCATTAAGGGGAAGATATTGAAAGTAATATAAGTTAAAGCAAGAGAGAATTAGAATCATTATGCCATTAATATGCCAAAATTAAACAATTAACTAGTTTTTGGTGTTGCTGTTTTAATATTACTGACCGAAGTTAAGCTTCAGTATTAAAAGCATACAAATGATTTAAAACTTTAAAAAGATTAAATTCAGAATGCATAGTGTTTGCTTCCATAATCTAGGTTAATAATTGAATTTTAAGAGTTATATGGATATAAAGCTTCATCTTAACAGCTTTAAGATAAGTAAAATATCTTAGATTCGATAAAGTAAAAACGTTCTAGATAATGAAAGCAAAATAAAGCTGCAAGTGATATAATAAACCCTTTCAAGATGTCGTACTCATAATAATCACTAACTTAAATCAATTAAATTTATCATTTAAACCTTAAGAAAAAACTAAGCAACTTCCAAGAGTAAATTTACTAAGATTTTACACAGAAGTTATAATATCTGACTTAATAACGAGAAATAAAGATAAGAAGAGATTAGATACTATACAAGTATAAATAGGCATTCATTGTATTTATATTGGTTCCGCTATGCTTATATCTTAAGTCTATTCTCATTATTATAAAATCCATAGAAATAGAATTTTGGTAATTTATATACAGTTTGTATTTTAAAATATGTCTTTGCTTGCTAAACTGTTATCTGAATAATAAAATAGATAGTTTATTAGAACAATCTGTTTAGACTAATTATAGTATATATATAAGCTTTTAAAAATCTTAAGCAAGAAGTTCCTTTATATGCATTTTTCATACTTAAGAAAAAAGTAGGAAGTTTTCCATTAGAAATTAGCAAGTCCCACTCATTTAATCTCAAGCTATATATTTCTTTCAATAATGCTTAGTTTGATTTTACTTCTATTAGAGGCAAAATTAATAACCTCTACTTAAATCTACTAACAAGCTTTCATCTTAAGTCTAATAAAGTAGAGAGCTCTTATAGTCCCTTACAAATATTTGATTTCTCATACAATCAAACAAAACTGCTATCTTTATAATGGGGCTTTAAAGTACTAAAGCAAAAGTTACTTGCTATGCTTTTAAATATCAAAGAATTAGTCCAGCTTTACTAATTTTTAGTAAGATAATAGAATTTTCTTAAAAGACTGTAGATTTCTAAATAAGCACAGTGCATATACTATACTACCATTCTATCAAAGCAGCCTAAATAACTCATTCATATAAGTTTCCAAAAAGGATACTAAGAGTATATTTAAGATACTAAAGAGAGGAAATAGAGAGATATTTGAGTATAGGGTTAATAAAGGGAACTAAAGTTAAATTAAATTAAAGTAATAAATAGCAAATCAGTTAATATGAACTTAACCAGAAACTCTATGTTTGATTTGGATCCTTCCAAACAAGTGCCTTGAAACTAGAAATAGAGAACCTCCAGAATTAAATCTATCATCAAAGAAATTTTTCTTTAAACTAAATCTAATTAAAACGTTGATTCCTTAGCGAGACTTATTGCCAGAGAGATTAAGAAATAGGAGGTTAGTGAAACTTTAAAAGATGTTGGGTAGTCTTTTTAAGTCTAAGGTTTAGAGTGATAAGAAAGAGCTGAACGTAAGAGTATAACAGAGTCTACTGTTCTGAAAATTAAAGATGAACAAATAGAGTTTCCGCTTAAAATGGAAAGTCAGAACAAAAGGAAAAAGTTATCTAAAGACTTAAAGCTTAGCAGTGGTTTATAAAAAATCTAAATATTGAGTAGAATAATAGAGATCAAAGATAATTAAAGCATGTATGAGAGTAATTAATGCTAATAGAATGTTATAAAGCATAACCTTACAAAAGCTAATGTACATATAACTAGTAAAGAGATTCCAATAGATTTGTAATTAAATTAAAGCAAGTAAACCATATAAATTTCCTAAGTATTTAGAACAATGGAAATTGTATAAACTATATAGCCATTTTAAAATTAGTAAATAGAGGAAGAGTAATAAATATAAAGTAAACTTACTGAAATTGAAGGTAAAAGCATTTAATAATGAAGTTAGAGTGCTAACTTAAATGTTATCTAAGCATATAAAATAGAAATAATATAAGTATAGCAACCAACTGAAATATAATCTAATTAATACTACTAACTGCAAAATTAAGAAGTTGTGCTGAATAAATATGAGGAATAGCAAGAAACTCAGTAAAATGAAAGGATTATATCATAAGAATTATACGAAAGAGGCTTTCAAGAGGAACAAGTTAATGATAACTAAAGTAGTGAATCATCTGATTTTACTTAGTCTGAGGAAGAATAAAGCAGTTAGTTTGGTAATAATGAAAGGATTATGCAGATTTTAATGGATCAGTCAAAGAAAAAAATTTTGAGTCATTAAATTAAGCAGATTATAATATAACCAGAAGAACTAACAGAACAGTTTGTCAATCTCTAGAAATCAGTATTAGTTACCTAGGAAGATCTTATTGAGAATATTGAGTAAGAATAGGAAAATGTTACAAGACAAAATGCCATTAAAAAACTAGAAGCAAATCTTTAAAGAAAATCAGTCAGCCTTTTATAAGAGGTATTTCAATCAAAAGATAAGTTATCAATCGAAGAAGAAAATGAGCAAAGAAAACCCTAAAGGTAACTTGCTAATATGCTTGTCAAGTAAGAATCCCAAGAAAAAGAAGCTCATTTTATAGCTTAAGCGAAATAGTAGGCTAAGAAGATAGCCTAACTGATTGAGAATAAAAAGTAGATATTTCATAAGGAATCTGAGTGGAACAAAGCAAAAGAATTCTCTATACAACTAAATTAAAACAAAGTCTAGCGGTATTAGATATAAAAGCAAGTACTTTATATAACAATCTAGGAGATTGTTAAATTCAAATTAATTGAGCATATTCAACACTTTTAATAGCCAATCATGTAAAGTAGTACCAAAGAAATAAAATACGAAAAAACAGCTGAAATGTATAAAAGGAGAAATGCTATAAAGGAACTTGAATTAAACCTATAAAGGAAGATGGAAGTAATGCTGTAGTAGATAAAAGAATGTGGGGATGATTAAACGATTGAAGAAGAAATTGAAGAAAGGAAGCCTAATAGAGAAAGAGCTAATTTTATGGTAGCTCAAGAATTTATAGAGAGATGTAGTTAGTAAATCAGTGAATTCGCGTAGCAAGAAGCAAAGAAAATTGCGTAATTAATAGAAAGCAAAAAGAGGAGACTAAATATGTCCAAGAGATGAAAATAAGCTACTGAAAAGGAGCCAAAAGAAGAAAAAACTAATTATGGTTTGAAAAAAAAGAGTCTTAATAAGTTGAGAAATATCATTGTTATAGAAATAAAGTCTGAGAAACTTGTAGAGCAAATTCAGTATTTTAAAAAGGCTATTTTATCCAGCAGTGATTTTGTAAATTGAAATCAGTTGGGTTAAACAAACGAAGAATAGGATGAAGCCTAAAGGCGCTTGAATGCCATCAAGTAACTAGAACTTAATTTATAAAGGAAAACAATCAATTTACTACAATCAATTTAGTTACAGGAAGATGATTAGACCTTAGAAGAAGAAATTATGGAGAGAAAACCTTTTAGAGATCTTGCAAATAAGATGGTGCTTCAAGAGATTAAAGAAAAAAGCAACGTCTAAGATGATTAAGCTAAGTCTGAAGCAAAAAAGGTAGCAGAACTGATTTAGAATAAACAACAAAGAGTTTTAAAAGAAAGAACATGAATTAACGTAGTTCGGCAATCATAATTTATCATGCCAAATCAGATAACAAAATGAAGTTCAGTTTTCTAGAAGACAAAAAAGCATGTAATGGAAAAGCATTATATGAAAAAGTTAAGAGGATTAGACAACAGTTTAAAGAGATCAATATCTAATGGATATATAAATCTAAATAATAAAGACAAAATTGAACTATTTTAGATCTAAGAAGAATAGGAATTTGCTAAATAAAAAACAGAAGAAAGGAAAAAACTGTGAAGTCTAAAGGAACCTCCTAAATAAAATCTGATAAATAAGATGAAAATGTCTGTAATGAACGATCATTTTTTGAATTTATTTACCTCACATTTGGGAAAATAGAATAATGAAACTGTAAAAATAGATGAAATTTAGGAGGATGATAGTGATGATAGTAGTAGTAATAATAGTGATGATGAGGATTCTGAGTCTTCAACTTCTTAAGAAAACTAAACTAATGATAATTAAGAATCTTAGTGTGAATTATCTTAAGACAACTCACTAGAGTTATAAAGAAATGAAAGTGAAACTAAGGAAGAAATTTAAAAAGAAAATGAATCTATCGACGAAAATTAAGAAAACAAGGAATAAAATCCTTTTGAAATTATAAGTCAATAAGCGTTAGATAATAGATCTACATTTGAGAATCAATAGCAAGAATTAAATTACTAACTAAGTAAGTAAGAATAGCAGGTTCTTTAAAATATTCCTTAGAAAGAAAGATCTAAAAAGAGTATCTAGGAATATGAGAAAAAGAGAAAATTACGCTAATCGAAGCGTTAACAGCTAGAACTAAGTATGAATATAAACTAAAGAGAAATAGAAGAGAACAAATCAACAGATGCTACATCCTAATATAACGTTAATGACCAATCGATTAATTTAAGTACTTAAATAGTAAACACATAAGAAGATTTGAGCAACTTATCTAGTATTACTAATTAATAAAGCTTAAATAAACTTATTAACAGATCTTATTAAAATCATCGAAGGTCTAAATCTGAATACTGCAGCTTCAGGAGAAAAAAGGAGAAAGTTGACCTTAACACGTGTGTCAGCAATCTGTGCAAGAAAAAGATTATAGAATAGTTTAGAAATCAAAAGGAGGTCACGAAATCGATCTAAAATCTAGGAATGAGCTTACTTTACTTACTCTCAGGAGATAAGAATATAGTTTTCTAGACTAAAAATTGAGATGATGTACTTCTTAATTTTCAGTAAATTGACCAAGTTATATACATAATGAAGAATGTTCCTTATCTTATTAAAAACAAGCACCTTGATAAGCACAAAGTCTAAAATGCTGAATTTTATTTGTAGAAGTATTTTAGACCAGAAAATGAGAGTATACCTAACAAATGAGTGAGACTGTATATAGAAGCCATGATCTAGTATTTTAAAGAAAATAAGGATACTTAAATTAGAATTCCCAGGCCTTAAACACCTAAGAAATTCAAGAATGTAGTTTCCTCTTTATCTCCTATTAAAACAAGCATAAGATCTCTTAACAAATCTTTTGTGAGGCCTTCAATTTAAAAGCAAATCAGCTTCTAGTACAGGCAGAAAATTGAGAGAAGTTATAGAAGACCTTGAAAAGAGACTAGAGAAGTAAGAACAACAAAGGAGTATTTACTTCAAAGAAAACCCTAAATAAGAGGCAACAAGATTTTTGACCATAGCTAAGATTTTTCTACTTTCGAGACAGAAGAAAAATAGTATGATGAGAAGCTAATCAAAGAATTCAGGAAATTTATTATAAGCCAAGTTAATGATAAAATATAAGCACTGAAAACAAGTCCAATTACCTAGTATCAACTACAGAAAGACTATTTAGTGAACGAAATTCTGAATAAAAGAAATACTTGACTTGAGAGCTTTCAAATATCAGTAAGTTTTAGCTCATTTCAGATAAAAGTTACTCATCCTAAGATCTCTAAATCACAAATAAAATCTTTCGTGTCTTTCATGAAACAGGAATTAAATTGGAAGCTTGAGTTTTGCATTATTGAAGATATTATAATGGAAAAGTAATAGAAATTAGGCATTAATTCCTCAGGAAAAAAGACTACTAAAGGAAAAAATTGAGCTAATTTATTGCTATTTTATTATAACACTTTAAATCTTTAAAACTTAGGCATCCTAAGAGTAATATATTTAATACTGTTAAATAAGTTCACGCATTAAATGAAAATCTGTGCTTTTGTATTATGGTTTAGCTTTAAATATTACCTTTCAACCAAAAAGAGTATATAACCTATAATTATGAAGGTATTTAGCTACTTAGTAGTCTTTATGTTTAAGAGTTAAAATTTTTTACAAGCTCGTTCATGTATGAAATGCAAAACTGCACTCGTTAGATATTAAAATTATGCAATAACTCTAAAAATGCTTAAAAAGCCTAATGATGCTAAGTAAAGAATTAGATAGCGATACTAGCAGCAAAGAAAAAAGGAAAACACACAAAAAGTAAATAAAATTGAAAATTTAAAGCAAGTGAAGCATTTATAATAAAGAACAGTCTAATTTTCATTTAACAATCCTTTTCTATAAGTTTGGAAAACTAGTCTAGCCTTACATCTACTAATCTAAAACATACTAAAAAGCTAGGTAATTTAAATATATATAAATGGTATTTTCTCTAAAGAGTAAATGAAAGCTTAATGAACTTAATGATTCTAATTTAGTATAAATACCTTTAAATACTTGCTTTAATTTATTACTATAGATAATACATCAAATGCTATTTTCTATTTATAAAAGCATAATCCAGTAAGATATAATAAAATAGATGCTAAAACTAGCATCTTGTTAATTATTCTAAGCTAAATTTGAACATAAAATAAAGATAGAATAGCTAAGACTGGTACTAATGGGATAGTTTAACGTTAGTAACTAAAATAAAGTTTAGCTAGATAAAATAAAGAGTAATGAATGATTAATTTAGTACTAACTTTAAGGATACTAAATAGTGGATAGTTAGGTATATAAGGTGTAATTAAATATATAGAGTAAGGAGGTATTTAAATTAAGTGTCTTAGTATTTTACTATTTAATGACTGATAAATTTTATAATATTCATCTTATTTAGAATAATCTTGAAGCTTCTAGAAGCTTCTTTTAGCTATATAATCAGGAGTACAGCTAAGAGATATAATTAACTGTTAGATGGACTAGTTAAAGAAAAAAGGAAACTAAGCTTATCAACAAGCAGACTATTAGACTGCTGTTGAGCTGTATAGTAAAGCAATTAGGAAATACCCTAAAGAGTCATCTTTATATGGAAACAGATCAGCTGCCTATTTTATGCTAAATAAATATAATGAAGCGGAGTAAGACTGTTTAAAATGTCTTTAAGCTGATTAAAAAAATGAAAAAGTTAAGTTTAGATTAGGAAAAATTTACTAAGCAAGAGCTGAGTTTTAGTAAGCGAAAACTATATTTTAGAAAATAAAAAATTAAGAGTAAATTTAACTAATTGATGACTTGCAGAATACTGTAGGAAGATTTGAAAAATCTATCATTGAACAAAACTACACTGAAGCTTTAACTCATATAAACAAACTCACAAATCATTGTCCAACTCACTAACCTTTCATTTTTAAAAAGGTACAATGTATGATTAAAAATGGTCAATGTGGAGCTGCTTTATCTTATTTCCAGGAAGCTTCTTCAAATCACTAGAATAATATTGAATTAATATATTGGAGAGGAGTAATTTATTATTATATGAATGAGCATTAGAAAGCATCTAACTATTTCAAAGAGACACTCCAGTAAGATCCTGGGCATTAATAGTCAGTCTAAATAGTGAAAAAAATAAAGTAACTTGATGTCATCAAAGAGCAAGGAAACAATCTTTTTAAAGCAAAAAACTTCAAAGAAGCAATATCAGTTTATACATAAGCTATTGAAATTGATCCAGAGCATAGAATCTTTAATTCACTTATTTTGAATAATAGAGCAGCTTGCCATATTGGACTAGAAAATTATAATAAGGCATTGAGTGATTGCAATAGTGCAATTTAATTAAATCCTAGTAATGCCAAAGCATATTTAAGAAGAGGAAATATTAAGATCAAGCTTGAATATGGAGATCCAAATGAGGCAATTTAAGATTATGAAAAAGCACATGAACTTGATCCAAGTATAGATATAAGAAACAATTTAAATGAAGCAAGAATGGCTCAGAAGAATAAGAAAAGAAAAGATTATTATAAGATCTTAGGAGTTAATTAAAAAGCAACAGAAGATGAAATCAGAAAAGCGTATAAAAGAAAGGCAATTGAATGGCATCCAGATAAGCATTCAAACGAAGGTGATGAATAGAAGAAACATGCAGAAAAGATGTTTAAAGATATTGGAGAAGCTTATTCAGTACTTTCTGATCCATAAAAAAGATAGAGATATGATATGGGAGCTGATTTAGAAGATGTATAAAATGGATTCTCTGGAGGTATTTTTATTATATATTTTAGGCATGCATATTGATCCAAATGAAATTTTTGCTTAATTTTTTGGAGGAAATAATCCATTCGGAGGAGCTGGATTTGGATCAGGAGGAGCAAATACTTTCTTTTCATCCTAAGGTAGTCCTTTTGGGGATATGGGCGGTTTTACAAGTCAGGAAATGCCTTTTGGAAATATGGGAGGTTTTTCAAGTCAAAGTGGAGAATCAAACATATTTTAGTTCTTATTTGGAGGACCATAGAAGAGAAGAAAATGAAATACATGTCAATAAAAAATTGTTTAATCTTCCAAATTGTAAATTTATTAAAATATACTCTCAATATCTTTTCATCTCAACTTAAGATTATTACCCCATAAAAGTTTTTAAGTCTATGCTTTCTGATTTAAAATACATCATTTCACAATACAATATAAATAATTCTATCTAGGAATAGTTATTAATAATTTGATCTAATCTATCTTTATGATTTAAATACCATACTTTAGTTTATTGAAGCAGATATACAAAAGTAATTTTGTAAGACTATGTAATAAAGATGCTTCTAATTCATTTCAATATTTGACATGAAGTTATTAGATGCATTCTCTTTTATTCTCAAAATTTAGATAATTGAAGTATAAAATTAAGTCCGAATGAATGATATAATTCTGATAGTTTAGGCTTATACATTTATCTTAGATTAGGTTGAAGTTTCTTATTACTTTTCTTCATTTTTGAATGATATGATACAAAATCTTAAAATTGTAAAATTCATTTACTACTTAGTTGATATCTCAATAGAATCAAAATAACCATAGATTATTACTAGATCATATTTTGTAAATTTGCGTTATGCTTATGGAACTTTTTAACTCAATATTTAACTATGAATGAACAAGTATTCAACTGTCAGATTATAAAGAATGAAGGAAATAGAAAAGCCTCTTGAAGGAAATGGCTTATATTAGTAGTTGCTTATAAACTAGAACTAATTAAAGAAGATTTAGACTAAGATAAATTATTTCTAATAAATTAAGTTCACACCCAACTAAGCTCTAGTAGCTTATTCCAAGTTTGAATCCAGTCTTCAAAGAATAAACTTTCATTCTCTGCATACTTTTCTACCCATTGTCTCCATTCAGGTACCTCAATAAGTTTATCATCAGATGGTAGTCTTAATAATTCGGGATCTCTTGGTTTTAGCATTACCTAGAAAAATTCACTATTAAATTCGTGCTTGGAAGGAGTGAAGTCTCCTTGGAATCCGTACCTTCCTTTGTGAGCTCCTCCTAGTGTATGGGCACCTGATAAGACAACTAATTCTTTGTCATCAAATCCCATTCTTCCAAAACAATCTCTAATTTCTTAGACTGACCAATTGGCATCAGGCAATCTACCATCTGGTGGACATTACTCGTCAGAAGTTGCATCAATTCTGCCAAATCTAAATAGATGCATTGAATCAGGTCCTTTAGCATATTCAACTGCAGAATTTCCCGCAATCATAAGTACATCAGAAAAACTAACATCAGGGATTTCTTTATGTACATCTGCTGTTATTTTTTCTATTATTTTGATAGGTCCTTCACATCCTTTATTTTTATGATGATCAAGTTCCTTTTTGAATCTAATACTTCCATTAGGTCCTCCTGTTCTAGTTACAGGATCCCAAGTTCCTGCATCATGCCAGGTAGTACGTAGCATAGAAGCCATAAGCGGCTTTTCCTTGTAAAGTTTGTAGAAGTGACTTCTAATATACTTATATTTATCGAAATCGTGATACAAAACTGTCTTCATTATAATAATGAAAGTTGGATGTAGATATATCAGCTACCAAAACGCTAATAATGTTTAATTAAAAACGCTCACTTTAAAAGAAAATTCAATGATAATCAAATTAATAAAATATCTCTTTAATTAACAACAAGCAATATGCTTCCTTGTCTTATTTTGCCTTCTGCATAAATATGCATAATAACAATATAATATTTTAAAGTTCAAAGAATCAAGAAGAATGATCTATCTCTGATTTAAAACTTTAAGCATAAATAATTTTTTTTGTAATAAAAAGATAAACTGGTTGGTATAGTAAAGATAGTATTATAAACCAAATATTTAAATAACGAAACAAAATTTAATAATATATATTAGATAAAAAGAGGAAATTAAGTTAGACTCTTAAAAAAAAGAAAAAAAGAATATATTATATGATTTCTAAGGGAGATCTTATAACCAAAAGCATAGAATAATTTTAGTGCATTTAACTTATTTGCATTTTTTCATGTGATATAAAAAACATTTGAGCTAATTTAAAAGAAATGAAAAAAAGATAAAAAATCAGAAAGAGTTATGCCAAAAAAGCTTTTAAATTGAAGGAAAAATATCGAATTTTATTTTTTATACAACATGAAATTTCATGCTAAAATAAATATATAATAAATAGATTAATTTTATATAAAATAAAATATGAAAAAGTTTAAGAAGCAAAAATAGTTAAAAGTATTATAATGCAAAATAAAAATTTAATGAAATTACATTAAAAAATATGTAAATAAAAGAGAATCCTTAAGACATATTATTAAAATATAAAGACCAAATTATAAAAATTATAAAAAACCAAAAAAATATAAGATAAAAAGGATCTATTAATCAGAAAAAAAAGAATAAAAATGAAATAAAAAAAAGTAATTTAAAACAATTGAAATCAAATAAATTCAATCAATTAAAAATAGAAAAAGAAAATGCTTGAAATGTGAAGTTATTAAATAAATAATGTATAAATAATCTCAAAATTACAAAACAGAAAAAAAATCTAAAAGCAAAATAAAAACCATTATTTTATATAAAATATTATAAGATGAAAACTTAAAGTATTAGAAAATGTTAGTAATAATACTGTTATAAATTCTGATTATAACTTATCTGCTAAATTATGTTATAAAGAAAATAAATACTTGACAAATTTAAAAAATCAGAAATGGATGAATTTTAGAATTCAAGAAATTCAAAAATCAAAAATCAAAAGGAGATCTAACAAAAGATACAACACGTAAGAATGTAGAACTAGATGTGAAAAGATGGAAAAAAGAATGAATTAAGCTTTGAATTCTAAAGATACAAAGAGTGAAAAATTTGATAAAAATGAATTTAGTGTTTTGGAATAAATTTGGAGATAGATGCGAAATGAAAAAACTAAACTAAAAAAGAACAAAAAATTAATGATTAAAGAGAGAAAGAATTGCTATTTTACTAAAGCAACTACTGACTAGAATGAAGAAGTGTCTAAAATAGTTAAAGGAAAGAAGTGTAACAATATCATTGATAAAATATTTATATATTAATATAAATTTATCCATTTATTACATATTTATTATGTAGCTTTAGTTTACATATAAATGTCTATAACTGCATTTAAATTAGTTAAGTGTAAGCTGATTGGAACTTAGAGTAATAATTTTATGAATGTCTCATTTATACATTTCTTTAGTTGTATTTTCATTAGAGTCTGCATTAATAAAGGCTAACTTATTATATCTAATAAAAGATATTTTTTATTTTTTTTACATATTATTAAAAAAAATTTAGTTTATTTTTCTTAAAAAAGTGTAGTCTTTTAAATAGTTTCATTTTCAAATTTTTAAGAATCTCAAAAGTATCTTCTAAAAGAATATCGACAATTGTTATTGTTTAATACTTTCGAATTAGTAAATTTTTTTTATAATCAGAGGTTTCATTTTGTTCAATTACAGGATTAAGCATACAATATTTTTAACTTAAATGATTTTTTCGAAATTTTTTAAATATTGCGTTTATAAATATTATTTTATTTTTAAATAGTAAATAGATATAAGATTGTATTTAAATAAGTTTTATATCATCTTCTGCTTAAGGTCTTTTACACTTAAGTTTCTTATATATTTTTTATCCAAATTTTTTTGAGTTTATACAAGAACTTTTTTTATTTTTTATCATTCTGTTTTTTTATTAACTATAACTTAAGTTCAAATTTTCCAATTTTTCTTACTCATTTTAAAAATTTTATAACTTATAATTTTTGGTGATATTTAGGTATTTATTTTTCCATAATTTAATCACAAATCTATTGAAGTGCTTTTTTTCTAAATTTTTTTCAATTTACTTTAGAAGCAAGAATCTTCATTAAAAACAAAAAGTCCTATAACTCTTATTTAGATACATAAGATTTCACGAAAAATTTAAGATATTATTAATGTTAGTCTTTGAGGATGTGGTAACAATTCATTTATAAAGAATTCGAGAAATTTACCAAATTAAAAATAAAAGCCTGAACTTTTTAAAGGCAATGGAAATCAAATATTATTTGAAATTTTAGATAATAATATATATTAGCATGAATTTTTTAATGTGATGTTTAGACTCATCACGTATTATTTTATAAAAAATTCGAAAATCAGCGTAAAATTATTGAAATCGTCTATTTCTTCTCCAGTTTTATATTCTTGAGTAGCATAATTATGGCTGTTAAATTATCCTTTCTTTGCTGTTGGTAATTTGGTCCAGATTCATTCATTTCTAAATATTTACTTTTTATTTATTTTTTAAGAAATTACTATTTAAAAGAGTAATTAGTCTCCACCAATCACTTTTTACTATAAAATCGCCTTAATATTTAAAATAAATCTTAGCTAAGCTTTTTCAGAACTTTTATTTTCATTTTTTGGAATTTTAGGATTGCCTGGCATTTTTTTTTTATGATCCTATCCTTTACACATTCAGCACATAAATGGTCTTCTTTTTATTACTTGATAAATTATCTATTTTTTATGTTTAATTAGTGATTAAGTTTGACTATTCAATTATCATTGATCGTGTATAGCTTTAATCACGTCTTGTTTGTGCTTTTTTAATTAAGCTTCTAATTTCTAAAATTGTTATCTTATACTCTTTTAATTTCTTAATAAATAAAAAATTTTGCTTTCATTTTAGACTTAGTTAGTTCTTAATTAAGACTGCTTATTAACTGAACTAGTTGCTGCATTACATCCTATAGATTTATGTTCACAATTTATAACGAAAAAACCTCAAAAAAGGTATTTTATTATTAGTTATGAGAAAGGTTTTAGGTAAAGTGATATAATAATAATGATAGTATTTCTTTCTAATTAAATACTCCCTTTGTAGATTTTCATTGTTTAAGGAATAAAAATTCTAATTCGTATGGTAAATTTTAGATAATGATTAAGTCTTAAATAGCCTAATTATTATGGTATATTACTTT
Source organism: Loxodes magnus (assembly GCA_946699065.1). NCBI lineage: Eukaryota > Ciliophora > Karyorelictea > Loxodida > Loxodidae > Loxodes > Loxodes magnus. The sequence goes on along the minus strand of CAMPDV010000196.1, from coordinate 179,098 downwards.
ACTAATAGGAACTTTTTTAATTTAACTTATCACTATTCTTCCCAATTTATATGAAGCATAGGATTATAAAGCTTTAAGAGTTATTCATTATAAACATAAATTAGGATATCAAATTAACTTTTTCAGTTGCAAACTTCTATTATTCTTTTTTATTGCTTATAGCTCAGTTTTTAGAGTTTAGTAACCAAAACTAGAATTATGAGACTTAATATGGATTTTTAATAGTCTCAGCTTTCTATTTTTTTAATTTTTAGCATTAAACTTAGTTATCAAATATTCGTGACTCTTTATTATATATTTTCAGATTTAGAATTTCTATCTTTTAACTAAATTAGTGTATTTAGCCTAACAGCTGCTATTGTATTTTTACATCTTATAAAATCCCTATTAGAACATTATACCCAATTAGATAGTTTAGATTTCACTCTTTGCAATACAAGGAATCAAGTAAAAGTTTAATAACTAAGCAGTTTTAGCTTTTTATGCTTTAACTTTCTTATATAAATAGTTTATCTTTTGCTTACACTATTTCCAATACCTTTAAAACGAGTTTAGTTTAATAGAAAGAGCAATTTAAATATAAGCATAACTTTTTATCTTAAAGTAGTTAAGATAAAAGGAATAAAATTGGATACTATTAAGACTTTAAGTAAGGAAAGTGATCTAAAAGTCTCATTTAAATAAATTTAAATTTCGTAGAAATGAAAGAAAGTAATCAATGGTTTCATTGATAGATAGCCAATTATAATGAATTTAAAACTATTTCTTTTAACTAATTTTTTATTTGACAATCATGGAGAAATTAATGAGCACTATGCCTATTGTAGATAGTGATGATGAAAACTTACCTAAATAAAAGCCTTATACGTAGAACTGCTCTGCTTCTAAAGATATTCACCTTAACATAACTTTGCCTGAAGAGTAGTCGCTAACGAACAGGAGTATTAATAATCCTGCTAAGACTGAAAGAACATACTTGGAAGCAACTTCTAGGCCTAATAAGTTAAAAGAATCTCTTATTACTGAAGTAAGAGGTAAGATAAATGAATTCAACTCTATGGAAATTAAGAAGTTTCAAAGCTTTGAAGTGAATGAAGTAGAAGAAAGCACTAGCAAAAAATCACCTGTGAAGTAAGCAGAGGTAACTAAGCCTTAAACGTTTTGCTATACTGAGAGAGCTTAGCATCAAATTCAAATGAAAATACCAACAGATTTTTAGCAAAATTAAGCAGGCTAAAGCAGATCCAAAAATGTTGTATGTAGTAGTCTAGACCTTCCCCAAATAGAAGGATGACTTAAAATTTTATCACTTAAGAATAAAAAAAATTGGAAGGCTAGATATTTCATACTGAAGGACAAGAAATTAAGTTTCTATGTTAAGCCTGTTGATAAAATACCAAAAGGAGTTCTGAATTTTGATTTAATATCAGTTGAAGTTGTAATAAAAGAGTAATAAAAACCAACAGATTTCGCTTTAGTTCCAGTCGATTTTAATTAAGCTTTTAATATAAAAGCTCCAAGTTATGCAAGTTTTATTGAATGGATCAAGAGTATACAAATCCATATATACCATGGATAAGGAAGTAGAAAGAACTTAACATTTCTTCAATTATAGGACGGAGGTTTTTGAAAGAAAAATATAATTTCAGAGGCATAGTTTTTAAATTAAGCTGATACTGGTGATATTATACTTTTCCAGGGATAAAACATTGGAGCTAAAATACAAAGATCATTGACAAGAAGCTAATACGATCATGTTGGTCTAATTCTGAGATATAGAAGTGGTGCCGTCAGCTTTTTAGAGAGCACCGGTGTAAATGTAAGTTTATTTTGTAATGTAAATGTAAAGGGAGTTAGTATATTATCTTGAACTAAGTTTAAGCACAATAATTGGCATTTACTATATAATATGCTGGCTTTTAGACATGTTCATTTGAAAAGGTCAAGATAATTCTTAAAAGAACTTGAGTAATTTATAGCAGATGTTCTTGGCAAGAAATATCACATAAATCCATCCAAAATATGGTCAAAATTGACCTAGAAACTATCATAAGAAAAACAGACCAATAATTAGGGGTATTTTTGCAGTGAATTAGTAGCAGAAGCTTATAAAAGAATCAACATTTTGCCTCAAGAAATAGCAGCTTCTAGTTACTGACCAGGGAATTTTTCAATAGAGAAGGATCTAAAATTAGAAGATGCCTTTCTAGGTGAGGAATAAATAATAATGTTTGAAAAAGAAGTTGCAGCAAGTAAATGAGAAATATGCAAATCTAGTGCTATAAATACTTTTAGTTAGATTTATTTTCATCTGAATTGCTAATTTTCATTCTTTCTACTTATTAATTCTGTTATTTATATTCTCTATTTGATTTCTACCTTATTCAATTTTCGCTAGCTAAGTTGATGTAACCTAATAGCTTCTTTATTTAATTCTCCTCAAAATTTAGATAAGTTCTAATTGTAAGTCTAGAGCTTCTATAATTAACCTATATTAGTGTTTATTTGCTCTTTAGCGTTCGATAATTATTTATCTCTTAGATTACTCTAAATACCCAAACTCCTTATGCTTTGTCCCAAGCTTTAAAGAGTTATCATAGCATTATTTTTCTAATTCTATTCTTGGTGCTTTAAACTCTTAGAACATGTGAAATAGACTTGATATAAAAGATTATAAGTTAAGAAAGAAGCAGAAACAGTAAATTAAGGAAATTATTAGCTAAGAAAGCTATAATTATATAGTGTATAATACACTTACTAACTTACTATTTGCAACTAAAACATTTGCTAAGTCTTTGAGCATAAAGATTTATCATTAAAGCTACTTAAAGTAACAAATAAGCATAAATCTCAATCACATCTAAACTGAATAATGACTTAAATAAAGAATTGAGTGCATATAGATTAGCAAACTCTAAAAGCTCTGTTAATTACAGTTTCTACTTTAAATAATAAACATAATTATAATATTTGCTGCCCCAAGCTTTTGTACTTAGAACTATAATTGTTAAAACTACTTGCTTAATTCATATATAAATAGAAAAATTAGTAGGTTATAGTTATTTAGCAAACCTTGAGATATCTATAAAGAACACTACATATGACTGGTAATTGAAACGCTTCTTTTATAAATTTATAGCTTGCTCTTTAGTAGCAAAGATGGTCTTGATTGAGGATTAATTAAGGCATAAGAAGGATTAAAGTACAACCATTATAAATACTTTATATAACTACAAAATAGAGTGCCTTTCAATTTTGGAATATATTAGGTATTTACATCCGAAAATATCCTTAATAAATATTTTAGAAGCTTAAATATATAAATTTAAGAAACTATGCATAAAAAGACTATGAAGATAAGAAGTTAGTAATGAGATATTTTCATAATTTGTATAAATTAAAAAAAAGAAAATATTTTAAATATTTAACATAAGGGTTTATTATTCAGCTTTAAATAGCTCTTATTTTATGCTAGATGCTTAATAATAAATAAGAACTTAACTAGATAAATAAAGCTATACTTAAAATTTATAGTGCTATAGGTATTTAGTAGAAAAATATAAACTCCTAACTGTTGAAAATGTAAGAATTAGCTGTTTTAAAAATTAATCCTGCTTAAAATTGAGTTTAGCAAAGATAACTTGATAGTTAATTCCTTAGCGATAAAAGTGCTATTTACTAGTTTAGTGGTTTAATGATAGAAAAACAGACCACTATCTAACTTTATTAGATATAGATGTGATCATAGTTTTATAGGATCATTGATCTATGATGTAAATTATAAAATATTTAGATAAGAAATTTTTAGAATACTTCCATAGATACTTAGTAGGTCAGTATTAAGATTAGCATCAATATTTGAAGAGAAATATATCTAGAATGTCTGAAATAAGATAAATAATTTAACAACTCAGTTTTTTAGTTAGTTTAATTCACTATTTTCGTTACTTCTTTTCTAATACCAACTCCAAAAGAGTCATCTACTTATTTTTATCCTTTAGTCTCTATAAAAGAATCAGGCTCAGTTTACTTTAGAAGACTTTTTTCTTATTGCTAATACTAATTGCTTGGAACTTATTATTCCTATGATTAAGGAATCATAATTCTAGAATTAGATATTACAGATCTTTATTTCTAGGGATATGAATCATTTTCTTTGGAAGTTTATTTTTCATTAGCTGAAATATTACTTGCAATTTATTTTTCTTTACTTTCTAGTTTAATAGTAAAACTTGGCTTCTTTAGATCAGGCTAGCAGATTGCTTTATTTTCTACTTTAGAAAGTGATTTTTCACAGCCATTTATTTTATCGATGCTATAAGTTTCATCATACTCAAAATCATTTTCTTAAAAATTATCTCCCTTAGACTTTGAATCGTTTCTTTTCTTCTTGTTTTCTCTTGTAAAAGCTAGTCAATTAAAAAAAGTCCTTTTCTTCCAGAGTTGAAGCATAAAGGGATTTAGCTACTTCTTTTTTTTCCCAAAGGTTTCATTAAACTAAAGTTAAAGTTAATAAGCTTACCTTTTCATAGTGCTTCTTGATTTTAAGAGTGATTTTGTTTATCTTGGTAAGAGTTTTTATTTCCTCTTTCCTTAGTATAATGTTCCTTCTGTTTAGTTCATCCTTTTGATTCTTAAAAGCTTGCTTTTTCATAGTATAGAAAAGAAGCTGATTATAATATATATACCCATCACTATCAACTACTAGCTTCATTTCGAGGATTTAAAGAAGCATTTATTTCTTCTCCATTTCTTTAGGAAAGCCAAAAGGTTCTCCAAGCTTAGTGAAGAATTAAAAGAGTGAGTTAGAATGAAGTTTGATGCCCTTAGTGTCTTAAGTAAACTCTGACCAGGTTTTCTAAAACTCCTTTTCTTTATCCTTCCATTCATTCAAAATATTATCAGGGTTGATATAGTTCTAATGTACTTAATAAACTTACATCTTCAAACAGGTTTATAATTACCATTATAAACATGTTCAGCATTACAAAACTGGAAATCGTTACAAAGCTTGTAAAAAATATTTTACTTATTAGTGAAGCTCCTTGAAAAGCATCTGAACAGTCAAACATCATCGTGTTTCATTCTTCTCCTGTAGCTGCCCTTAGTAAGGCTACAACAGCCATTCCAAAGTTGTTAAAATTGATCCATTCGTTAATAATTTCTCCTTCAGTTACTGAGTTGAATAGATAAACTCCCAAAATAGCATAGATAAATATAATAAGTAAGAGTAGACTTGCTACGTTCAAAAGTTATGGGACACAGAAAAGTAAAGTTTGAATTAAGGTTTATAGTCCTTTTAGAGACTTGACTAGTCGGAATAACCTAATTTATAAAATTACCTTGAAACTCTTAGAACTCTAATTGTTCGAGCAAGTTGTGGTCCTACTCTCAGCATTCCTCCGCTACTCCCACCTCCTGAAAAAGCCATGCTTAAGTCTATCATGGAACTTATAACAACGAAGAAGTCAAATCTATTCCATGAGTCTTTAAAGTAATTAAAACCTCAACCTATAATCTTAAAAGTGCACTCTCCAGCGAAAATTAAGGTAAACACTATATTGATGTTTTCAAGAGCATCGTTATAGGTTTTGGAAGCTCCTTCATAAGCCATTCCCATTTAAATCATGTTAAGGACAATGCAAGCTAAAATAAAAATCTCAAAGCATTGAAAATTTACAAGCTTATAAAGAATTAAGCGAAACCTATTATTAGGAGGCATTACTTCATTAAACTTCGATTTCGATTTTATTATCAACTTTTGCATTTCTAGCCATTTGTCTTGCTCTTCAGTTAGAAAAATTTTTTGCTTTTCTTCGTTAGTTTTCACTGATACAAATTTATCAAACAGTACACCAATGAAGATATTTAGAAAGAGAAAACTCCCAATAAATATGAATGAGATATAGAATAAAGCATGCAATGGTTGATTTTCCTTTATTGGACCTTTATCAACTTCTGTACTATCAATAGAACAGTACATTATATCAGGTCAGTTCTCTAAACTAGCAATTATAAACAAAGTAATCATCGCGTTTGGAATAGAGTCGAAATTAGCGTTTTGTACCTTCCATTAAAATCCAGCTTTTTCACAAGGTTCTTTGTATAGATATTTATCATTAGTACAGTAGAAAAATTTTCCCATGTATAAGTTTACTCCTAAAATAGCAAACATAAGCCAAACTAATGCCACGATGATTGCGACATTAATCATAGCTCCTAAAGATTCAATCAGTGCTGTTACAACTATTTTCATAGCAATATTATGAGAGAGCACACGCAAAGGTCTCAATGTTCGTAAGATTCTCATCACTTTTATAACAGAAAGATTAATCGAAGTCAAGCCAAGTTCTAAAAGAGAAGACAGCACAATAAAAAAATCTAGTTAATTCCATCCATCGTTCAAATAAGTTCCCTAATCTCCAAAAAACCCTAAAGAAATAATTTTGATAATCATTTCTAGAAAGAATAAAATATTAAAAATCAAGTCAATCGAATCACTTGCAGTTTAATAAGATGAATCATTTGAATTTATGTAATATGTATCTATAATTAGTTTCAACGTGGAAATAAAGATCAAAAACAGTATGAAGTGATCAAAATATTTTGAATTAGTCAGTTTCCAGCAGAACTTTCTAAAATAATTTTTTTTCGTTAGAAAATAGAGACTTTTTTTGCAACTGACGCCTTGAAACATAATCATAGTCTTTTATCTTTTTAATTTTACTTGGTCATTGTCAGATTCACTTTCTTCCTCACTTTCAGTGATGTCTTTTGATTACATTTACTTCAGCATCTCAGCGTATAATTTGGCTAAGTTTCCTTTCATTTTATCATTCTCATTCTATTATTCTTCGTCTATTACTTCACTTTCTTCTTCATCCTATTCATTATTTTAACTAAAACTATTCAAAATAATAGCCAGAAAAAGATTCAAAAGAACAAAATTTCCAACAAAAATTCAAACTATAAAATAAAGGCTGAAAATAGGGTTAGTTCCTCTCATAGCACTATACATCACACTATATCAGTTCTCCAACGTTAGTATTTAAAAGACAGTAATGAAAGAATAGAAAAAGGAATCGAAATGCCAACGGGGTCTACCTTCAGGAAAATCAAATTTTCCTCCAAACATTTGCATTCCTAAAAGAGCGAAAATAACTACAAAAAGTAAGAGTAGTAGAGCAATGTAAGCAATTTAGCTTACACTCCTCGAAATAGCTGCAATAATTCTACTCATATATTTGATAAATTTGAACAGTCTTGCTACTCTCAATACTCTCAAAGTTCTGAAAATACGAAAAACTCTAATAGCTCTGAAAGCCGTTACAGCACTTCCTCCCTTGCTTAAAACAGCAAGCTCAAGCAAACTAAACATCACAACACTGCCATCTAACCAATTTACTTTATCTCTCAAATATCCTTTTAATCCAAGTCCCAGAATTTTAATCATCATTTCAAAAATAAAGATATAAGTAAATACCAGATTTGCAGTATTAATTTTCCTTTCATAAGATTCACTCATATTATAATATACCATGGACATAACTATTGTATTCATTATTATGCAAATTAACATAAAGTTCTCAAACATATTCGACTTAACAAAGCAAAACGTAAAATATCTAAGCTTCTATCATCTCTATACTATTAAAGAGCTAGATCAATGTAAAAGTCTGATTTAAGACAAGTCATTCATAATTGTATCTATGTAATATGCAGGCATTTTCTTTCTTACATCTGAAAGAGAACTTTCTCCATCGTTCTCGTTTTATCTAATTTACTATATTTACTCTTTAACTCTTAGTCCAACAATTTCATAAAATAAAGCTAACTTATCCTTCATTTTTATTATCCTTCTGTTGTCCTATAATTTTCTAAAGCTCTTAACACTTTTCTTTACAAACTTACTATCTCTTTCTTATTTTTTATTTTCGCTTATATATTAAAAATTAAACTGGAATTCTTCTTCTTAAGTGTTATCTATTTAATCTGCACTTTATCCTTAAGCTAAATTTTCAATAGATATAGAGCTAACCTATATTCCATCCTTTATTAGATATCTAACTTATTTCTTTTCCTTTTGAAGTTAATCTAACTTAGACTACATAAACGACCTAAATTTTTGTCCTGGAGTCATATTCAGTAATTTATTTATAGCATTCAAACCATATTAAGACCTACTATTGACCGAGCTTTCTTTGTTATTTCCTGCCATAGTTTCGAGAAGTCTTACTCCTAATCTCCTTTTATTATATTGGCTCTAAGAATCCTCGTGTTTAATTGACTGTTCTTTAGAAGGTAAAGTTCCACTTATAATTTCTGAATCTTCTTTTACTTTTTCTTTAGACTTATTGGTAGGTGACTCAATTTTAATCTTTTAAGGAGGTTTTTCACTTATTTGTTAAATAGAATCTGATCCATTCGAAAACGAATTCTGATCACTCAGTTCTTCTAAGAGATATGAAATCTCAGAAGATTCGTCTTCAATTTAATTTTATTCCTATTTGTTATCAATTTCAGGTAGAACCATTGAATATTTTATATGTTTCCGCTTAGAGTTTTTACTATTAGTTTTATTCAACTTAGCAAACTCTATTTTTCGTAGATTTTGTAATGATTCGTTATTTTCAATTAGCTAGTTTAGTCTTTCCTTTCCACGTAGTTGTACTTCATCCTTATCGTTTACATAAACAGCTATTCCCTTCATTTTATTATTTCTAAACATTCATTCATTCCTTACGAACTTTATATTATGTCCTTATTCTAGCTACTTAGCTGGAAATTTTATTCTCGTTTAGTTTCTACTGTTTATGGAATGAGAAGTATGGGAACTATGCTAGGAGTTTTGAGGGGAGTTTTGAAAAGTGATCACTTAAGATTAAGAAGTATTTTGTTAAATGTTCTGCTTATTTTAAGTCTAAAATAGCTCATTAGGATATCTAGTTGATTGTGTGGTCAATAAATTTGATGGAACTAATTAGTTGTGATACTAATTTCTGCTTTCATTTAGAGTTTCTTTTGTACCCAAAAGTTGAGAAGTGTCTTGAAAGATTTCATTACTGTTTTCTAATTATTTAAGCACTGAATTATCCCTATGGCTTAGGGAACTTTCTAAATTGCTTTACTTTGATAAGTTGAGATCGTCATTTAGATTGCTGCTAGAAGGTAGAGATCTCCTTCTTTTGATATCGAATATTGAGTTTAACTTATTCATTATAGAAGTATGTCTCTAGCCCATAATTTGAGGTTTGAATATCAAAGATTATGAAATTGGTTAGCTGATACCAACGACATCTTTATAAGATATTAAATGAAAGTTCTCATTGATTTATTCATCTTCTCCCTCTAAAATAGGATTCAGATTAATTTTATAACGATTGGTATTAATCAAGTTTATCTCCTTAGTATTTTGACTCTTTATTTAGTTAGTTTCAGCTTTTTATTCATTTTAAATCTCCTCATTTGAATTGTCACTTTATTAATTTTCCTCTTTGTTGCTTTAAGACTCAGATTCCTCATCGCTTACTTCATTTTCCTATTCTTTAGCTTCGTTTTCCATCATTTATAGCTTAAGATGATCTAATTCATTTTCCTCTTACATTAAATCCTCTAACATTTTTAAGTACTCAATCCCTACTTTTTAAGGCTTATTTTAGTTCATTGTTTCGGTGAATTTCGCTTTTATAACAGCAAGAGTTAGATTGGTAAGAAAGAAAGCACCAATGACTACTAAAAGGACAAAATAGACTATAATAAAGTCATTAAAGGCTTTTTCTACATCCACCATGATATGAGTCCAACCTTCTAGCGTAATGCATTAAAATACCACAAGCAATGCATAAAATATATTGTCGAAGCTTGTGTTGCCTCAATTCGGATTTTCTAATCCCTTCCCACAGAAATATTTCGAAGGGCATTCTCAGTTCCCACATATTTAATTTTCATTTTGATACCAAGGCTTTCCAGTTTCTTTTTCAAAGCATCTACCTTTAAGAGAACCCATTAAAATTTGGAGGCCTACAATAGCAAATATTAGAAACACAAAGAATAATATAATAGCAGTATCAAGTAGCAAGTTTAGAGCTGACAGTAGAGCATTAATAAGAACTCTTAATCCTTCAATTACTTGAATAGATCTGAGAGGACGCAAAACTCTCAAAAGTCTAAGAGCTCTTAAAGCAGACAAATTGACTCCTGAAGAACTAAATTGAATTAAATAAGCAGTAAAAACAATGACGAAGTCAAGAATATTTCATCATTCTTTTAAATAGGCTCCTTTATTTAGCAAAAAGCCTTTAGCCAAAATTTTAAGAACCATTTCTGTAGTATAAATGAATAGGAATATGAACTCAAACACTTTTAAGTAGTCAGGAGTTTCGTTACTTACTGGATCCTCTAAAGCCAGAGTAATAGTGTTAGTAAAAATGACTAATATAATAAAAGTTTCGAACTGGTTACTTTCTATGATATCTCTACAAAATCTTGAAATTGAAATTTTTGCCAATAAGAGATACTAAACATTCTTTTCATACCCTTTGTCATCTAATCTTTCAAATGAATCCTTTTCTTTAAATCCAATAAAATCATCCATGTTAATATCCTTTTATTTAACTTACTTTTCAGCTTCTGGTAATTACGTCAAAAATTATTCAAAGTCTTCTGGCTTCAGTACACAAACAGTTGGCTTTATCTACTCCAAATCAGAACTTTCATTAAATCAACCTTAAAACTCAGATTAATCCTATTAATTTTAATACTTATCCTTTTCCTAGAATCGAACCTTAATAGCATGTAAAGACTTTTAATCATTTTCGTATACTTTCTTTTTTATAAATCCTTTGATTTGCTACATTTCTATAATAAAACTATTTAAACTTTCTATTTTATTTTAATTAAGATTTATTCTTCGCTAACTATAATCCTCTTTATCAAATCCACTTTAATTTTGACACTTCTTGTATTATACTCCAAAAATATCTCTATTTGTAAGTTCTTATTAATATTTTATTTTAGTCTAGTCTTAAAATTCACTTTTTAGCTAGTTCAAACATAAGCATTGATTATATATTATGCTCTTTTTAGTTGCCAATAATCAAACATTATATTGATTAGAGTATCTTAGACTTAAAAATTGTTTAACTGATATAATTGATTTTATTTACTAATCATTATACCTCTTTATTTACTATCTAAATAGTAGACCAAATATAAGTTTAATTTAGGTTTCATAATATAAAAGTAAATTCTTCAAGACTAAAAATTTACCTCCTTTCATTAAGATGCTTAGTCTGAATTGCTAGCTTTGTGTTTATCCTTCAAGTCGAAAATCCTGCTAAAGTATTAATCTTCAGTCTTTTAGACTTTCTTAATTTCTTTCAATGTAGTAAATAATAGCATTTACTCTACTTCTTTTGATACTTTATGATATTTCAAATCTTAGTATAATCATTACTATCCTTTAACCTATTATTTTGTGTTCTGCTATATAAGCTATAAACTTATTTGTTAATACACATTCTTATAATATACTTAAAATATAGATAGCCATAAAGGGAAAAGTTCTATTAAAACCATACATTAAAAATAGTAGATGGATGTAAGTTAACATGGAGATAACTATAACTTTAGGTTATTCTCTAAGACAATGAAGCAAACTTAAAGAAATAGATCAGAAGTAATAGATATTAATATCAAGGCAAGCAAGATTATTTGAGCTTAACCTTCTAAATATTAGTTATCCTTCTTAAAAAAAGAGCATACTAATAATAAAATATCTAAGCTTCAGCCCATTTTACTATCTAGTAAGATATACCTAATGATTTAGAATTAAGCATTTCAATATGATTATTTAAATAAACTGTATGTTCTCGATAAATCGTAAGGAACTTTAAAATAAGACTTAATTTTATAATGTATATTTCTATGTAACTTTTGACCTAAAACTATCAGATATGTCTCTTTGCTTTATACCTTTAGAGTAATTTATTTAAGGTTTAAGGAAAAATTAGAATTTAAGGCGTCCCGATAGAGTTTGCTAGTTAGCTGTGAAAAAATAACCTTAATTTTAATTAAGATAATCAAACTTAAAATTCCTTCTAATCAACCATTAAATATCAAAACCTTATAATCTTCAAAGTGACCATGAAAATAAGGCATGTTATCTAGCCAAGCTCCCCATGTGCTATCAATATCAGACACAAATACGAACCAGCGGACTTTTTTCTGCATTTTCAGATCATCAGAAATTAATTGGGCAATTTAAGCAGTCTTTTTAGTTTAGTTAATAGCTCTAAAAATAGCTCCAACAATGTAAGTAGTGATTTCCTCTGAATAATCGTTATTTTTTATATCAAAATACTATTCTCTCTATTTTTATGAGCTTTTACTATATTTCATTCCTTGCTCCATTTTATTTATCTATATCCCACTTTAAATTACTCTGTGGCCCTTATCATATTACTACTTCATTAATATTTAAACTTTCTACTTCTCATTGTAGTCAATCTATGTAAATGTAGGGAAACTTAATCATTTAAAATAACAGTTAGTAAGGAAATTCAATCAATCTAGATATTTTGGTGTCATTATGCTAACTATTTCTGCATGTATTTTTAGAATTTAGCTACTTAAAGTATTTGGTAATAAACTAAGACTGTATGGAATATAAAAGCTTGGAAATAGAATATTAAGTTATTAGAATTAGCACTTCAAATATTATTCTGTTATGCTTTTGATGTTCTAAAGGTATCTATTACATCCTTTTGAGATTTAAAAGGTCTTTAGGAAATAGTTCGTTTTAGTAAGCTTGAAAGATTAGTACTATTTTATAAAAGGAGTATAGAATATGTTTATTTGTGCTATTATTCGATTATTCAATTTCTAAGCTCTTTATTTAAAAATCTATTTTTAGACAATATTTTAAGCAAAATTTATTATACTTCACTGACTTTTTCACTTTCAATTTAGTCTTTATAAAGAAGAAAATTAAATTGTGTGGCTATTTTAGAGGAATGCTTATAATTAATTTAGCTGCTTAAAAGGAAAGCATAATTTATATTTTCTCTGGCATTCTATTTTCAGTCATAATAGTGAGTGCACACTTTATTATTAATCATATAGATAAAAATCAAACCTCATTTGTCTTGAGTAATCTTAAGCTATGAAATCTTTAAATCCATTTTCAAATAAAAAGTAGCTTTAAGTAGTACTAATAGTAGAACTAAAATATAAGCAAAGTGCTAAAAATTAATCAGAATATAATCAGAAAAGTGTGAAGTTAAGATATAGAGTTAAGATTAACTAGGAGTGATAAAAGTGTTAAGCTAATTAATTTAAACTAAATTTTATTTATTAAAGGAGAGAAAAACCTTCCTAGTCATAGACTTTTATATGTAATGAAGTAGAAAGTAATGGCGAGTTTAACCATTTTAAAGTAGATAATGATATACTATGAAAAAGGGCTTACATTAAAATAATTCAAGTTATGCTATAAGAAATTATAGATTCTACCTTTCTTACAAAATTTAAGTTCCAAATATTTTAATGATGGAATGTAGTTATAAGTAGCATGAAGCAAAATAAGTAAATTTTTAAGCTTTACATTTGTATTTAATTCCTTGATATGATTAAGAAGATATGAATTATTAACATATGCTGATAATGTTGGAAAAAATAAGGAAATATAAAAATACTCAAAGGTGTATTAATATTTAGGTCTCATATAATAATGAAAATTGAATATAAATTTAGATAGAACTTATTCAACTTTACATTTAGAATAAATGCATAAAAATTAAGCTCATCAAATAAGAAGCTTCCTTTAATAATAAAAATCAGCTATCATTCCCTTAGAAAGAGAATAAAATTAATGGAAATATAAAAGGAAATTTGAAATTTCAGTCATAATATAGACAAATAGGTAATTTTAACTTTAAGCATATGAAAAGCTAGCTTATGTATGAAAAGCTTTTAGAGAAATAAAATACAAATTAATTGAAATCTATAAAGAAAAGCTTTAGAATCTCTAAATTTATATGAATTAAGTCCTTTAAATGAAATAGATCATATTTTTACTTATTATACACTAAATTTAAAATTCTAAGCTTCTTAATATAACCTAATTCTAGTCATTTTGATATAAAATATATTATGCTTAGTAACAATAGACTGAAGCAAGTTTCGGAAAGAGACTAGAATAATACTTAGTAGCTATGAAAGATCTATTTAAATTACTTGATTTATAATATAGATTTGAGTAGAAGGACATAACTCTAATAGATTTAAGGAAATTATAAATATAAAGCTATTTAATCTTAGAATAATTTCTCATTCTTCATGCTATTCTTCTAACACTCCCATTGGCTCTTCCCATTTCTCTATATAATCTTCTGGCTCCCTCATAATGATAGGTGGTTTCACTGGATAATATGCTAGTTTTGCATCATTTTTTAATCCGTATCCTACATAAATAAAGTGTGCCTATCCTGCTTTATGAACTGTCGTAGCACCCTACCATCTCAAAGACTTTACTACATTAATTGCGTATGATTGCATTTTTGGGGGACCTTCTTTTTATGGAATTTGGAATCGATGTTAATACCCTAATAATCTAGAAATCCAGCATTTTGTTCCGTCTTAAAGATCTAATATTTTAAATAACTTACTTGTATCAGTTGTGACTGGCAGAAGTCTACTTAATGTAGGATCTTTAGCTTCTTATACTTTTTTTAATTCTTCAGGATCTTCTTCACCTTGAGGTTCAATTTCTGGTTGCACAGTTCTTCCACAATACAAAACATTTGGATTTGTGTGTACCCAATTTTCAAGTTTTGCTAATTCTTGAGCTTCTTGCCAAACAAACTCATCTTCTGGTGCCTCAACTTCCTAATCATTTTCTTCGTTCAATTTCTATAATCCTTTGGGTTGAATCTATGTATTATGTGAAATTCTTGCAATTTAGCATCTAAGTAAATGCTATTCTTCTCCAGGAAATTTAGGGTTTGTAATAACAGCGGCATGAAGATCTCCTGTAAATATTTTTTTGATCTATCTAGAAATTTTCAATTACTCAGGAGTAATATCAGGGAGTTCTGACCATTCCCCAAATAAGTCATTAGTAGCAAAATAAGAATTAGTATTTATACCTGATCCATGAGCTTCATAATCTGGAGGTCTATTTTCTTCTGGCAATCCATCACTTTCAAAATTAGTCTCTGCAATCCAATAATCATTAGTTTATCCGTATATTTTCCCCCATAATTTAATACTTTTTACACCTTTATCCTTAGAAAGTCGTTTTAAGCTAGCCTAAATTCTCATACTTTCTTCTTCTCCAAAATCGACTCCTGCCCATTTAAAAACTTCAAATTAAGCGGGAATATTAGGGATAGATCCTACAGGCTCAGAAGGAACTTCTTACATAACTCCTTCTTCCCCTTCTTCAAACTGTTTAGCAAACAGTTCTTAGCATTTTTCTAGAGCCTATTTATTTACGTACTTTTTCTATATTTCAGGAATTTAGAGTATTTACCCACTTTAGATAGCAGTTCTCAACTGCATTGAAATCTCCTCGAAATTTTCAAACGGATTGTTCGGATTTTATAATGCAATGAAGTAGAAAATTTAACTAAGGTGCTTGTAGAGGTTATTGTTAGTTTTAGTGTCTTAAACTGATTCCAATATTTATTTAAGTTTTTCTAAGCTTCCCATTTATATTTATGAAACTTATTATCTAATTAAATAATTGTTATTTCAACTCACTAATATGAAACCTTTGTCTCCTTCACTTTTGCTTTATGCTGCCATTATCCTACATTAACTTATACATCCTCTATACTCCTTCGTATTATCTGATCTTTTATATTTAGTTATATTGGAACCCTTTAATAAAGTGATGCTTCATACCTGGGAAAATAAAGTAAGTTTTGCTAGCTTAATTAAAGATATATTGAGATAGTTAATTTATTCAAAACTATATTAGAGTTAGAAGCTTAGCTACTTTTATAACTTTTAGGTAATATATAAATCAAAGAATTTAGTTCAAAAGTACGTCGCTTAAAGGAAATTAGAATAATATTGATTAGTCACATTTTACTATTTAAATACTAATCCTTATTTATTAAGAAACAATATTATATGAGTAATTAAGCTCTTATTAGAAATAGCTCCTATCTAAGATAAATGGAATAAGAGGAATTGAAAGTAGGAGACATTAAGTGTATGTTTTAGATTATTATTAATTGTATTTAAAATGCCTATTCATGTCTCTTCTAGTTTCCTAATCAATTTAATAACTTCTTCTTTGCAGTGCTATACTTTATTTTCTGCTAATATACCTTCCAGTGCTCTTAATATCTAAAACTGCTCTCTTTGATCCAGTTTTTGTGTATCAATATCTTATATTTTCCTTATTCAATCTTCTGTTTACTTTTCATTAAAATGTAAAACTTCAGCATATAAGTTTACTGTTTTTTCATATATAAAGGCTGATTAAGGCTTTTCTTATTTTCTAAATTTGAGTCCTTTCATATCTTTTGTCTCCATTTAGTTCAAAATGTTTACAAAAATTAGTAGACTATATGATGTATTTCCTCCAATAGGTGATGTTGAAATTTCTGAAAAGTTCCTAATGTTTTACTTAATCTAATCTAAATCGAGAGTATCAGGAAATCCTCTTTCTCTGTTTAACTTAATCAGATTTTTTTCACTAACATTGTCTAATCCTTCTTCCATAATTTTAAGCTCACAATGCCTCATAAATTTAAGCTACTATTTAATTTGCCAGTTTATTAAAAACTTCCTTGTAATATTTGCTAGTAAGAACTTTGCTTCTCATTATTTCCTCACTTCAATATCGATTTACTAAAATAGTTTATTTATTAGATATTATGCTTTATTAACAGTTTTCCATCCTGTCCAAATATCAAGACATAGGAATTTTGAAAGCGTTATTAGTCTATCAGCATCCATTTTTTCAAATGAAAATTCATTCTAAAAGACCTTTTTATATGGAAGTAGCTACCCTACTTTGATATAGTGTGGGTGTTACTGCAAAACTTCGCAAATCTTTTGTATCTACTGTTTTTGCACGCTTTCATATTCTTTCTATTCAAGCTCTTCCAGCTTTTCCTAAAAGTAATTATAGATTTATAAGGAATACTTAGGTCTTTCTTAAATTAGAAGCTACAATTCCTTCTCTACTTTTTACTAATTTATAAAGGTAGAGGGAATCATTTTGGGGAAGAAATAGAGAACAGGTACTAAGATAAACCAACCAAAGGGAATCAAATTGAAAAAGGTAAAAGGAATCATTTTAATAAGATTAGACTTGGTTTCTTTAAATGTGTATAAATCATTTAAGCAGTAGGATTCTCCAAGAAATATTATCTAATGCTGCTTATATAAAGTGTAACTAGCATCTTGGTACAATGTTTTGCATCCTGCTTTCACTTTTACTCATTCTTCCTGCATGTTCTATTTCCACTTGGTAGTTTATAGCTTAAAATTTTCTTTTTGGAAGAACTTTAAATAATATCTCTTCATTTTATCTATCAATGCTACTTAAATTCTACCTTAGACTGTATCTTTTAAATTCACTTTCAACCTTCTATATTTAAACTTCTTGTACTAATTTCTGGTATCTAATTAATAACCTTTTCTCACTAATGAGGGATAGTTAATTTAACTCTAGAGTGAAGTAATAATTTCAAGGTTTAAGGTGAGAGAGGTAGTAGTAATAAAGTGAATAAGCTAAAGATGATAAGCTTATAAGGATATAAGCAGGAAGTGTAGAAGCTGAATAAAGGATAAGTGGTAGAGTGAGGTTATAGTGGAAGTATAAAAAGGCAGTATTATTATATTGCTATTGAATAGAATATAAATATAAAATGTTTTCTAAATAGCTAACTTTTGGAGAGCTTGAGTTCAAATGTGCTACTAATTTTTCCAGTCCAACTGAAATAATGCAGAATATGCAGAAAAAGAGAAATCTATTTGATAAAAGTACCTTTCAGAATAAAAATGTAAGCTTGTTGAATAAGAGCATAGAAAATGGGAGATAAACTCCTGATTTTAAAGATAAGTCTAAGTCATGTTTCTAATCACCTAGGGTTTCTAATCAAAATAGTAAGGAAACTTCTTTTGATAAGGGGTAGAAGTAAATGGGCAATCAAATAATGATGAAATACAAAAAATACGCTTAACATATGGAAAAGAAGAATAAAGAGTTTGAATCTATCACTGAGGAAAAATTAATCACTGATTAAAATTATAAAATTTCTCCCAGAATTCACGTTTATAAAAAGTAGTTAAAAACATTTGAGCAATATGTAAAGGAGAAGAATGTCAATATAAAGAAGTTTAAGTAAACTTTAAACAAAAAGCAAGAAGAACTTGCTGTACATTAGAAATACAAATCTCAAAACAACTCAGTGAATAATTCATTCGCATAAGAGAGCGAAGATGTATTATAAAAGACTTCATCTTTTGGTGACTAAAACTCTTTTTGTATTGAAAATAAACCAAAGTAAACTAAGAAAAAGCATTTAATATAGCCTTAAATTAGAAAATTTTTCAGTGCTAATTCAACTCCTAAGAAACTATTTAGGATTAAAAAGTAAAAGTTCTAGCATCCATAGACAGCAGGCAAAAGATAAGAGAGACTATTTTTCAATGAGTAGAAGCCTTTATATCTCCAAAATATAGACGAAGATTCAATTATACAGAAACTAGCCTAAAGAAATAACGCAATTAAAGAGCCTAATTTTGAAAATGGTAAATTAAAGCCTTTAGTAGCTTAAAGGTTTTATTATAAAAGGAACTCAGCAAAAGTATTAGATAATTTGAAAAAGAATAGCCAAAATCAAAGTGACTAAAAGCAGACCTTGATATAATAAAATCTACAGATTCAAGAGCCTTAAAAGGAGTAATATGTACCATCCTGTGTAAAAATTGCATAAGCAAGAAAGTATTTAATTAGCAGTAGGCTCAAAGCAGATTAAAATAGCGCAGACGTTTCTCTTGCCATTTTAAATCAGAAAATAAAGAACTTAGCAGCTCCTAAGCTACAGGTTTAATAGCTTACCTACAGTTAAATAAATAACAAGTTATTGAATGATCCAAATAGAAGTGTTCTATGATAATCCAAAATTTATTACTTAATCTATTATATTAATACACTGCAATGATCTTAAAGATTGTCTTCATTATGCAATAAGAAACTTTATTTCATAATACTCTAAAATTACTTGTAATTCCAAAGGATATTTCTTTAAGTATTATAAAGCTAAATTAAAGATTTAACTAAAGCTCCTATTTATATTAATTTTGAATTTCCAGATAAATAAAGGAAAAGTAATATAAGAAATTAAAATAAGCTGTTTAATATGTAAACCTATGACTAAGTAATTAAAAGCTAAGTCTTAAAATAATCAGTAGAAATTACCCAATAGTTAGTACTATTGCAAATGCTATTACATTTGCTAAAATAGCTTATAAATAATCTTTAGTTTTATATCTATGGAAATTTAGCTTTTTTATAAATGAGAAGTATAAAAGTATTTTATTTATTTAAAGCACGCTTATAATAAATAAAAATGATTATAGAGCGTGTAGCACCTCATTGGCGCGGAGCTCTTCCAATATTAATATTTAATATTAAGGAAAATGTTCTCATGTTTCTTGTTAAAATTCTTGAGGTCCGATGAGTCATGTCAGCTTCTCCAAATGGGGAATCTTCTTATTAAAAATTATTCTAAAATCTTGAGTCAAATGCTTCAATCTTCTTGAATAAGATCCAAATAAGAGACAGTTATTAAGTCGGTAATTAGAAGGTCCGTCAGTCAAACTTTCATACTGCTAGAGAGAACCCTTGGGGTAAGTTAGGTATGTCTCAAAGGAGCTTATCCACCCTTCCGTGGTGGCATCTAGTGTGAGATTACTCGCAATGCAGTATACACTGCACCAGATTTCCTACTAGTTTGGCTGACGTGGCTGACATCCATTTTATAAATAATAAATAATAACTTACAGATCTGATAAGCCGTAAAAGAGGATGGGTGATAAGCGGTATTATAAGATATAGGACTAGAATGAGCATGATTGACTATAACTTATTCAAAATTAAGCAAAAAAAGGAAATTTAAAGCTTAGCAAAAGATGATTCTAGCAATTTTATTTCACTTAACTACCTACTATTCCTACTTAGCTTCCTTTATGTTAGTAGAAAGCTTTATTAATAAAGGAAGAGAGTTAATAGTTAATGAAGTTTTAAAATATAATACTAAATTTATATCTACTAAATTTAAATTAAGATTAGCTTTTCTAAAGCTTATTAAAAGAGTTTGGAACTTAAGAAATTCTAGAGTATTTTTATGGGTTAAACTAATTAGGATAATAAAGCTGTTTGTTTAATTTATTTAGAGCGATTATTTATTTACTCTATTTACTCACATTTATAAATTTAAACTAGCTCACTTAATTATATTTAATTAAATTATTTCTATTAAAGTAATGTATTACAAAGAAAGATAAGTTTAAAGGTTTCACATTTCATTTCTAACTTTATTCTAAAAATAGGTGTTTTTCTACATTTTAGATATAAGCAGCTACTGTAGTTGTTCTATCTATCTCCATTTTTCGTTATAAGTTTTCTCTTTAGTATCGTTATTTACTTTAACATTTTAGCTATAAATTTCGTCTTAAATTATCTTTTGAATTTAATATAATTAGTATATTAGTTAATCTTCTCTTCGGAAATGTTCATAAGTTGTAACAATTTAGTTTAGTTTCAAGAGAAGCTCTATAACTTATTTATTAAAGAACAATTCGAAGTCTTTGTACAAAGGCTTAAAAGCATTATGCAAAACTGATGATCTGAAAAAAACTAATTATTGCTCTTTCATTAATTTTTTCCAAAGAGTTAAATTTGAGTTACATTAGATAATTCATCTATTTAATTCTTATTTGCTTTTCTC
Source organism: Loxodes magnus (assembly GCA_946699065.1). NCBI lineage: Eukaryota > Ciliophora > Karyorelictea > Loxodida > Loxodidae > Loxodes > Loxodes magnus. The sequence continues at coordinate 158,123 of CAMPDV010000196.1, read as the reverse complement.
TTAAAGTAGTATTAAATTTTATTAACTATTAATTCATATATGTGTTTTCTTTATTACTTCTAAAATAGAAGAGAAAGCCCTTTAGTACATTAATAAAGAAAACTATAAGTTGATTGTAAAATTTCTATCTATCTTTTAGAGCAAACTACCTTATTCAGCTATTTTCAATACACTTTTATAACTCCAAGTTTAATTCTTTATTTAATCTAAAATAATCTAAATATCTTTATTTACTTTTTCTTGAATTTAGTACTAAACTGGGTCTGAACGAGAAAATACGATTTTCTAGATAGATCTTCCTTAAGGAATATTGTAATTTAGAGTGTTAGATGGTTAGCTTTGATTTTATATAGTTGTATTTGATTAAATAGCGTAATTAGGATTTAAGTTTTGCTGCTATTAAATATTCCATTAGGTTTACCTTTCTTAAGAAAACTTAGGATTAGTTGGCGGAATGTTAAATTAGACTTATTATTAAGTTTTAATTTCATAATTAGCTTAAGATGTTGGTACATTTTGCATATAATTTATATTATACTATTATTATTAATTTTCAAACTGTCTCTATCTTGATTGACTATCAGATTAGTTTTACGCTTTTACTTAAATTTAATTTTAGTAAATTGCTTAGTCTTTAATTTAAGTTTAAACTTGAAAGGTATTAAAGTTGATATTAGGATTATATTAAAATTAATGGTTTTACTAATTGTTTAAGTTTAGGCTTTATTGTTATTGGGTAGTTATATTTGGTTGTAGTTAAAATGCTTTAATAGGCTATGTTTAATGTTATTATTAAACTTATTTAATTGATTACTCATAATTAAGAGGTTATATTTATTATGTGCTTATTTACTGATTCTATACTTTAAAGGTATTTTAGTTGATATTAGAATTATATTAAAGTTAATAGTTTTACTAATTGTTTAAGTTTAGGCTTTATTGTTATTGGATAGTTATATTTGGTTGTAGTTAAAATGCTTTAATAGGCTATGTTTAATATTATTATTAAGCTTATTTAATTGATTACTCTTAATTAAGAGGTTATATCTATTATGTGCTTATTTACTGATTCTATACTTTAAAGGTATTTTAGTTGATATTAGAATTATATTAAAGTTAATAGTTTTGCTAGTTATTTAAGTTTAGTCTTTACTGTTATTGGATAGTATTATTCTATTCTTAATTCTAATTGAGCGCTGGTTATTTGTTTATTGGTTAAGTTAAATTATTAGGAAGTTTAAACTAATTTTCTTATTAGGCTTGTAATTATTAATTATTTTAGTTAGTTATTGGAATCTGACAGTTTTAATTATTACTTTAATAGTTCTGTATTCAGGCTTAATTTTATATGTTAGTTATATCCTATTAATTAGCTGGATTCTGAATAGGTTATGTTTAATACTGCTATTATTAAACTAATTTAATTGGCTAACTTGAACTAAGAGCTCTTGTTTAATTACTTCTTAATGGATTAGAGTTATAGTTTTATTTATTTAATTACTAAGGATTAGTTACTTCTTATCTTATATTAAATTATTAGTTTATTTACTATTACATTTGCTTATTTCCTTATATAGGGTTACTCTAATCTCCATATTAATTCTAGACTTAGCAGCTTTAATATTGGTTCTATAGCTATTAATTCTAGAACTATCTATTTTAAGAGTTGTTTTCTGTAGTATTTAGAGGCTAGTTCTAATTTTGTTATGGTTAGTTTATAATTTCTTTTTTAGGAAATTAAGATTAAATATCTCTGAAAGCTCTAATTCCTTCCTATATTCAAGGATGCTCATATAATTCGTAAATATCACTGCGACTATTTTAGTCTACTACTAGTACCTTTTGTAAGAAATCCTTGGCTTATTAGGATAGTTATAATGCTTCTCAGGGTATTATCTAATTTTAAAACATCCTTTTAAGACTTGGTATCGAAGTTGCGTTATAAGGAAGAATACCTAAAAGCATTTCGTAAACAATTATTCCAAATGACCATAAATCTGCCTTAAAATCATATTTTTAACCAAATAAAATTTCAGGAGCAGAGTATAAAGGAGTTCCACACATTGTAGAAGCCATTTCTCCATTCGCCAGCTTTCTTGATAATCCTAAGTCAGCTATTTTAAGAATTAATTAATTTTAGAAGTTATGAATCATTATATTTTCAGGTTTAATATCTCTATGAAGTATAAAGTTATCTCTTAAGAACTTTAGTCCATTTAGAATTTGAGCTGAAATCAATTTAACTTGAGATTCTTAGAATGTGTTATTATTTTTTTTCATAAAAGCTCTCAGATCCCCTCCATTACAAAATTCCATTACAATGTAAAAATTATTACTAGTTACTAAAACATCAAAAAGCTAAATAATGTTAATGTGCTAATTTAACTTTATCAAGTTATCTTTTTCTAAATCTAATCTAATCTGCTATTATTGATTTATCCTACTTTTACTTATTTACTTTATAGCTACTCTACATTAAACTTATCAAGTTTTATTGAATGATCAAGCTGAATAAACAGACCCGAATTATCCTGAACCTATAACTTTGTCAAGCGTATAATCACCTACTTTTTTCTATTGAGCCATTTTAAGCTATTAAATTTAAATTATAAAAAGTGAAAATAGAGGAAATAAATAGTAGTAAATTAATAAATTAACTTATAAACTAGAAATTTAATTTTAAACTACTGTTTTATTACTTAAACTCAATATCTCTATTCATTACTAAGTCTTTAGAAGTTAGCTTCTTATTTATAATTATTCTTATATTTTCATACTTTTTTCATTTAATGCTGCTATTTTAAACTATTTAGCTAGCTTATTTTAAGAAAATTCTTAAGCTAAAAATTTATGTTTTAAGCAGAAGTTCCTTATACTAGGAAATAAGGGATCTAATATAAAGGAATATATAAAATAGGTTTGTAATAGAAAGGCTTATCTTTAAAGTATTTAGCAAACTCTATTCTAAATATAATTCACTTTAATCTTATTTAAGTACTTCTTATAGTTTTAGCTTAGATCTTTTAAATCAGGAATAACTAATTAAGTTTAAATTCTTAGCATAGTCTAAAGAAGAGCTTAATTAATAAAAGATATAGATATAATTGAAAATTACCAGATAAGCATATCATTTATCTCTAGAAGCTTAATAGAAATGTTAAGAGAATCCAATATTAGCATTTTTTGAGAAAGGGAACTTAAATTTGGAATATGAAATAAAGCATTAATTTTCATTTTCTTAGTAAACAAAAGCATTAATTCCACCAAGTTAGTATAAAACATCTCACTATGATCAAGAATTATTCACTTTCAGAATAATCTTCTCAGAAGGTGTGATTTAGCAGTTTCACTTTTAAAAGAAGCAATTTAATTTAATTATTCTTAATAATTCTATGGTAAAGCTAGTTCTTTCTAAATAAAAAGTCTCTAATTAAACTTTAGACTGGCTATCATAATTTCTTTTCAAAGTGAATTTAGCACAATTTGATAATAATCAAAAGTAAGTTAACAATTCTTTGATCAATCAAAGCTTTTAAATTAAAACAATTGTATGCTTAGCTAACTAAAGCTAATATAATAATACTTTAGAACTTTATTTTTAGAATTTTTTCTTTTCATTTCCTAAAAACTAAAGAAGTAAGTAATTAAAGCTTTATAGACAAAAAGGAGAGTTTATAGTAAAATGTCTCATTAAAAAGTTAATTTTTCTAGCTTGGAGTAAATAAAAAGCAGGAATAAGAGAATTGACTGTTGAGATAATGAAATGAAAACTAGCTTTGTAGTGTATATAATTATAATCAAACGTTAGCTAAAATTCGCTGAATCATAGTATAATTTAAATGTTAATTAACCAAACTTTAGCAAGTTTAAATTATCTTTATATAACTAAAAGATATCAAACTTCCTATCTCTTAAATAAGTATTTTATTTCTCTATTTAGGATGGATTGACTAGTTCAAACTTAATGGAAAGTAGAAACTGATAGCTAAAAATAATAGACATGATAATCAAAAACCTTAACAAGTAATTGACTTCTTATAAGTAAAAATATGAGATATCAATAAGAGAGAAATCTCTTATATACTAAATACTTATTAGATTCAGAAAATATAAGACACTTTATAATCAAATGAGTCATAAATTCTTAGTATTGCTTGGTATATAAATTGATATTATGAAGATTTTATTAAATCTCAGTAGTAAAAGTAGATTGTTTGGATATATAATTCTGTAGTACTTATAAACAAGTCAACTGTATGAGTCTATTTTTTTAATTTTATTATTTAACTTTCAATCAAAGGAATCGTTAAATAAACAAATTGAGAATTCAAATTTAACTGATAAGCATCTATCATAATTTGCTAAATATAAACTTAATTTTACAATATCTATATATAAATAAATTTCAGGTAACTTGCTAATAAATATAAGACAAATAGTTAACTAAAGCATTATAATTATTAAATAAATCCCATCTATAAATGCAAATCTTAGTTATCAACAAGTTAAAATCATAATACCTAAACTAAAGAAAATACTTACATTCCTTAAAATAAATTTGAAAAAGTAAACGAAAGACAATTATTTAGGAGATCATACACATAACATAAACATAAATTGAAATGTAAAGCTTTAGATAGCTAGAATTATAAAAGTTAACTTGCTATTTAAGATACTAATAAATAAATATTGCAATTAGTAACTATAGGGTAATTAAAAGACCATTAACAAAAGAAGCTTTGAAACTAGATATTTCTTGCTTTCATTTTATGAAACTTATTTCAAATTTAATGCTTAAGCCTCTAGCTATTATATTTAAATTGAATATAGTGATAAAAATGCTTTAAAATCAAGAAATTTCAAGCAAGATAGATGATTTTTTTGATATAATCAAATAGCTTTAAAAGACAGTTCAAAACAAAAATATACAGATTTAGTAACTAAAGGATCAAGTTGAAAACTTATAACAGCAGAATGCAACTCTCAAGGATTAGCTACAAACAAACGAAATATAGATAAATATTCTCAAATTTGAGAATTAGAAGATATAAAACAAGTTAAATGGATGTTTAAGCAATAATAGTAACTTTCTTCTGTAAACTTCTAGCCTTATGGATAAAAATCTACAGTCCTAACTATAAACTGATTAAATGCAAAAAAATCAAAAAGAACATAACCAATTCTCTTCCTTGCAGAACTCTTTTCATAACCAAGTTCTAAATCAGAACAATTTTGGTTTGCAAGATTTCTAGCTAAATGAGTAAATTACTTCACCTTAAAAGACAATAAACTTTGAAAAAAATTAGTGAGTAAGCAATTAAAGGATTAAAGAAGAAGAGGAGAATAAAAGTAAATAGTAAGATGCAAAATATATTTAAAACATTCAGAACCAAGAACAATAATTTAATCAATTTTAATAACCATAAATTGAAGTTGATTAGGATGCTTATGGTGGATATTTCAATAAAATACAAAATCAACTATAAAAGAGTATGGATAAAATAAAAAGACTTGAAGATTTAATAGAGAACTCTATTCTGATTAAATCTGCATAAAATTCGAATCGAGGAAATTAAACAAGCTTTAAAAAGAATAAGAGCTTGCAGTAGAATGATTCAGGTAGCTACATTCAGCATTAACGTAAATAAAACTCAGAATATTAAGATTATAAGGATTTAATTGATAGTAAAGGACGGTATTAGAAGTAAAAGTTTAGTAGAACTCAAAAACTATACATAAAAAGTGAGTGTAAAAAAAAGAAAGGAAGAAGCTCGAGTATCTAGTTTTCAGAGAAATCACTATAGAGAAAATGAACAATAATTCATTATTTGTATGCTATTTAATTTATTTTACTAGCTCATATCTTTTAATCGCTTAGTATAAAAGCGAAGAAGTTAATTAGTCTAAAATACATATCTTTTTTGTATGTAATTGATAGTCCAAATTTACAATTTATTTGAAAGATTAAATTAAGTTATTAAAAATAATTGTTATTGAGAAGTTTTGAAGCCTAATAATAAGCACAATCTTATTTTAAATGATAGATCATCTAACAATATTTTATTGAAGAAACCGTGAAAAAAACTATGCAAGGTAAAAAACACCAATAGAGATGAAGTAAAAAAATCTTAGTACATATTTAAAATAAACGTATTAGATAATCCATTCCTTTTAGATGATTTAGATAAAAAAGCTTATAATTAAGGATATTTAATAATATTAAAAATGCTTTATATAGAAATAATAAAAACATAATTTCAGAAATATTTGCATTTATTTCTTTTTATTTTAAATAAGATTTAAGCTAAATATTTTGATTATCGATTAATTAGTCTCAATTATAAAAATTTGGTCTAAGCAGTAAAATAATTCCCTTAATATTTGAATTAAGTACCAAAAAATTCACATTAATATCTTTTTTTTTCCTTTATTTAAAGCAAAAAAGTTAATAATATTTGTTTGAAGTTAGAAGTAAAAATTGGTATTGAAGTTAAGAAAGTTTTTCTAAAAATAGTAAAATTAACCTCATATGAGTTATATTTTATTTACAACAAGGAAAAAATTAAAAAACTATCTAGAAGTAGAAAGATAAAGTAACTACATTTATTAAAAGGTAAATTAATAGTTTTAGGAACTTTTAGAACAAAAAATTAGTTTCTTAATAATTTTGTCGCTAGAATTTACAAATAGGCGATTATATCTAAAATTTAATACTAAAAACGGAAAATAGATAGCTTATTAGTTAGAAAAAAGCTAGAAACAATTTTTTAATAATCAGTTGGTTAAAATATTAGATATAGATTCATTTCTAATAGAAAGAAAATGAAACGAACTTAGTAGTAAAAAGCATAACACAAAGATTTTTACATCAAATGATTTCTATTTCTAGAAATGAGAAGAAATCTTAATCATAAATTTAAAATTTTTGTTTAGAATGATGAAAGAATAAAATGTCCTTTGTAAAAGTTAACAAATAATATCGGGACAAGAACTCAAAAATTCGTTAAATTTTAATTTATTCTGATGATCTAAAATCATTTTTAAAGACTCCGTTCTTTTTAAGATCCTCATAACTCTTAATTCAGAAATTTTGTTAATTAGTCAATCTATATGATAAATTAAAGAAAAACATAGAAAATTTAAATTATTCCAAAGGATCAGCATTTAAAGCTTTTGATGAAGTACTAATATTAAATAAATTAATATTATAACCTTCGCTTTAGCTAGCATTAAGGAATTTACCAAGTAAGTAAATAAAATAAAGTATTCTATTTATAAAATTAGTTAAACTAGTTTGATATGAATAGAATAAATTATGCTAATAAAGGATAAAATCTAAAAGTTAATAAAAAATAGTAAAAATGTATTAGTAAAGTAAGTGTAAATATTTATAGCTCACTATCCTCTACAAAATTTTATAGTCAAAACGCAGCAACCTATTAAGAGTCCGAATACTAAACCTATTAAGATTGCTGCATATACTAATGGAGTAACTATCAAAATTGCTATAAAAAGGCAAACACCACCACAAAAAGTACTCAAACCACAGTCATAGTAACTTTTTTGGCAAAATTAGTAAGTAAATCATGTCTAAAATAAAAAATTACTGCTGGACCAAATACTATAATGAAAGCATAAAAGAAAGGAGTTAGAATTACTACCACTAAAAATAAAATAGCTTATTAGAAAAACCATATGCATCCATTTCCACTTCCAAAATTTGATACAACAAAAATCTATATTAATAATTACAGCTGGGCCAAATACAATCGCCAATACTAAGCATAGAGGAGCCAGTATTATTATTCCGATTATCTTCAAAATTAAACAAAATATTTTACAACATTTTGCTCCAAAACATCTAAAACAGCAAGATAAACTTCTTAAACAGTGCCATTTAAAATTACCATACTATTAACATCCTCCCTCATATCAAGGTCTTTAAAAATGATCAAAAGTATAATTCTACAAACATAGTCAGCAAAATTAGTGTTCACATTTTATGCAAGTCATATGATTACAACCATCATTCTTCTCTATGTCTGATCTACACTTAGGACATTATTTTACATTTTTACTCTTCTTATATTACATAAATTGCTTCTATAAAGACTGTTTACATGATTTACCTTCATGATAAGGAATTTAACAATCAAAGCAGAATTATTTTTAGCATTGAGGACATACCACACAAGGAAATCTATATTTTCCTTTATGAAAGTCTAATTTATTCACATAGCCATTACAGTTAGCATAGGGACATCATTTCATATTAGGGTTTAAATCTATCTAATTCTATAGCAAAAACTTTTTATACTTTACTAATAAGTCTTTTTCATATTTATTTAGCAAATATTCTACTTAGTGAGATTCTATTTCTCTTTCACATAAATATACAGGGCATTTCAAATCGACTGCTTTTCCATCATTTATTTTTGTTTTGCAATGGTTATACAAACAATTTAAACAAATAGGATGATTACAGTTGGTTTAATTTTTGGTTTCTAAAAAGCAAACATAGCACTGTTAATCTTCTTGCTATTACTTGAAAGGATTTTTTAGCAGTTTTCCATTTTAATCAAAAACATCCTCTTTATTTTAACTTATTATCTCTATTTTTTATTCTTCTAGTTACTCACGTGCAGAAATTAGTTTTTATAACTTAGGTAGGATAATTTATTGAGTTTTACGTTAATTATCTACATTTAGAATAGAAATTTATTTTTATAAGCTTAAACTTCTACTTTATTGAAGCTCAAGGAGAGGCAATTCATCAGTTAATTCTTGCTATTAAAATCTAGAACTTATTCTTTGGATCTTATTTTGGCTTTCTATGTTTTTATGTAGATAATCTAAATCTTCGCATATGAAGCATAGCTGGTCTGGAGTTGCGTTTTTCTTTAATAGCCTCTGCTTAATGCTTCCTCATCCTGCTTACATAGGAACAAAGTAGTGGGAATATAGTCCATTATTATCTTATATTAGTTCATTAATAATAATCTCAATTTTCTATTCGAAATTTTTGTTCTAAATCGACTAAGGGTTAACTTATAAAAACCTTTGAGCTTGGCCAAGTTCAAATCCCATAGCCACAAGAGTTTGAAGTAAAGCATCATAATCATTATCTCTAATATTTTCTCTAGGTTCTACTAGTAGTAAAGGAATTTCCTATTCTACCATTTTAATATGCAAGAAACTAAAAATTTAAGATAATATAATTTAATATGCAGCTTTAGCTTTATAAAGGCGCTAGTCAATAACTAGCTTTGCTTCTTATTATTCTAGTTAAAGCAACTAATTCTACTTTAATTAGTTAGTTATCTTTTCTCTATTTTTTAGCTTATTTAATATACTTAACTTAGTTAAATCAAAGTGTAAGTATAGCTTATTTTTTGTTTAAGTGTAAATTATATTTTAAAGTAAAATATTTTCTTTATAGATCTCTCTTTATATTCCTTCTTTCAATTTATTAACTTCTATAGATTTTTAAGGGTTTTAAGTTTATTCATTTGCTTTACAATAAAAATTAAAATTATAAAGCATTTTCTTTATTTTATAGATTAGCACTTTTTTGAATACTTATAAATACTTTTTAGATTTTGCTTATGTTTCTTTTTTACTAGAAAGACTACTATTTTTTCAGTTTTTAACTAAGAAAAGTGCTTCCAGTCTTGAAATTAACAATTTTAAATTTATTATCTATAATTAATGATGGGTTTTCATAGATATTTATAGCATTTTATTAGATAAGTTTCATATTAAAATTTCTTTTGACTCTTTTACTTTTATTCCTAAATTTAATAATAAGGTAAGTTCTCCAATAATAGCAAGTTATGTTTTTCACTCTAGTAAGTAAATATAAAAACCATGTATTAGTAACAATAGAACTCTAGCATGTGAGTAATGTTTACTGCTTAATATAGATATAATTAATCTAAGCATGCTTATTATATAGCTTAGGAATTTAATTCATTATATTAACTACTAGTAACTTACTTCTTATTATTCAAATATGAACAGCTAAATAGATTCTTTTATTATACTTCAGATCTACTTTTACTTTCTATTAACTTAATCTAAAATCCTTTCCTTTTTTATACATGATTTGAGGCAATATAGTGTGAAAATAAAGCTAAGAGATATCTTTTTTATTTGAAAGGATATTATTAACTGTATTACTATTATAATAAATCTTTATAAAGGAATGCTAGATTTTAGTTTAACTGCATTACAAATCTTTAAAAACACATATTAGCTAATTTTGATTCCTTTTGAAGCATCAAATTATAGCTAGAGAGATAGTTAGCCCTTTTCAATTATCAATATATTAAAATTAGATAAAGCAGGAAATAAAAATCTTTAATGGATAAGTTTATTCATACTCCTTGCTTTTTAAATATCTAAGATACTATAAAATCAAAATTTTAAAGCTTGATTAAATAATTTCATAAAAAGGGAAAGTTAAAGTAGATCCTTTAGTATTTTATTAATCTATTAGTTAACTTTTCATTATCAAACTATCAAAATGTGATTTAAATTTTGCATTTGATTTAAAGTCTTTAATTAATTAAAATTATTAGGGGTTTGTAAGTATTCTATTTAATAGGAAAGCTAGCAAATTTAAAAAATTTAGAAATGTTTATTTATTGGTTCGTGGAGGAAAACGAAGCTATAAAGAGAATATTTATAGTTATCTTATTGTTGTTTTATATAACGAAATAAACTTAAAATATCTATGAAATATCAATCAATAAAGATTACTATACATTCATAGAAATTAAAAAAGATACTAGATTTAAATTAACTGTTATGAGACTATTATTGATAAATAAAAAGGGGGATATAAGAAAATCTAAAATAAAGATAGAAAATTGTTATCTCATTGTAGCAAAATAATTAACAGTGAATTGAATAATAAGAAGAAGTAAATAGTTATAATAATCTTTTTAGAATTATGCTCTTATACTTTTGATTTAAACATATTATCTAATAAGTATACTAACTAAATCTAAGACCTATCTATAATATAAAAGTCTTTTTTAGTTGGATAAAATAACTAACTCATTGTTATTTTAATAAGTTATAAGACTAGTAGATAATAAATTTATTTTAGCTTATATAAAATTTAAGTTCCTACTGAAAATTAGAAGTCTAAACTTTAAGATCTCTTGCAAAATTGCTAAAATCGAAATGAAGCTATTTAAAATTTTAGATATTGCATAAGATTCTATAAGAAAATTAGAGTTTCTTAATGATAATCTATATAAATTATAGAATTTTAAACAGAGCTATTAATATAAGCATCCAATTAAATCTATTTGGAATAGCTTTATTAGTTATTGTTATTAAAGTAAATTTAATTGAATAATAAATCTTATTTTCATTAATCAATTGTGATTTTCTTATTTTATAAAATTAATTAATTTTAGTTATATTCATATTGATTCAACTAAGATCGTACTTAAAAAATTCTTTTTTTAAACCTTTAAGGATTCATCAATTGAAAATCGAAGTATACTTTTGAAAATTTTTATTTTAGCATGATAAAAATTGCTTTCAATGAAATCCTTAATTTGGATAATTTAAATATTTGCTTTTATTAACGATATATAAAATATTTTATTTTAAGTCACACTTTATAATAGTTATTATCATATTATGTTATAAGGTATTCGTTTTCCGACTTATTGCTTTAAAATTGATAGAGGGTTATTATTTATAAGCATTTTTATTTAAAGTTAAGTTGTTTTACTGTATTCATCACACTTTTTATTTGAAATAATGATTTTTCTTTTTAAAATCTTAAGCAGTTATCCACAATTAGATATACCTATTAGCCAGCACATTGTAATATTAATCTCCTTTGTTTAAATTAAATTTCCTTATCTCTCTATCCTTATTTAGTTTTTAGAAATTAAGCATATAAAGTAATTTATTTTTTTGACTTACTTAGAACTTTGATTTCTATTCTTAATTATGATTTAAGACTTAATTTTAACTTTTATGAATCATAGAAAATAAGAAGTATTAAGTATAATTTGCTTAATGAATATAGTTTTTGAATAAGATAATTAAAAAATGCTCTTGGTGAGGGTCGAACTCACGATCTCTGGCTCATAAGACCAGCGCTTTAACCACTAAGCTACAAGAGCTGTTAAATACTCTATTTCAGTAACTATTTAAAATCAAAGCTAATTCTAATTTACCTAACTAAGTATCTTGATTGCTAGCTTCTATAAGCATTCTTCTAAAAACCACTAAGGATAAACAATTACTATATAGAATGAATACAGATGTAATAAGTTTAAACTATAGGATATAAGAAATTATCACTCTATTGTTTAAGACTGAGATTTAGTTTTTAAAAGAGTCTAGTTCATAGCCTAAAGTCTCTTAATATAAATGCATTAAACTCAAAAGACGAACTTTAAGAAAGTAAAGCTTAATTATAAGTATAAAAGTGTAGATAAGCATATGCAAAAGCAATAAATCCAAATATAAAAATGAAAGTATTAAATATTAATTTTTAAGCTTTAAATAATTTCTAAATTAATTAAAGTAAAAGACATGCAATAAGAATGTATTCTAATGTAATTTTTTTAGTTTATAAAAAGAAAGACAATCAGATTATAGTTTATTAACAATATACTAAATAGTTTTCCTCTTAAATAGTAATATACAATCTTAATTAGTTGCTTTATTTTCGAAAATAGCTTAGTATAAGATGAAGGGAAAATATGTATAATGATAAAGTAGACAAAAATAATAATAATAATTCGTCATTTTGATTGTTAATGAGATTAAGTATACTTATATCCTTGTAAAACTTTAAGTTATTAAGAGTCAATGAGTTTAACTATATAAGCTAGATAAAAACTAGTTTTCTAATTTCAATTAATCCAAATTTAATCAGCTAAGACATTTATTTTCTTAGTAGTACTATTAAAGAAGCTTATTATACTCATTTATTTAAGACATCATCATAAAGAAATTGACTCAAAAAGAAGATAATTGATAATACATTTGCAAAAAGAAAGAAGAGCCAAAAAATAAAAAATAAGGATGAAATAACAGAATAAATAAGGTAATAAATACTAAACTATAGTTAAAATTAGAATATAAACTGCTATCATAGCAAAGCTTATAATAAACTACTAATTTATAAAGAAATTTCTTTTAGTGTTTTCTAAAAAAGCTAGTTAATATAAAAAAATTCTGCTTTAACTTGTTCTTTTATAAAAATGATGCTAAATAAATAAAATAGACCTAAAACTAAAATAATTCATCCTTTGTAAGCACCCTCTCCTGTTAAAACTCCTAGAGCTTAGAATAAGTTTGATTTTTGTGAGTCTGATGAAGAATGTAAAATTGATATAGAGGAGTGCATAAATGAATAATAGCAGAATATGTAATACCAAACATAAAAAAAGCCAAGGTCTACTTCGTTTGAAGGTCGAGCAAAATCTCCATCTATAAGAAGACGTTCAACAAGAGTACCAAATGTCCTTTTAAATCATTATAAGCAATCAAAACTACGAATAAAATGTGTCTCTTGAAATATGCATGGAAACGACTGTCCTGAAGATATTTCTGAAATACTTAATTTATAGGAAAAATATCATATTTATGCTATCGCTACTTAAGAATGCTTAAGAAGTATACTTCAATCTGTTTTTTATGAAAATAAAGAAGAATGAGAACTAAAAATCTGACGAACACTTAATAAATATAATAAGCAATATTTTCTTAAAGAAAGTGCTACTCTAAATGCTATACATCTAGCTATTTTTGTTCATAGGAGTATCTGAGATGAAGTTAAAAGTAAGCTATCTATGCAGATGTAAGAACTGGCTAATTAGCAACTGGAATTTTCGGTAGGAAAGGTGGAGTCGGGATCTCATTTACATTTCATGAAACATCTTTTCTCTTTATATCCTGCCATTTACCTCATGGCTAAAATGAATCAGTTAAAAGAACGAAAGATTTCTGAAGGATTCATTAAGAATTAATGGGTACCTATGCATGCGATAAATAAGATTGCGTCTTTTTAAGTGGAGATTTGAACTATAGAATTGACGGAACTTTACAAGAGGTATTATAAATGATATCCTAAAGGAAAATTAAAAGCTTATTGGAAAGAGATCAGCTTATATAAGAAGCTGTTAACAAAAAAATTCCACCTGGTTTTGAAGAAGGGCCTATTAACTTTTTACCTACTTTTAAATATCTTGAAAATTCATCAGAATATGATGTAAAAGGAAAGGAAGCAAGAATACCTGCCTGACCTGATAGAATATTGTACAAATGTAACAATAATTAAATTGAACTTGAAGAATATGGATCTATATTCAAGACAAAAGATTCAGATCATAAACCAGTTTATGCCGATTTTTTTGTAGAATTTTCAAAAGAAGAACAGTAGAAAAGCATTCCTGAAGAAAATTAAGCTAAGAAAAATAATAACTAGGTAGGAGGCTGCTTTATTTTTTGATTTATCCATGTAGTCAAACTTTACTAATTACATTTATTTAATTTATGCTATCTTTCCATTAATTATATTTCAATTTTCATTTTTTATCAATCTTTAAATATCACAATATTTTAGTATTTGATATAGCTTAAAAAATAATCTTTTTTTTTAAGATTCTTTAATCTAAAATTTTATTATGTCAAATTCTTCTTTAAGTTACTTTTGTTTATGTTCCTTTTTAAAACTTTAATTTTTTTTAAACTACTATTATAATAATATCTTTGAACCATTCAAGGTATTTATTTACCATTTTAAAGATCATATTCTTAAAAGCTTATTTTTAGAAATGTATTCTACCAGTGGTATAACCTTCGTTATATTTACGGATTTAAAGGTTTTAATGAAGGGAAAAATCTTTTTATTAAAGATTTTTATAACTTCTTAATGTTGATACCTTCTCCTTTATGTAATATTATAATCTTTTAGCTACTTTTGTAAAAAGAATTCAGAGAAATTCTATTTTTCATCTAATTAGCAGTCTTTCCTCACTGATAGTTTCAAAATAAGCATCTTTTTTATTTTTTAAGCATACTTTATAAATTTCATAATTAATTGACCACCCTTTTATTTTTATTCTTTATCTATAGAAATTTCTCTCATTTAAATTATAATAATAAAGTGAGCTGACATATGAACTAGATTTATCTTTGTAATCAGACATTTATATTCCTCTTGATACATTCCTATTCGCAGTTATGATACTTATATACATTTTTGTTTATTTATTAAGCAATTGAATTAAATCAAATTTTGATAATGAAATTGAGAACTTGAATTCTCTGATTTTTTTATCAATTTACTTAATAATAAATAGAATTAGATAATTTTGCTCTTGTAGCTGAAATATTAAAATTGCCTATTACTTATTACATCATTCTATCTTAGTGATTTAAATCTAAACGATATAAATATCTTAGTTTTCTTTATTTTTATATATTTATCTAATTATTATTTAGTTATTTACCTTTTTATCTCTAATATATATTAAATTAGTTATTTTAGTAAGTTAATCATTTATATACTTCTTCACTATCATATCAAACCTCTTAAATTAATGATTTCTACTTTTTCTAAATTAAATGCATTGCTAAATCTAAATAAATAAGTAGAATAAATTGCTTCTTTTATAATAATAATGTAATTTATTAAAGTGGCTTCCCACATCAATAAAGTAAAACTTTAAAGCTTATTTCTATAGTTTCTCTTTACTTTTTTTCTGAAATTAATTTTCTTATCTTAAGATACTTGTTAGTTTCTGTTTTTTTCATCTTCATATATTAGTTCTCTCGAATCAAATTAATCTGATATATGAAATAGTGTTTATTGCGTCTTTCATTATTTATATAAATTAGCGCTCTAAAATTATTTTATAATAGTTTATATCAGAATTGTATTATTATTCTCATAGCATACTAACTTATTTTATTTTATCTACCTTTTACTTTCTCTTGAAAATCTCCAGTTTCTTTTAAGTATCCCATTTTTCTGCAGAGCCAGAACATTCTAATTCTCTTTTGCTCTTTACTGCAAGTTGGAATTTTAAGTTTCAATGCTTCGTAGGATCACTAAAAGAAAATGAGAATTAAATAATTTATTTACTTTCTTTTTAAGTATAATTTTACAAGTAATCAAGCAAGATATTATAGCATCTTAATACAATCCCTTATTTCCTAGTATAAGGAACTTCTGCTTAAAACATAAATTTTTAGCTTAAGAATTTTCTTAAAATAAGCTAGCTAAATAGTTTACAATAGCAGCATTAAATGAAAAAAGTATGAAAATATAAGAATAATTATAAATAAGAAGCTAACTTCTAAAGACTTAGTAATGAATAGAGATATTGAGTTTAAGTAATAAAACAGTAGTTTAAAATTAAATTTCTAGTTTATAAGTTAATTTATTAATTTACTACTATTTATTTCCTCTATTTTCACTTTTTATAATTTAAATTTAATAGCTTAAAATGGCTCAATAGAAAAAAGTAGGTGATTATACGCTTGACAAAGTTATAGGTTCAGGATAATTCGGGTCTGTTTATTCAGCTTGAATATTCGATAAAACTTTATAAGATTAATGTAGAGTAGCTATAAAGTAAATAAGTAAAAGTAGGATAAATCAATAATAGCAGATTAGATTAAATTTAGAAAAAGATAACTTGATAAAGTTAAATTATCACATTAACATTATTTAGCTTTTTGATGTTTTAGTAACTAGTAATAATTTTTACATTGTAATGGAATTTTGTAATGGAGGGGATCTGAGAGCCTTTATGAAAAAAAATAATAACACATTCTAAGAATCTCAAGTTAAATTGATTTCAGCTCAAATTCTAAATGGACTAAAGTTCTTAAGAGATAACTTTATACTTCATAGAGATATTAAACCTGAAAATATAATGATTCATTACTTCTAAAATTAATTAATTCTTAAAATAGCTGACTTAGGATTATCAAGAAAGCTGGCAAATGGAGAAATGGCTTCTACAATGTGTGGAAATCTTTTATACTCTGCTCCTGAAATTTTATTTGGTTAAAAATATGATTTTAAGGCAGATTTATGGTCATTTGGAATAATTGTTTACGAAATGCTTTTAGGTATTCTTCCTTATAACGCAACTTCGATACCAAGTCTTAAAAGGATGTTTTAAAATTAGATAATACCCTGAGAAGCATTATAACTATCCTAATAAGCCAAGGATTTCTTACAAAAAGTACTAGTAGTAGACTAAAATAGTCGCAGTGATATTTACGAATTATATGAGCATCCTTGAATATAGGAAGGAATTAGAGCTTTCAGAGATATTTAATCTTAATTTCATAAATAAGAAATTATAAGCTAACCATAACAAAATTAGAACTAGCCTCTAAATACCTCTTAATAGATAGTTCTAGAATTAATATGGAGATTAGAGTAACCCTATATAAGGAAATAAGCAAATGTAATAGTAAATAAACTAATAATTTAATATAAGATAAGAAGTAACTAATCCTTAGTAATTAAATAACTAATAACTAGACCTGATCCATTAAAAGTAATTAAACAAGAGCTCTTAGTTCAAGTTAGCCAATTAAATTAGTTTAATAATAGCAGTATTAAACATAACCTATTCAGAATCCAGCTAACTAACATATAAAATTAAGCCAATAACTATTAAAGTAAAATTAAAACTGTCAGATTCTAAACTTAAAATAATTACAAGCCTAATAAGAAAATTAGTTTAAACTTCCTAATTTTAACTTTAAACAAATAACCAGCGCTCAATTAGAATTAAGAATAGAATAATACTACCCAATAACAGTAAAGACTAAACTTAAATAACTAGCAAAACTATTAATTTTAATATAATTCTAATATCAACTTTTTCAAGTATAGAATCAGTAAATAAGCACATAATAAATATAACCTCTTAATTAAGAGTAATCAATTAAATAAGTTTAATAATAACATTAAACATAGCCTATTAAAGCATTTTAACTACAACCAAATATAACTATCCAATAACAATAAAGCCTAAACTTAAACAATTAGTAAAACCATTAATTTTAATATAATCCTAATATCAACTAAAATACCTTTCAAGTATAGAATCAGTAAATAAGCACATAATAAATATAACCTCTTAATTATGAGTAATCAATTAAATAAGTTTAATAATAATATTAAACATAGCCTATTAAAGCATTTTAACTACAACCAAATATAACTATCCAATAACAATAAAGCCCTTAAAAAATTAGTACCATTAACTTTAATATAATCCTAATATCAACTAAAATACCTTTCAAGTATAGAATCAGTAAATAAGCACATAATAGATATAACCTCTTAATTAAGATTAATCAATTAAATAAGTTTAATAATAATATTAAGCATAGCCTATTAAATCATGTGAATTACAACCAAATATAACTGCCCAATAACAATTTAACCTAAATTAAAACAACTAGCAAAACTATTAACTTTAATATAATCCTAATATCAACTAAAATACCTTTCAAGTTTAAACTTAAATTAAAGACTAAGCAATTTACTAAAATTAAATTTAAGTAAAAGCGTAAAACTAATCTGATAGTCAATCAAGATAGAGACAGTTTGAAAATTAATAATAATAGTATAATATAAATTATATGCAAAATGTACCAACATCTTAAGCTAATTATGAAATTAAAACTTAATAATAAGTCTAATTTAACATTCCGCCAACTAATCCTAAGTTTTCTTAAGAAAGGTAAACCTAATGGAATATTTAATAGCAGCAAAACTTAAATCCTAATTACGCTATTTAATCAAATACAACTATATAAAATCAAAGCTAACCATCTAACACTCTAAATTACAATATTCCTTAAGGAAGATCTATCTAGAAAATCGTATTTTCTCGTTCAGACCCAGTTTAGTACTAAATTCAAGAAAAAGTAAATAAAGATATTTAGATTATTTTAGATTAAATAAAGAATTAAACTTGGAGTTATAAAAGTGTATCGAAAATAGCTGAATAAGGTAGTTTGCTCTAAAAGATAGATAGAAATTTTACAATCAACTTATAATTTTCTTTATTAGTGTACTAAAGGGCTTTCTCTTCTATTTTTGAAGTAATAAAGAAAACACATATATGAATTACTAGTTAATAAAATTTAATGCTACTCTAAGAGAAAAGCAAACAAGAATTAAATAGATGAATTATCTAATGTTACTCAAATTTAACTCTTTGGAAAAAATTAATGAAAGAGCAATAATTAGTTTTTTTCAGATCATCAGTTTTGCATAATGCTTTTAAGCCTTTGTACAAAGACTTCGAATTGTTCTTTAATAAATAAGTTATAGAGCTTCTCTTGAAACTAAACTAAATTGTTACAACTTATGAACATTTCCGAAGAGAAGATTAACTAATATACTCATTATATTAAATTCAAAAGATAATTTAAGACGAAATTTATAGCTAAAATGTTAAAGAAAATAACGATACTAAAGAGAAAACTTATAACGAAAAATGGAGATAGATAGAACAACTACAGTAGCTGCTTATATCTAAAATGTAGAAAAACACCTATTTCTAGAATAAAGTTTTAAATGAAATGTGAAACCTTTAAACTTATCTTTCTTTTTAATAAATTATGAATAATAAATAAATAAATAAAATTGATTATAGAGAGCGTAGCACTTCGTTGGTGCGCAGCTCTTTCCATATTTCAAAATATGTCCATATCTTCAAGTAAGCCTTCAGATAAATTCTCTTCTCTTATTAACTACAATCTTCATCATTTTCCACTTCATTATCTCTTGTTCTTCTGTCTACGCTTTATTAGTTCTTTATTGCAAGCTTCCTTTATTTTTTCTTAGATTTATTGCCAATTTTTGTTTCTAACTTTTTTCTTAATCAAGCTTTTATAAAACTCATAAAATTTATATTTTTCCTGCTCTATAGTTTTTTCCTATTTTTTTCATTCAATTTTCTTTTCTATGTATCCTTTTTCTTTTTTTCTAGTATATTTTTGAAATTATCTTTTATTATCATAGCAGCTTTAGTTCTTTTCTACTCTTCTTAGGTTCTAATGAATTTCTCGATTTCTCATACTTCAAATTATATTATATAGTTCCATTCCTTATCTCTCTACTCCAATTGCTCTTAGATATCAAATTTTTAAATTTTAAACTAGAAGAGTTTTTTGATATCTATAACTGCAAGAATTGCTTCCTTCAATTATAAACATTGGCAAATATTTTTAATGCTTTTAAATTATAATCTTTATCTCATCAATTTTAATTACTCTTGTTATAATATCATCTTTTATTCTCTTAGATTTCAAATACATATTTATCTTCCTTCTTTGTATTCTGAACATTTTTCTTTGATATGCCTTTCATTTTCTCTTGAATCATTAGAAAAGAGCATTGACTTGCTATAACTAAGTGTCTTTCTTTTAAGCAATCCTAGCTCCCAGTACATCTCGTTCTTATTCTAAATATGTAGCATATTTCTTCTTTTCTATTTTTATTGTATCTCAGGTAATAGGGTGGTCCTACTAAATATTCATCAAATCAAGTTTTTCTATAATGTAGGGTTGTTATATTTACTCCATTCTTTCTCTATCTTCTATTTATACTCTATATACTCAAATTACATGATTAATGTTTTTCTTCCCTTTTTAATTATTATTACTATCATCTATAAATATATCTTTGCTCTCAATTTTTAATTCTAATTTTATTGCCATGCAATATTATTCAAATATAAATTTCTCTTCTTTACTTAGGTCGTACATTAATCTGTCTAATGTTTTTCCTTAGTTACCTATTAATCTACCTCTTAATCTCAACGTTTTCTATCAGAGTAATGTTTAAATTTCAAAAACAACAGTTCATATACTAACATTTAATTTTGCCCTTAAAAAGGGGCATCTATGATTGTTTGTAAAGGTCTTCTCTATATTATTTCTAATTGCTCCATCACTTATTTTTCTACAAATTATTCGCATTATGGGATTACTTCTGTCCCATAACTGAAAACTGAGCTTACGAAATTTTTTTCATTATTCCTGCATTATATGATACTAATCCCTTATTCATTGCTTATTTTCCCAGTATTCAAGCTTAAATTTTTTATGCTGATTCTAGTCTATTCTCCATGTGCTTTTCAAAATTGATGTTCTCTTCTATTATATGACCTAGGTACTAAAAGGTCGTTACTCTTTCGATCATTAAATTTCCCTCCTCGATAGTATTTCCAATATTTTCTCAACTTACTATTTACTGCTGCTTTTCATATCATTCATTTTGTTTTATCTGCAATTTCATTTTGTACTTTTCTGTCCATTATGTTAAATTTTCGATTACTTCCTCTAATTATTCCCATTTACTTATTAAGGGTAGGTCATTTGTGTATAAAAAACATCCTGCATACATTTCTTATGTTCAATCCTCTTTACTTTTATAGTCAATCGTAATTCCTAGCTTTTGATCTTCCAAGCTATGGAGAAATCTTTCTATTATCAAGCTAAATAATCTTGATGACGTTATGCTTCCCTATTTTAGCCCTTTTAGTTGTCGCGGATGATTTTGCCATTTTTTCATTAATTTTCAGTTTAATTTCTTCTTCACAGTAGAAGTTTACTAGAGGTTTAATTATCTATTCCAGTACTTTTAGATCTTTTAGGATTTATTATATATCTTTTCTTTACACAAGTCATAGGCTTTTTTAATATCAAAAAATATCACAAAACATCTTTTTGTTCCACATTGATCATTCCTATACTGTTCTTAGAATAAAGATTAATAGTGCGCAAGATTTTTCTTTTTTGAAACCATATTAGTATTCTCTTTCATCATTAAGTAAATACCATTACAATTGTTAGAAATTCATGCGTCTACAATTTTTAAAGCATGATTCAATAAGAGATTGGTCTACAGTTCATCGGGTTCATCTATCCTCCTTTTTTTGTATATTAATATTATGTTTTATTATATTTATCATATATTTGTTCGAAGGTGAACAACAAGGGACATCTTCATCAGAGGTTGGGGAAGCTAAGTACCCATAATCTACTTTATGTCTTCCTCTGCTTTGGCTTGGCCTCGAGACACCTGCTAATTCAAGCTTCGGCACTGGCTTGCTTTAGTTTTTAATTCTGGAAATAAAAGGAAATTATTTTTGCGAGCTTCATCAGAAGTGGGGAATTTAAGTACCCATAATTGACAATTGTCGTCCTCTGCTTTGTTGATGCAATGAGACGCAACCCTTCCATGTCCTTGAACCTCCAACAAGTATTAAAGATACGAGTATTCTGAACTTATACCAGTATTGAACAAGGTTTATCAGTATCTGATAATTTTATCAGTAACAAACATTTTTGTCAATATGAAACATTTTTTAAAGAGCTGCGCACCAACGAGAGTGGTACGCGCTCTATATCAAATTTATTTATTTATTTCATCTCCTAAGGTATTATTCCCTCTTAAATCATATTAGTTATCATTTTGCATGTTACTTCTATTAATTTTTTACCACCTGCTAAAATTATTCCTACTTATATTTCATCAGGTCCTGCTTTTTTCATTTCGCAAATTAGTTAATGTTTTCTCAAATTTGTATTCGTTTACCACTATTTTCCTCTTGTTTAAGAATTTAGTTGGCAATGTATTATCCCATCTTCATATAACTACTATCATTCTTTCCTGAAAATCTTAATATCTTATTTTGATAAGAGTACTCATTGATTTTTTTTTCTATTAAGCAGACTTTTTAGTTTCTTTCACATTTCTACCAAGTTTCCTTTATTTATATTGTTCATAAATAAGTTAGGTTAGTTTCTTTTATCTTTTTTTCTTGATTAAATGTATTCTTGTCTTTTTTTTTTGGTATTCTCTATAATTCTCGGTTTATTGATTTTCATTTATTTCTTCGTTGTTCTTTACATTTTATTTTAATTGTTTGCTGCATTTTCTGAAAATTTTGCTACACTATTTTGTTGTTTCTGAGTATTTATATATCTTAAAGTTTTATGTTTTAACTATTCCACATACCATAAAAACTCCTTCTTATATCTTTTTCTTAGTCATTTATAAGTCTATGTACCGTTTAGGCTATCAATTTCTTTTTCTTAGACATTTTCTTGCATAAATCTTTCAAATTAATTTTAGATTTCTTTTTTCTTTAATAATAGGAAATTTATTTTTGCTATCTTTTATGATTTTATAACTAATTTACCAATCTTTACCTATATAATACAGGATCTTTGGTCCAGTATTACGCATGAGTAATAAAATCATTTTTTATCACCTTTTCTTTCGTTATCTTTTCAATTAAAAAGTATTCTATTTTATATTCATTGTTTTAGTGAACAAAAGTACCTATTTCAGTTGGATCTAGGCATATTAACTTATCCTTTTCCATGAACTGCAGCATTCTCTTTCGCACTGAGTTTTTTTTTCTTTGGTAATCATTTCTCTATATTCGTATTTTAATTTCTATGATCATTGCATTAAGTTCTTATACTATTGCTTATATTTTAAATTAATTCACTAAATTATAGAATGGCTCATATTATTCGTTGCCATTTGCAACAGGTGCATAAATATTTATTACTGCCAATTTTCACATTATTTCAATGACCATCACTCTCGTTCCTCCAAAAACCATCATTTGGTTCATTTCATTTTATTTTACTCTAATATCCTTACATATGTCGTTTCTAATATAGAATGCTACTCCTTTCCCTTTTTTTAACTCCACATTAATTAAGCTTTTAATCCTGCTATATTACATATATTTTTTAGTCTCCAATCTAAATATCTTTTATTGCCATTAATTGGATACTTTTTTGAGTTATGAATTTGATTAGTATCTCTTTTTTCCTTCTAACTCCCCTAACATCTGTTATCCCTATTTTTATGAATTATTATTATTCTTCTTTTTTTTTCGCCTATCCTCTCTGCTTCCTCTTCACCACTTTCTTCTTTTTATTCATTTTCCTTCCCCGGCTTTCCTTCTTCTTATCTATCGTTTTCTACTTCCATATTCTTTTCATGATGAATTTTTTTCCCTGTTTTATCTTTTTCTCCTTATTAATTATATTTTTCTTCTTATCTATCCATTCCTCTTCTTTTGCATTTTCCTATTAATTATTGTTGGGTAATTGTTCGTTTTTGTATTTAGATTTCTTAGCATAGTAGATTCTAATTAAAGATTGTTTCAGTTTGCAACTTACTTCTCGCTTTTATTTGCATTTTATTCTTTTTTTTCTTGAGCTTGTTCTATTTATTTTTTTTCTTTATTTACACTTTTCTTTACATACTCCATTATGCTATTTTGTTCGTTTCTTATTTCTTTTGTTAGGGTATATAGCAATTTTACTATCATTTATCCCATCCTTTTCTCAGATCTATTTTATATTATATCTTATTATTTAGTTAATTACTTTAAATTTTATTTATCTCTTAGAGCATTTCTCTGTCCCTCCGCCTTGCATATATCCAATTCCATTTTGATAAAAAATAATTCTTATTTTATTCATTTAACATAAAAAAAAATTTTTTTAACTATTTAGTTGTTTTAATTATTTTTCTATTCTCCTCGTTTTATTTCCTTCTCTTCTTCTCTTGCTTCCTCTAAAGCCATTTATTCTCCTTCTTCAATTATCCTCTTATTCGCTTGATTTGCTTTTAATTCTGGTTTGTTAATTGTTAATTTAACTTCTCCTTCAAGCACCCCCAATTCTCTTGTATGTATTTTTTTCCTTTTTGCTGCTTTCACCCTTCTGCATTATTGGTCTGTGTGCCCTTTCAATTTGCATAGACAGTAAATAAAATTTACTAGGCGTTGTATCCTCATTTAGTTTCTGTTCATGTCTATTGCTACTGGTGTCACTTCACTTCGTCTATATCCTATAAATTTAGGCTCACTACACTGCTACCTGTTAGCATTGTAGTGTTTGGGTATATATGTTAAACCTCTCCTCTAGGTTTTCCATATTACTTCATTATTTTCATTACTTCCTTCTTGTTTGAATATTTGCTTATTATGAAGTATACTAGGTAGTTATGAATGCAAAGTATTCTAATTAGTTTCTTGGTCAGATAGGAAATCTAACGCCTTAGAATGTTCATTCCCTGAATTAAGCGAATTGTGAGTATCTTTCTTCATTGTTGAAGACTAAATATACTATTCTTTTTATTTAACAATAAATTTTGCAACTACTTTCTCTTATTCGCTCCAAATTGAATATCTAAACACTTTTATCTCTTCTTAGACTATGACCTTTTTCTCTTATACCCAGTTTTTTCCAGATAATGGTTAAAATAAACTGTGAACTCCATAACGATAGATATAAATAGGCATTTTAGTAGACTCTTACCATTTAATCTTCAGAGACGTTAGCTAAATAAGTTGTTAATTTTTTTGTCAAATTACTGCTTTGCTTGTGTACTTTTGTTACCAATTAATTCCTTTCTTATTTTGTATTTCTCCTTTTATTGAAACCTGTCCAATCATAGATATATGGAATACCTTTTCCCGATGAACGTTTTATAATTTCATGTTTGTTGGATCAGTAAATTTGGTTCTGTGTAGTCTGAGTGCTTGTGTTATGAGTCTGGTTTCCATTCGTAATAAAAAAGTGGACTTATTAAGCGAAGACGTGGTCGAAGGAAGTGCTTCAGGTTTTCTTTCCTACTCTGAGGAGGCGGTATAAAAACCCATTTTGAATCTAAGCATTTTTTAATATATATAATAATAATTGATTACAGTGGCTTAACAAATAATAAATTAACTATTTCATAGCTAATTTCTGAAAGTTTCTCACTTATTTTATTTTCCTAAGATTATATGTTCTGTATTAGACAGATGATAACTGTGTTTTTTCGCCTTCGTCTTCATTTTATATATTATTGTCTCCAAACTGATTAATCTCAATTATGAATCTTTAATGCTTTTCATTTGCTTTTTCACTATTTATATTAATTCCATGCTTTTGCAATAATATACTATAAAATTTCGTTATTAAGAATAATATAAAATGTATGTCAGCCGCATCAAAAAAATTAGTAAGTAATCTAGTGTAATGAATGCTACATTGCGAGTAATCTCGCACTAGATTCCACTACGGGGAAGGGTGGATAGACATGCCTAACTTACCCCGAGGCTTCTCTTTAACAGTATGAAAGTTTGACTGACGGGCCTTCTAATTAATGACTTAATAACTAATTCTTATTTGGACCTTATTCAAGAAGACTGAAGCATTTGATTCAAGATTTAAGAATAATTTTTAATAAGAAGACTCCCTATTTGGAGAAGATGAGGTGACTCTTTGAACGGATAGAATGAAATCAAGCTTTTGAGAACACTTTTTTAATATTAAATATTAATACTAAAAGAGCTGCGCGTCAACGAGGTACTACGCGCTTTATAATAATCTTTGTTTATTTAGCACATAGAAGAATATTCTACTTCGTTTTCTTTAGCTTTTACTTTCTCTTGAAAAATCAGAGATTTTTTATTTATCATCCTATTTCTTGCAGAACCAGTAGTTTCTAAGTTCATTATTGCAAGTAGAAGGTTAAGATTCAATAAACATAGAATCACTAAAATAATTAATAGTTTAGGCTATTAATCTACTATCCCTTAGATTTTAACCATACTAGTAATTAAAGTAAGATACATAGAATTTAATACAGATCCCTATTTCCTATTTTCAGTAACTTTTGCTTAAAACTTAATTTTCCACTTAAATTTTCTTATTTTAGCTATTTAATAAATTAAAAAATGCATCCATTTAAATGAAAAGTATTAAACTAGAAGAACAAGTATAAATACCAAGGTAATTTATAGAGATATTAAGCAAATATATTTAAGTCATTGAGTGCTATAATGAAACATAAATTTAAAATTAAATTTATAGGTTATAAGTAGTTAATTTCTTAGACTACTGCTGCTAAGAGTATAATTTATATATTTTCATAATTTAAAATTAATAAATTAAAAAATGATAAGAGTCAGGAAAATAGGGGATTATATTTTAGAAAAAAGGTTAAGCTAAGGATAAATTGGAGCTGTTTATTAAGCTGAAACATAATTCTCAAATTAAAAAAACTATAAAGTAGCTATAAAGTAAATAAGTAAAAGTAAGCTAAATTAATAATAGCAGATTGGACCTGATTTAGAAAAAAATGAATTGGTATTGTTAAATTATCATATTAACATTGTTTAAATTTTTGATTTTTTGTCAACTACCTATGATTTTCATATTGTTATGGAACTTTGTAATGGAGGGGATCTGAGAGCCTTTATGAAAATAAATAATAAGACACTCTAAGAATCTCAAGTTAAATTGATTTCAGCTCAAATTCTAAATGGACTAAAGTTCTTAAGAGATAACTTTATACTTCATAGAGATATTAAACCTGAAAATATAATGATTCATTACTTCTAAAATTAATTAATTCTTAAAATAGCTGATTTGAAATTATCAAGAAAGCTGATAAATGGAGAAATGGCTATTACATAATGCGGAACCCCTTTATACTCTGCTCCTGAAATTTTATTTGGTTAAAAATATGACTTCAAGGCAGATTTATGGTCGTTTGGAGTAATTGTTTATGAAATGCTTTTAGGTGATTTTCCTTATAATGCAATTTCTATTTCAAGACTTAAAAACTTGTTTTAAAATTAGACAATACCCTGAGAATCCTTATAAATATCCTAATAAGCCAAGGATTTCTTACAAAAAGTACTAGTAGTAGACTAAAATAGTCGCAGTGATATTTACGAATTATATGAGCATCCTTGAATATAGGAAGGAATTAGAGCTTTTAAAGATATTTAATCTTAATTTACTAAATAAGAAATTATAAGCTAACCATAACAAAATTAGAACTAACCTCTAAATACTACAGAAAAGAAAACTACTTAAAATAGATAGTTCTAGATATAATAGCTATAGAAAAAATATTAAACCTGCTAAGTCTAATGAAGCTAATGAAATAAGAACTATCCTATATAAGGAAATGAATAAACATAAATATTAGTTAACTAATAATTTAGTATAAGATAAGAAGTAAGTAACCCTTAGTAATAAAATAACTAATAACTAGACTCTGATCCATTAAGAAGTAATTAAATAAAATCTATTAATTCGAGTTAGCCAATTAAATAAGTTTAATAATAGTATTAAACATAGACTGTTAAAGCATTTGAACTACAACCAAATATAACTACCCAATAACAATAAAGCCTAAACTTAAACAACTAGCAAAACTATTAACTTTAATATAATCCTAATATCAACTAAAATACCTTTCAAGTTTAAACTTAATCTGAAGATTAAGCAACTTACTAAAATTAATCCTAAATATCAACATAAAACTAATCTGATAGTCAAACAAGATAGAGACAGTTTGAAAATTAATAATAATAGTATAATATAAATTATATGCAAAATGTACCAACATCTTAGGGTAGCCAAGAATTTAGAATTTAATAGTAAACCTTAATGAAAAATAAGCCAGATAGTTATAATGTTTCTTAAGAAAGTTAATTCTAATGTAATATTTAATAGTAACCAAATTTAAATCCTAATTACGCTATTTAATCAAATGAAACTACACAAATTCCAAATTAACCTATTAACACTATAAATTTCAATCTTCCTTATAAAATTCCTATCTAGAAACTTGGATAATCTTTCTTAAATCCAATTAAAAGCTAAGCTTCAGATAAAGTAAATGAAGGTATTTAGATTATTTTAGATTAAATAAAAAAAGAAAGTTGGAATTATAGATGTATATTGAAAATAATTGAATAAGTTAGTTTGCTCTAAAAGACAGATGGAGAGTTTACTTTCAACTTATAATTTACTATATTAGTGTTCTTAAATGCTTTCTCTTCTATATTTGATGCAATAAAGAAAGCTCATATATGAATTATAAATTAATAAGATCTAAAGTTACTCTAAGAATAAAATAAAAAAGACTTAAAGACTTTAATTACTGAATGTAACAAAAAATTAACTCATTGGAAATAGTAAATGAAAGTACTATAAGAAATTCTTTTCAGATCAACATTCTATCATTATACTAATATCTCTTTGAACAATAATTTTGAAGTGCTCTTTAATAAATAAGTTATAGAGCTTCTCTTGAAATTAAACTAAACTGCTACAACTTATGAACATTTCCAAAGAGAAGATTAACTAATATACTCATTATATTAAATTCAAAAGACAATTTAAGACGAAATTTATAACTAAAATGTTAAAGAAAATAACGATACTAAAGAGAAAACTTATAACGAAAAATGGAGATAGATAGAACAACTACAGTAGCTGCTTATATCTAAAATGTAGAAAAACACCTATTTCTAGAGTAAAGTTAGAAATGAAATGTGAAAAATTTAACTTTTCATTCTTTTAATAAATTTTTATAATAAGAAAATATATCTAAGGTAAAATTATTTTAATTGGATATTTTTTACTTAATATAGTTAATCAATTAGCTAACTCTATAGATGGGAGCAGAATAGAGTAGATAAAGAATTGCTCTTAATAAGATATATTAAACTTAAAACTAATAGCTTGTGATTCAATTACGAAAGATGCTGAATTACAGATCTTTAGGAGTAAGTTAATTTTAAGCAGGCTTCAGATTTCCGCTTAGGAGCATTAAAAAAAAATGAACACCTAAGTCTTAATAGAGGATTTGCTATAAGTGTGAATTCTTTAAGAGATAAATGATATAAAAATAATATAAGATCTTTATCCAAATAAATTAAATTTTAAACTTTATTGATATCTTTAATTACAAGAAATGCTTCATTCAATGATAGGTTTTAGTAAAAGCTATTTAAATTGATATTTTAATACCGTCTTGATCTCATAATTTTTCAATACATAATTTTTCTTCTCATCTTTTGCATATTCCATTTTTACTTTTTTCATTTCTAATAATTTAAGTCTTCTTGACTTTAGCTTCTTTTGAAATGCTTGTTTATAAATTTAAATATTCTAGTTAAGAACTTGAAAATTAGTTTATAACTCCTAATAATATTTTATAAGAAACCTTAAATCATAATTCCTGATCTTTTAAAATAGTAATTCTTTATACTAGAATAAAATATACATTTAAAGAAGAACTCAAATACCTCTTACTCTCCACAATACAAACAGGGATTAGCGATAGGATAGTGACTATTTTGAAGATCCTTCCGAAAATCATCTAAAAAATTAAATTTTATTTAGATTATGCAGATAAAATAAAACAATTAAGAAAAAAAATTAGGAAAATAATATCGAAAAATAAGAATAAAAGACTAGAAGAGCAACTAGAAAAGAAAATAAAAAGATATAAAATTTTTGTCAGCATGAAAACGAAAAATTCTATAAGAAATTTTATTTCTTACTTCTATAATCTAAATGGACAATGTGTCAGTATATAGTAATGCGATAAATTGAAACAAACTATCATTTGGCAGGACGAGCAAAAATGCAAATTTTCAGAAGAACAAGATAATTCATATGCATATTGAATAGCTAAAATAAAAGTGAAAATTAAAATAGCAACTTTCCCAAAATAAAGATATAACTAGGAGAAATGCTTAATTAATCCTAATATAATTTAATTGAAAAATTTTAAATGGTAAAGGAGTTCTTAAAACGTAATCTATGATAAAAAGACAAAAGAGAATGAAGAATTTTTTAAGAGCGAAAATAAATTAAAATCGTTTAACTCACGATAATTTATAAGAGTCTACAAAAAGAAAAAACAAATTTCAGAAAGATAAAGAAGATTAGAGAAGAAGCAGTACCATTCACATTTAAAAAAAAAGATAAAGAATCCAATCACTATAAAAAATATTTGAGGATTTCAACTTTGATAAAAAATGAAAAAAGGAATTTGCTGAAATCCAGGAAATCAAATTTATTTAAATTTTCATTGATAATAATAATAGTAGAAATCTATTTTAATTAAAAATAATTAAAAAATAGAGAATACAAGATTTTTTATTATCTGATTATATCTCTAAGCCTTAGTGAGAATTTAGAAGATCAAAGATCTTGAAGAGAACATATCCGGATGATTATAAGACTCTGGTAGATGCAGGAAAACTATTTTTATAAATATACATTAATTACATATGATGATCACTGCTTACAGGAAAAGGATAAAGATATTATATATCTTTAATATTAATTAAGAGGTTACAAAGCAAATAGCAAACAGCAAACATCCAAGACTTCAAATGCAAATGATAGTGTCATAAGACCTGCCAATTTTTCCCAACAGAAAACAAAACAGTTCAAAAAATTTACTCATCAAATAAAAATCAGACTTGATTTAACTGGTTTTGTATTTAAAAATAATTGCTTAATTTTTCCATTTTTATATGTCTTTGATTTTCTAAATATTATCTCTTATACAATAAATAATTCCTTAGATAAAAAGCAAACCTAATAATTCCTATTCCTTACTTAATATCTTATTCCTTTTAATTAATATTTTAATATAAATATGAATATTCAATTAAGATTAACAAATAATAAAAAAATACTTTTTTAATCTATATCTAGACTTCTATTTTGTGCATTTTTAAGTAAAGTTTTATAAAACTACCAACAAATAAAGCTAAATACTTCTATAAGATCTAATAAGATTTAGATATTTTTTTGTCTCTTACATCAAAATAATAATTATTAGCGTTTAAATTCAGAGATCGTTAATCTCACGCTGAGTTAGTTAATCTGAACAGCCTCTTAAAGATTATAATGGTATATAACCTGCTAAGTCGAATAGTATAAGATATGTTATCTTCAAAACTTTTGATTTACTAAGGACCTCTCAAAGGTTTAAGAGTATAATTAGACAATAAAAATATTGTTCCCTTCATTGTTTAGATCACTATCATTTATAGTTTAATATTAATTAATGTAACCATCTTGTAAAATATCTTTGACAGCTATTAACTTAATTGCTTTTTCAGATTAAATTAGCTTTAGTTTTTCTTAACATAATATTTAAAAATAGCTTAAATAATATATATAATTGAATATAAAACTAACTGTGATCTAAGTTAAAATAGGAGTAGGATAACTCTAATTCTATGTTTATTATAATTTATAAGCTTAGTTAACTACTTATTTTAGAAAAACTTTCAAATTAATTGTTAATCATTGTGGAATCACTTTGTAAGGATTTAATATTCCATGGGGATCAAATAAATGCTTTATTTTTCTCATCATTTCTATTGCTTGCTCGCTCTTACTATATCCTAGTTTGGTAACCTTTTACAATCCTATTCCATGTTCAGCTGATACACTACCACTAAATTTTTGAGTCAATTCAAATACTTCCGGTTCGACAATTTCTTGAAGGTCTTGTTTCGGCGAAATAATATTCATATGTAGATTTCCATCTCCTATATGCCCATAGCCTAATACAGTAACTTCTTAAGGAAGCTTTTTTCTTCAGTACTAGATCATTTCATACATTGATTCTACAGGAAGACTCAAATCATATTTAAGTTGTTGCTGCATTATAAATTACCATTTAAGGAAGCTTAAACGAAGCTGGATTTATTTTTTCTCTCAAATTCCAAATCTAATTTATCTGTTTTTCGCTCTAAGCCATAACACCATCATGAATTCCTTCTAGTTACATACACTCTTCTAAAAATGAAGTTATTTTCTACTCATCATGCTATTTATTACCTCCTGAAGTTTCAATTAAGCAATAAAAGTTATATAGCTCTTTACTATTGAAAGGATTAACTGAATGAGGAATGTATTTTAGAACTGCTGATAAGCATAAGCTGTCAAAAAATTCAACTGCTGACAGTATTTCCTATAGTCTTTATTTTGCAAGTTGAGAAATTTTTAGGACTTCTTAAAATGAGCTGCAGGCAATCAAAACTACATTTATGCTCTAAGGTTTAACAGCACATTAAATTGCTACTTTAGTTACAACTCCTAAAGTTCCTTCTGCTCCAATGAATAGCTGTTTTAAGTCATATCCTGTATTATCTTTTCTTCATGTATTCATCAAATTTAAGATTTATCCAGAAGCGAGGACTGCCTCAATGCCAAGTACTGTAGAATGCAA
Organism: Loxodes magnus; assembly: GCA_946699065.1. Lineage (NCBI taxonomy): Eukaryota > Ciliophora > Karyorelictea > Loxodida > Loxodidae > Loxodes > Loxodes magnus. The sequence goes on along the minus strand of CAMPDV010000196.1, from coordinate 125,011 downwards.
AGAACCGTATCTAATTAAACGAAGTCCTCCTGCGTTTGTACTAACATTTCCTCCTATTTGGCAAGATCCCTTTGCTCCTAAATCTAAAGGCATTATAAAGTTTTTCTTTTCAACAAATTAATTTAAAGTCTGTAAAATGCATCCAGACTCTGCAATAATAACTCCCTGCTTATCATCAAAGCTTATTATCTTATTCAGCTTTGAAAGAGAAAGTATAATTTCATCATAAACTGGAGTACTTCCTCCTACAAGTCCTGTATTTCCTCCTTAAGGACAAATAGCTAAATTTTAATCACTACAGTATTTAAGTATCTGACAAACTTAATTAATCTTACTAGGCATGAGAACCAATTTAGACTATCCAATATTAATTTTCATATAATCAATATTGTATTATTAAAGCTCTGCTTAATCTTCAATAACTTAGCCAGGATCAGGAAGTAGTTTCTTGAAGACTTAAATATGTTCAGCAGAGGGAATTTAGAAAGTATTAACTCTAGGGAGTTTATAGTTATTTCCCCTATTACTGACTACAAGTCGCTTTATTTATCTAATAATCATTTCTCTTTCTTTATTTAATTTATTCCTTTAATTATTTCTATCCTTTCAGCTAATATTATGATACTCTTATATTTCACCTTTTATCTTAATGCTTTGCATATAGTAGCTAGTCTAGTTATTTAAAAGCCATAGAGATTGATAGGCATTATATATGAATAGCTTACTTTATGTCTCTTAAATAGATCTTAAAGCCAGAAAGTGTAAAAACGCTTTAATTAATAGTATCAAACGCTTAATAAAAGCAATAATGCAATTACTAAAGAAACCATGCAGGTTTAGTAAGTAGCACCATCAGTAAAACTAGATAAACTAGCACTAATTGGCATCTTTTTAAGCAAATAAGAGCAATAATTAGTATAGCTACTATTGTATTAAGGCAATAACTATACAGAAGCTAAGTTTACTAAATAAAAGCTAATTAGATTTGCTATCTTCTACTTAATTTAATAAACCTGCTTTAATAAGGTATAAGGAATATAGAGCATAGGATATAAATATAAATAGACAATAAGACATAGAAATAAGATAGGGCCTTTATAATAATAATGCAAGCATATTAATTAATAATAATTAGGGTAATTATATAAATGAAGAAGTGCTCAGCAGTATCTACATATATATAACAGAAAATTAATCTAATCCCTCTAAACTAGGAAATCAAAAATAAAATCACTGAGACTAGTCATTAAATAAGCTAGAACATTCATAGTCTATTAGAAAATAGAGATATCTAAATTTAAGGTCTTCCTAGGTCAATATCAGCATAAGTTAATAGGCTAAGTTAAAAGGAAGACGCTAACTTTAATCTTAATACTTAAATTTTGTAATCAAGAATAAAGGATGCAGCTAAAATGAAAATGGAACTATAAGAAAAGCTTGAAGCTGTGAGTCACTCCATAGAGTATATGGTTGAAGTTGAAAATTTTAGAAAGAGTGGTAGTTTAACAACTGAAAATTAAAGATTAAAGAGGTTTAAAGAATCAAGGAAGTAGTTTATGACTCGCACTTCAGAAGAGTAGGAAGAACAGGAAAGGAAAGAAGCTTAAGAACTGGCAAAGAGATGAAATAAAGAATAAAAATAGAGAGAAAGGTTAAAGAAGTAACTTATTGAAGATAATTAAAGAAAACTAGAAGAGTAAATAAAGCAGAAGGAAGAAGAAAAAAGAAACTAATTGGAGAGAGAAAGGGAAGCAAAATTAAATAAGTTGAAGGAGCATTAATTGGAACTCATAAAACGTAAATAAGAAAGAGAAATGATGATGAAAAAGGGAGCAGAGTATTGGAAAATATATGCAAGCTAACCTAGAGTATATATAGAATTATAGTAGAAATTTGAATAATAGGTAATTATACCAGAGCTAGAAAAGCGTAAGGAAGAACTTAAGAATAGACGAGCGATGATTTAAAGCGTTACAACTGATTAAATAAGAAATCATAGTTAAAAATATTAGATAACCAATTAAGAGTTAAGAGAGTAAAAAATGAGAGAAAGGAAAGAAAAAGAACTTGAAATAAGAACTTCATAAGCAAACTATAATTCTTATACCATGATGGAATTTCTAGAAAAAGAAAAAAAGCTAAGAGAAGAACTTGAGTCAAAGAAAAAGGAAAAGCTCAAATTAATAGTGAAGAGATAAAAATATGGACAGTTTATTAGAAATACAGCTCTTCCAACTCCAAGTGTAAAGAAATAGCAAGAGCTAGAAGAATTAAAGCAAAGTATAAAAACTCAACCAAAATAATCAAAACTCAAAGAAATTATAAAAGATGCAAATAAGTCAAAATGACATTAAATAACCAATTAAAGAATAAAGTAAGTATTAATTATAGGGGAAAAGACGGTAAATGAAGGGATCTTAATAATAGAGAGAAGAAAAGAATTTAGAGTAAGACTCCTAAGGCCAAAAAAGAAATCATCATAGAAAAACCGATTCCAAACTCTGAAAGATATACAAACTATCTTTCTGAGATTAAGAAGTAATAATAAGAATAAGATAACAATATAAAATCCAAAGAATAGAGAACTCATCATGAACTCAAACAATTAATGGCTAACGATTCACTTGATAAGAAAAGTAAATTTGAGAAAGTAAAGAGAAGCGCTGATATCTTGGAAAATGCAGCCAGAAGACAAGAGTTAAAAATGTCTTAACTATAAGATGTCAACAAGATAAACCTAAAAGCGAACAAGCAAATAAATTACATGTACATAGACAGTATTAAGGCAAAATTGGCTTTATTGGAAAAAATCCATAGCTGATAAAAACCATGACTAATAAAATTAAGTTTATTAGCTTATTTCTTATTTTTCCTCTAATCTTCATTATAAAGCAATATAGCACTACTTCAGCATATTAAGCACAATGCAACTTATTATTTACCTTTAAACTAAAAAATTTTAGCATATTGGAAGTTAGATAATATGAGCCATTCTTTTGCATCATATAAAGATTAAGAGGAATAATAATCTAATCAGCAGATATTGAATAGAATAGAGAGGATGAATGTAAAATAGAGAAGAAACCTCTAATATATATATTATTTTACTATCTAGCTAAATACTTAAATTATTGCTTGAAGATCTCAGATTTAATTATAAGACATTTGGCAATTCTAAGCGAAGATGTTTATATATTTTAAAGCTTTATAAATGCATAATAAGCCTTATATACGTTTACATCAAACTAAGGTTTGTCAATATGTTTGATAAATATTAAATAAGATGATTGCTTTAAAATAATGTATGGCTTGTCATAATTTTGCATTACTAGACAAGTACAACTTGTTATATTTGATGCTGCTTAGTAAGCATCAGCTCTAAAATGACAAGCTGATAGAGAAGAATTAGATTTATTTCAGCATGAAACGGCTACTTTCCAGTTAGTCTTATACTTGATCACTCCAAATAAAGAGAAAAAGAATAATTTTAATTCTATTTAGTTAGTGAAAAAGAACTAATTGTGAATAAAGGCATCATAGCATGGCTTTATTAAAGAAAGGTTTAGATAAGAAGAAAGCTAGAAAAGGTTAAATATTTACAAGGAATAAATAATATTAAGCTAATTAATTAGTTATATCCCTTCTAGTCATCAGAGTATACCTTATAATATCAACATAAGCATTCCTTTTTCATTTATGAGTTCATAATACTTAAGTATTACAATCAAAGCTTTATCCTCATTTTTATGAAAAATATCAAACGCTATTCATTTGGATTAAACTTCTGTAATCTATAGCGCATTTTCAATTAATTGATCTATTTATATGTTAAAGTAGAAAGTTAAATAGCTTTAGAATCATTTTTTCAGAGTAAGTCATCGTAATTTGGAATCAAAATGGAATTTAGATAGAAATATCTAGATCTAAAGGGATTAAATTTAAATAAAGGTGATTTAGAATATTCTATTAAGCAAATAAAAGCTCCATTGATAATAGATGCTAAGACTCTAATTAATAACAAGCATATCAATACTTCATCTCCATCCTCAAAGAGACAACCACAAAGTAAGCATGAGTCACAAAGAACTTCATCAATTAGCTTTAAAGTTGGTAATAGATTTTTTGGAACGGAAGCACAAAGTCTATTTGAAAAGCTTTATCAAGGTGAGATGACTGTTTTCATCTGTTTAATTGTATTTTATAAGGCATATTTGATAAAACCCAAATTCCGGTAATTTTTTCACTATTTAATTGTCAGTAAATTTTTGTAACACTGCTTATAAGGGCAATACCGGTAATTTTTTTATAAAATCACATGAAAGAAATTGAGAAGAAGAGTCGTTTGAGATTGGATTGGCTTCCAGAGGAAGATCAAATAATTTAAAATACGCTGTTAGAAGATCCTAACCACCCTTGGGTTACTCTAGCATAGACACTTAATGCAACTTTTCATTAAAATAAAAAGCACAGATCTGCTAAATAGGTTAAAGCAAGATGGTATGATGTAATAAGGCCGCTAATGAAGTATAAACCTAAAGGCAATTAAGAAGTTTTGCTTGATGCATATTTGAGTAAATACTAACTCTAAAGTAGAATGCTTTGGATAAGACTAAAGGAAGTTTTTAAAGAGCTTGATTTTAAATAAATAAAAGCAATCGCAACAAGAAGAGCTAGCAAAAGGTAAAAGGTACCAAAATAAGATTCTTTAAGTGTGCTAAGCAGAATGTTGTGTGATGTATGATTATGAGATACTTTTAATATTTAAGCTGATTATTTCGCGTTTAAGTTTCTAAGTCTTTTAAGCAAACATAAACTATACATTTAAGGAATTATTAATCTCTTTGATATTACAAAAGGCATTTTAAGCAATTCTTATCTATTCAAGCTAATCCTTTTATTAGAGATATATATTACTATTTCAATTAGTTTTCCATAAACACTCTAAAATGTAAAAATAAAGTTGAAATACTATTTTTCAACAGAATAGTGAAGCAAGGTATTTACTGGGTTTATTATTAATTGGTTAATAATATCAAAGCATTATTTTTAATTCTTATATCATGATTACAGTGTAAACGTTTAAAGCTACTTTCGTTTTATAAATCAAATTACTTTAGTTCTACTTTGTTAATAATAGTATATACTTGTGTATTATTAACTGCTATTCAATTAGCTTTGATAGTCTATCGGTTAATGTTAACTATTCATTTTATCTTAATGACTTCTCTTTACCCTTATTTGCTTTACTAGTTTGAGATTGGCATCCTTTATCCTTTCTTACTCCTTTGTATTCATAATTATATATTCACAATAAGGACTTAGTTTAGTTGAATACTAAGAGCCTTATAGTAGCAATTAGATTCGATTAAATAGTTAATTGACTTATTCCATCCCTTATATAAAATCTCACTAACTACTTAACAATTAAATCCCCATTAAAGAGAAAAGGAAATTACATATAAAAGGGTATATTAACATAAGTAATCAGCATAAGAATAAAACAGTCACATCGTACATAAATAAAGAAGGGAGAATTAGAAAAGTAAAGAGGATTAAATCGAGTTAAAAGCCAAAAGGAAAGATAATAGTTTAAGTATAGAGAAATATAATATTTTGCTTAATTTAATATAATCAATCATTGCTTTTCCCATTATGAAGCAATAAACTAATTCATAATACCTCAGCACTACCAGTACCTTTGATTCCTAACCCTTTTATTAGGATTACTACGTTTAAGTAACTAATAGTGATATTTCATCCTAGACAACTAAGAGATCTAACATGACGCCTAAGTGATTTCTACCTTAGAAAAATGTGAATAGTATCATGTAAAGCACTCACTCAGTTTCTCTTAAAAAGCAAAAGTAAAAATACTTCAAAATCCGTAATAGCTTCAATAATAAGTTCCTTAGTGGCGATGGTAAAGTTTTATTAACGCCCAGGTTTTAATAGCAGACTACGAAAGTATAGTAAAAAAGAGAAAAGTAAAAGCTATTTTAGCAGCTAGAAAAAGGCTATAAGGAACTAGAGGAATTTAAGGAGAATTAGAAAAGCTTAAAGTAACTTGTATATCCATAGGAAACTACTCTCTATCAATCTAGCACTAAAGTTTCTCTAGAAACTACTAGAGATTCAGTTTTTCACTATGGAAATGAAAATGGCTCTTAAGGTGAAATTCGCCATTCAAAAGCAAGTTTCTACCAAAAATTAAAGAACTTGGAAAGAGTTAAGTAGCTTAGCAAAATGACTTAAAAAGATAAATCTCCCAGTTTGAAATATCTTTCCAAGTGCAAAAAGGCACAATTAATACCAGAGCCTTTAGTTCATAATGATACATCTAGACAACTCAGTGTTCATCTTTATTAAATAGGAGACAATTACGCTAAAGCGATATCAAGTGCTGTTAAGAATATAGGACTAACATCAATCTAGATGAAGCAGAATAGATTATCTGATGAAGGTTCTAATTTATTACTTAGAACGATTAATTAAGACACGTTTGAATTAGATTTAACACAGAATACTCTTGGACAAGCTAGCATATCAACTCTAATTACTATACTCTCTAACCCTACTTATAAGCTATAGCTTGTATTTCTTGAAGATTGCAAATTGAATGATAACAACATTACTTAACTCTGTAAAGCACTTTCCAATAATATTCACGTAAGGAAGTTAAATTTATCTAAGAATGCTATTAAGAATGGAAAGGAACTTGGATTGATGATCCAAGCAAACAGTTTCATTCAAAATCTAGATTTGAGATGAAATCTTCTGAGTGGAAATGAAGCTGTACTATTTTTTTAAGCTCTGAAAGAAAATGAAAGTCTAAAATAAATAGACTTATCTTGGAATTCACTGGGATAGGGCTAGAATAAATAAGTAGCAGAGTCATTGTCTTTAGCTCTTGAAAGGAATAACAAGCTAATTCATTTAGATATTAGCTTTAACTTTATGAGTGCAAGTTAGATTGAAATTATTAGTAAAGGATTAGAAAAAAATCATACTTTGATAGGTCTTCATGTTGCTGGAAATGAGGGTAAAGTTGATGCATAAGGATATCTATATCCAGATTAGTCTCAGCTTTCTGAACATAAAGATAAATTAGTTTAGCAGCCACATTTCTCACCTAGAATCTTACAAGGAAGCTATTTTAAAAGACATAACCAGTATCTTACTACTAATCCTAAAATTTATCAAAACTTTCTTGATGAAAAATGCTGAATTTGCTAAAATTGAGGAGAGGCTACTTTAGTTTATGAGCCTGGAATAAGTGGACCAGATGATGCCGAACCTTGTTGCATACATTTGGAAATAGAAAACTGAGAACCAATTTTATTAAAAAGAAGCTAGTTTGATACATACGCTTTAGAAAGAGTACTTCCTAAAACCAAATACTTTTTTACATTTGACGGGAATCCTAGAATCGCAGAAAACCAGCCTATTGTGGATTTTTAAGTTAAGCTAGAAAACGTTAAATTCGCAGAAAATTTCATTGTTGACTTGATTCAGTTAAATTAAGTTAACGAAATAGATCCAACTAACATAGTCAGCTCAATTAACATTCCAAAAGTATTACCTAGATTGAAAACAATGTAGGATACTGTAATAGTTAAGGAAAAAGGATGGAGAATATCTAACTCAATTTTTAGAGATTATAGGTTTGATACTCGGATCTTGATATAGAGATGCTTCGAACAAGATATGAAATGTCTCAAATTAAAATATATAGAAGAATAAGAACTAGAATCTGTTGCCTAACTTATCTAGGAAATGTATCCATGAATAAGAAATACATACAAATACTATGCTGCATTTAACACTCCTAAAGTTGGTTTTGAGTCAGTACCAAGCATTATTATGCAACATTTTATAGATTTTTGCCAATAGAATGGAATTTTTAACCAAGAAGATTACTTTAGAAAAGATATTGAAATGCTTTTTATTCAGTCAAATGTTGTATCAGAAAAGGAGTTAGAAAGGAATAACCCAATGAAAGCCTTGATTAGATATGAGTTTGTGGATGTTTTAGTTCGTATAGGTCTAGACAAGTATTAAAAGAGTAAGCTTTGATATAGAAATAAAGGGGATAAGCTAAGCTAAGGCAATTAAATTGTTCTTCTAAGATATTATAAAGTATGGATAGAACTATGATAGTAACATCTGGAGATATGAGAAACTTCTTAATCAAAAAACTGAGAAAATGCTTTTGCAGTACTGGAAAGTAGTATAAGACTTATATAATAAATACAGCAAGCAAGAACACCCTAAGGCACCAAGGTAAGGCATAACTTTAGATTTATGACAGTTACAGGATTAACCTAGATGTGTGTTGATGCTTTACTTTGTAATGAGTAATTTACATCTAGGGATGTCTCAATTTGCTTTTATCTAGCCAAGCAAACCTTTATTGATGAGATATAGGAAGACTTACATATGCAGATGAACTTTGTAGAGTTTCTAGAGGCTTTATCTAGATGTTGTGATTTAGCTAACAAGCCAACCTTAGTATTGAATACATAGATTATTAAATAAGAAACAGACAAATTCAATTATAACGAAGCCATTAAAATAAATCCAATCAAAAACATAGAGCAATTTTTATTTAGGTCTGAAGAAGTAAATTTGCCATTAGAACGTAAAATTGAAAACGCAATGCCGTGGTTAATATTAGCTTGTAGTGAAACTGTATCTGAGACTTTTCAGATTCCTGAAAATTCTACTTTCTATTAGCCAATTCTTCCAATACACAAAGTATAGCAAATCGAATGGTTCTAGTACTTCAAGATGCTTTAGTTTGTACCAAATTCAATACAAAATTTGATAAAACTTAAGGTAAAAGATAGAGATTAATTAGATATGCAGACAGGTACTAAATAACCTTAAATGTCAGTAGAGCAAAATTAGGATTAAGAAGCTAATACAAAATTTTTGAGATATGGAAGTAAAAAGACAACATTCTCAGTTAAGAAGATAATCACATCTAAAATTTCTTAAGCCATGTCTTCAAACTAGCTGTAAGGAAGTAACTAACCTACATAAGCAAATTCCTCAATTATGAGACATAAGCGCTTTGATCCATTTAATAGATTCCTCTAAATATAAAATAGCAAAGAATTAGCTCAAGCAGGCTTTTCATAAGAGTTTTAGAATTAAATAGAATAGTAGAATATTCAAGCTGAGATGGCTTAAAGTTTAGCTTAGGGATCTAAAAATTAGTTGGATGCGGTTTTGAAATCAGAATCAATGCCAGATATAGAAGAAAGTGAAAAAGGAATAACTCCGGAAAATATGTTGGGAGAAAGTGAAAATGCATAAATGATAGAACTTTAGAAATTTATTGAAAAGGATCTATAAAATGACTCTTAATTCTAGAGTAGAGAATTAGATTCATATGCTCCGTTTGAACAAAAAAATACAGCTCTTCCATTTATCAATACCAAAGAAAAAAGCTAATGGGATTTCAGATATCTTAAAAGGCTAATTAGCTACCATAAAAGCGATCAGGGTTCTGAGCTAGTTGAAAAAATGAGTCTAAAGTCTGAGGATTCGTAATAAAAGTTGTTTCTTTATAATTAAACTAATTTTTACTAAAAGGCTAAATTTTAAGCGTCTTAATAATAAAATAAGGGAAAATAACTATGACAAAGTTCTATTACCATTCAAGAGTTCTAAATAATATCTGTTACTCATTTAAACTAGTCCGATTAATTTGAAATTCTTGGTTCATAATCAATAATAAAGAGATTAATTGTTTAGCTTGTAAATGATTATGGAGTCTTGAAATGTTATATATTTTCAAATTGGTCTGTAGTTTTAAAGTGCTAGCAGCATGAAACCATTTTATACATTTTAGAAACTCGAAGTTAAATTGCTCAAGTGATTTTAATTGATTTACTTAAATGGCTTATAGGTAAATTACTTATTTAAAAAGGTTAGATTTATATAGATTAAAAAATGTTGAAAAGTGAAGATTATCAAATATACATTAACTTTTTAGTTACTAACAAGGATATAGATTTATGGCTATGGAATTAAAAGTATAGTGCTTTATCGTATTATAAATTACTAAAGTTAACAATTTTAAAAAACTAAAGAAAAATACTTTATTTTAAGTGTTGATAATTACTCTTTAAAATAACTTTATTAATTTAGAGTAACATCAACTAGAAGTTAAATAGTTAAAATGATAGATGTTTGTAAATAAAAATTCTCAATATCATTACCATTCTTCTACTTGCCAATCTTATGCTTGCAATAATTCAGGTACATCTTATACTTGATAATCTTCAAATTATTCTAGTTATGGTTATTAAAAAACTCTTCCTCTTCCTCTTCCTCTTCATTATCCTCTTTCTCTTTCTCTTTCTATTTCTCTTTCTCCTCTTCCTCTTCCTCTTTCTCTTTCTCTTTCTCTTTCTCTTTCTCCTCCTCTTCTTCCTCTTCCTCTTCCTCTTTCTTCTCCTCTTCCTCTTCCTCTTCCTCTTTCTCCTCCTTGTCCTCGTCCTCGTCCTCGCTCTCTTCCTCTCCTTTCTTACCTATTTTATCTGTCTGCTTGCTCCTTACTTTTTACTGTTTTATCTAGAAAAATCCTTGTGCTTGTTCCTGCTTTATAGATTCTAAATCTTCTACCCCCAATGTCAGTTTTTTTCTTGCTAGCTAGATGTAAAGCTCTAGTTGCTGAATTCAAATGTCCAAATTCAACAAAAATAAAATTGTTATCTTCTGGTTTGTTCGATTGAGTAATTCCAGTTCTTCTTCTACAGGCAACAACAGTTCCACAGTTATGAGTTTATTCAAAGAAAGAAAATATTTAACTTCGATTAAAGGAGTAACTTGGTGAAATCCAAATTGACTTCTCCATTGTTTCATTTTGTAAATACTAAAGCTTCAAAAAAGCATCCACATAAAGTAAATAACCCTTTTGCTCTATAAACTTCAAGAATTAATCAAGTCCTGGGTCAGTCAAACAATTGCTCTTGCAGAATAATTATTTTAGCTTTAATTATTTATTTTCTAATACATTTCGAAGGAAAATTTGTAAACCATCATCTGAAATAAAATTCCATCTTATTGCTAGATGTTATAATGCTGTATTTTGGCTTGATTTTAGTCCTTCACTAATTGCTTAAATACCTTTGTCTCTTATTCTATTTGACCCTATATCAAGATATTAAATTGACTTATTTTCATGTAAAGCTTATCCTAGTGCTCGAGCTCCATCAACATCTAATTTATTTGAGAAAAGGTTTAAATATCTAAGCGAGTTATTCGCTTTCAGCATATTAGCAATTGCTTTTGCTCCACTTACACCAATGTTATTTCCACTTATGTCCAAATACAATAGATTTGTGTTAAATTCCAAAGCTATAGCAAGTAATTTAGCGCTGTCTCTACCAAAACCGTTCCTACTTAGATTTAACTTTTACAGATTAGTTTAAACACTTGGACCTTCTTTAGGATTGAGAGCTCTACAGAGATAATCAATATCTCTTTTGACTAACTAACAGATTGACAAATTTATCTCGGTGAAGTTGAGATTTTGAGTCAAAAACTAAACCATAACAGGTTCTTTAATTGTTACTGCGTGCTTATTCAAATAATAATCGTCATGCATATTATGATTAGCGAAGCTAAATTATTTCAGTTTGCATCTAAAGTATTTAATGGTATCTTCACCTGTCATTTTATTGGCTTTACTTGCTTCTCCATATACCTTTTCACGATCATAGTTGCTTAGTCACATGCTTTAGTAAATATCATTGAACTGGGTGAAGTTTTATACCGTTCCTTCAACGTTTAAAATCTAAAGTTACCCATCAAGTCAAGCATTAAAACCAATAGCATAGCCTAAATGAGTTGCATTAGTATTGCCAATATTTCCAGTATAGCTAATATCAAGTACTTTCAAGCTTTGGTTTTATCCTAAAGCTACTCCAAATTCATATCCAAGCATTTATGCTATTCCCTCAGTTCTACTAAGTGAAAAAATCTCTAAAGAGTTTGTGATATTAATCAACTTATAAAGAGCGTCCTTCAAATCTTGGCTATTAGAAATTCCAGAAATGCTAGAAGCATTAATAATTCTAATTCTAGAACTGAAAGCTAAATTGTATAAGATAGAAAAGAGACCTCCATTGTCAAGCTAATTCTTTGAAACATTCAAAATTTCTAGAGACTTAGCTCTCATAAGTCCATCAGCTATTTCTTTGGCTGTTGTTTAGTTCATTCTGCAGTCGCTAATATTTAGCTCTACTATGTTTTTATGCTCTACTAGAATTTTTCCGATACATTTTGCAACATTCTAGGATGAAATCTAGTTTTTCTCAAGATTTAAGACACGAAGGTGTTAATTCACGATGATCATACGATGGAATAAGTCAATTTACTCTTAAGATGAAATACTATCAAAGATTCCAGAACCTTTAAGATTTATATGAAGGAGCTAACCTTAAGCCTGAGTACAATTATTCAAACCCTTCCATAAAGACAACACTCCTTGCTTATTAAATTTTTAACTTAAGCATGGCAAGAATTAGACAGCCTTAAGTTGAGGGAATTTAGTCAAGATAGCAGTAACATAATGATAGTTAGATTTAATATCCTTTATGTCAATAATTGGTATCATCACAAACTCTACGACATTTTTAAGAGCATCTAAGTATTGGTACATAAGCTTGAAGTCAGGATTCTAATTGAACTTTTACATAAATAGTTCAAAATCTAACTTTGCATAAATTTATGCCCAGGAAGTGAATAACTTATGACTTTCATAGGCAGTTTCTGATAGAACTAGCTTTACTTGCTAATCAGTGAAATATTGCTAATTTTTCTATTAAAGAACATCTTCTAGATCATCTTTTCCTTCTTATTGTCCTTCAAGCCATTGATTGCTTATTTTTGCTATATCGGATACTGTTAAATCTTTGTCTTGTTAATCAAATAGATTCTTCATCCACTTCCATCGCTCAACGCACAACTTTTTCCAAGCTGGATCATTTTTAATATCAGTTGTTTTAAGAGCATCCATGAAATTATGAAATTAAGCAAGCTAAGCTTTAATCTGCTGATCATTGCTAGGTAGGGAATGTAGTTCATCATCAGTACCATGATACTTTTTATTCTTTGAATTGATGATAGCTTATTATAAGATCCCAACTAGAGTTTTATTTTAAGGTGTAGGAAGTGAAATTCTAGGGAAATATTATGCGAATGACTTTACTTATTTAATCTCACTAATTTCTTTTTACATTGCCTCCTCTTCTTATAGCTTCATTCTAGAGAGATGTTCATCGTACTTTTAAGCAATTTGTTTAAGTGTTGTACCTTTGGGCATAGCATATTTACTAGACCAGAGAGCGAAGAACATTGTTATATAGTGTGCTGTTAGAGAAGCTTTGAAATATACTTCTATTACTTCTTCGTTGACTTATTACTTCTATTCTATGAGTTCTGGCACATCTCTTAACTTCCAAAAAACTTCCCTATCGAATTATTCACTTATTAAAGATTCCTTTATATCTTCCCAAGATCCAGTTTCCCATACACTAAGATTAGCAAGTACAGTACCTAAAGCTGGAGTGTTATCTTTGTTTCTCTTAATCTCATCATTTTTAAAGTCATTCATATGTTGATCAACTGCTTATTTGACTGATGGGAATTCTTCTAATGATAGAATATATAATCGATGGATATATGTCAACATTCTCAGGGCTTTAAGACTGGTATGACATTTTTCATCCATCATCTCGTAAACTAAAGTTGAAACCAATTTAGGTAAAACTTTCAGAATTTGATCTTCTTAAAACTTCCTAGTTGACCCTGTACAAATCATACTTATTGATTTCTTTAGCAGATGAATTGTTCGCTTTCTTTCCTCAGCTCCAGTTCCAAAATAAAGAGGTAACCAATGAGTAAATTTCATATTTTCAGAGTTTTTTCTCAATCCTTCTTTCATAAAGGCTTTCAAGCATATAAAGTCCAATTTAGGCTAAACTGCTCTTATCATTCCAGTTCTTGGAACACGTGAAATTGAAAGGCCGACTCCAAGTGGGGATTCTTTAAAGCTGATCCTAGAATGATAGCAAAATAGTTCGTCTTCTAGTAATTGCCTTTCAGATTTTACCATTTAGAAAGATTAATTGTCCCTTTCTTTGATATGGAATGGTGGCCAAACTCCCATAGACCCTTTGTGTCTACATTCTTATTCGCCACATACAAATTCTTAAGATTTCCTAACGGCTGCTCTTATCGTTTATTTTTCTGACTTATCTAAAGGATCTTCAAAGAGAAAAGACTATAGTTAGATTAATATACTCAGAACAGAATATGCAGATGTCCAACCTTAATAAATGCCTCGATTTTTGGAACTTAACATATCAAGGCAAAGCTCTGTTCCTAAGACATTAGGGTGAGGAAATTCATTGAATATTTTAATATTAGGAGGATCATGAGGATAGTTAGTTGGAAAACTTAATTCCAAATGAAAAATACCTCCTTCATAAGCAGTCCCTTCAGGCCCACGTAAATTTGCATGCCAAGTAAATAGAGAAGACTATAATGGTCGAGCAGTGACACCAACAGTAGGTATCTCACAATTTTCGATTTCCTTCAAATCATGAATAAGTCGACGTGTAGCATAATTTTACTTCGATTTATCCGCAATCGTACGCAAAACAACTGAATCTCTATATCTAGCTTTTTGCATATTAATTTAATTAAAAATTTTGGTCACTTATATATATAAAGATTAGTTAGATAAGTAAACTTAATCCTATTTAAAAGATGGTATTTTAGGTACCTTATAGAATCCTATATATCTGCATAAAAGTCACTATTTATATAGAACAACAAAATCTGCTCTTAATCTTCGATATCCTTTTTACTTATTTTTTGAGCTGCTTTTGAGAACTTTAGTATTACTATCAAAAAATCTTTAGTTCAGTACTATCTAAACCTTTAAAAAACCTTTTGCTTAGATATTTTAAATACTCTTGTATTCTAATGTTCATAACAAGAAAAAAGCTAAAGAACTTTCTTTAGTTTAGAATCAAAGAAGGTAAATAGATTAGCCTAATAAATCCATCAACGTTATTAGACATACAAGCTAGATTTTGTTCTATTTATTTTTTAATCGAAGAGTAATTTTCATCTTCTCCATGATCATTTTAAGCTAAAATAGATCTAAAGTATGAAATACTTATAGTCTTAACCACCTTCCGTATGCTAAGCTTAATAAGAAGTTTATCTTATTTTAAGTAGCTTAATTAAATTAGAATGCATATCTAATCCTTTTCATTTCTTTACCATAGTGTCTATTAACAAACAGCCGATGGAATTAGACTTGCATATATTTATTAATCTTATTGTAGAATAATTAAGCCACTAAATAGAAAGCTTGATATGATCTACTGTTGTAAATTCCCTATTCTGTTAATTTAGCTAAAGAAACAGTAAAGCTATTTATTTTTATTATAAGCATTATAAAAGTTAATCTTCAGTCTAAACTAATCCAATCAATTAGGTGCTATATATCATAATATAATTGATAGAGCCATTTAAACCAAAATATGTGTATTAGTAAGACAGTTCAATTCTAATCCTTACTTTACTACATAGGAGCTAGATAATTATAGACTGAATATCTTCATCCAAGAAGTTATTAATTTAAGGAAGCTTTTATTAACAAACTATACATCTGTTTGGTCTTTTTTTAAGTATAGATAATTAATAATTTTAAACTTGTTATATAGAAAATAATCTAAAAAGAATATTAGGAAAAGGGCAAAACTTCAAAAGTTTTATTTGTAACTTATTGATCTAGATTACCATCCTAGCCTAAGTCTTCACAACTTTAAACCCTATTAAAAAATTGATCTAAGCTTGAAGTTCCTTTTTTATTGAGTGTTGAATAAATAGATAATGATATTAAGTTAAGTAAAAGAATACTTAAATATAAATGAATTAATATACGTTTAGAGGGTTAAACTTGCTATTTCTAAGCTATATTATTTATGATTTGCAAGTTTGAATAAATGCTTGATAGTAACTATTATTGATTAATGATGGTATTTAATTATAAAAATAGAATACTTAAGTAGGATACTTAGAATAGTATAGTTTGAGGCTAAAGATAAGTATAAGAAGTTATAAATTCAACAAAAAGGTCATTTTATTAACTTTATTTCGCCTATGTTCACTAAATAAGAGTTGGTTGAAATATCTAGCTGTTGCCCCTTCTTAGTAATGAAAATCTAGCTTTTTTTATTGAAATGAAATTCATAGTTTTGCTTTGCCATTTCTAGGAATTGTCTAGTCTTCTCGCTCACATTGACCTTGCTAGGAACTCCATCACTTTCCATTTTATTTGCTACCATAACATCAGGGCCATAAATATCGTATCTTACAATATCACTTCCTGATACTCCTCCTATAATTGTACCTACATGAATACCAATACGCATTTGTAGTTTGGTATCAATCTCTTCGTTTGTTTGCTCAATTGCTTAAATCAGACTAAAAGCGAAGTTCATTAGGTTGCTTAGTTCTTGAACAGGAGATCTTCGAACGCCTTGTTGCTTTCCTTGATATCCAATAGCAACATAACAATCTCCAATAGTACATACTTTATAGCACAAATTGATTGAGCATAAGTTATCAAACTTGCTAAAGAGAAGCGCTAGCCCCTTAATAACTTCTTTTGGCTTTTTGTTACTAGAAAAGTTAGTGAATCCAACAATGTCTGCAAACATGATTGCTACATTTTAAACCTCCTCAGCAACTGTTACTCCCTATTTCAGCTAATCTAAGACATGAATAGGCATTAGATGCGCTAGAAGTATTTCAGCTCTTCTTATTTCCTGCAACGCTACTTTCTTAACTCCAAAGTATGAAATTTCATTTTTTTCAGATTTGTAAGCTGAAAAGAGTAGAAGGAATTAATAAGTAATAATCATCTCCAGCAAATAGAGAAAGTGAGACTAATCAGAGTCTATCATTCCGTATAAGGCGAGCTAGCATATGAACAGTAGTAAATATATGATGCATATTTCTAAAAACATCAAGCAGCTATTATAGCCAATCAGTATCGAATAAAAGCAATTAGCGAATACTATGTCTATTCTTATTATTGCATCTAGAGATATGTTGAGAATTATTAATGAAAATATGTACAGCATTGAACAAATAGCAGGGAAAAACTTGATTCACTTCTTCATGAATAGTATCATCAGAACGAAAACCAGGTGAAAGAATATGCAAATAGCAATTAGAGAAAGGCCTAATTTTTTATCTTCCATGTCTTATTCAGATGTCCCTAGTAATATGATGAAAAATATTTGTAGAAATAGACTGATTATAATTCCAAATAGTATTGCTTTTAAAGATTCCTTTAGTCTGTTCTAAATGAATTCGTAATAATTATCCATCACCAACCATTTGAAAAATATCTAAATTAGTTTCTCGATTATGCGATTGCTTGATTTAACTTTTACATTTGTATCAATGAATCAATTCGATGTCATAGTCTATCTTCTTCTAAATTAAACTACATGGTTATCACTTAAATCATTTTCTTGCATTATCCAACTTTACTATCGTAAGTCTGATTCTTCTTCATCTAGATAGTTGCTTAAGTTATAGCTTTGCTTAATATTGATAATTGGCAGTTTCCCAGATTCTAATTAATCTGCTTCTTTTTATACTTACTCAGGCTGCTCTACTATATTTTCCTTAGGAGGTTATTCTTCTGGAAGAACCTCTGAGCTATTAAAATCTTCTTGTCACTTATTCCTTTCTGTTATAAGGGGTAATTTTTAGAAAGAAGGTTGAGATTTCTAAATTTCATTATTTTCATTTTATTGATTTTTGCTTTGATCAGTATCATTTATAGTGTTTTCTTCTTATATGCTTTGATGCTTTAAAACTTATAAAGATAGCTTTAATTTATCATTCTAAATAGCTTGCTGCTCTAATATGCTTTTTTCAATTCCAGTTTCATCACCTTGATTATCTTAAGAAATCAAAATAGATAAATTCTAAGGATTTTCCACTAATAAGTTACTATCCTTCTAATTTATTCCCTTTATTTTGGTGTTCTTCTTTTGCTTGATATTTTTTTATTTACTTTCAGTTGTAAACTCAGGAGATGTAAAGCTGGAAGCAGCCTCCGTATTTTTATCAGGGTTTTTAGCAATTTGATTGAAGAAGGTTCTTTTCTTAATGATTTACTATTTATTTGCTTTTCCAAAAATGTTTTCTATCACTTCAGATGAGTTAAGCTTCTTTATTTTAGCTTTTACTGTATCTACTTTTTATGTTGTAAACCTTGGAGCCTTAAACCAATTAATCAATCCTTTGTTGAATCTAACTAAGTATGTAACAAGAGTTCCCTTACCTTTCGCTTCAATAAGCTCTTCCTAGAATTTTAAATATTTCATTTGCTTAACAAGTTCATAAGTGCTTGAAGAGATTCTAACGTTCATAGGTACCTTAACATTACTGCACATTCTACTTGCTGTATTTACTGTATCTCCTACTAATGCAAATTATGGCTTATGATCTCCTACTACTCCTGCTATAACTGAGCCAGAGTTAATGCCAATTTTGATTTGGAGTGTCTTTCCATTTTTAAGTACAATACGTTTAACACTTTCAAACATATTAAGAGCAAGCAAAAGTGTACGAATAGCGTGATTTTGCTTCATAAACTTATTTGTCTCACTATATTTTAAACCTCCACATGCCATATAAGTCTTACCTACTGTCTCTATTTTATAAACACCATGTGTTTAGCATAACTGATCAAAAGTTAATTACACCTCATTCAATAGCTCTATAAGCTCCTTTGGAGTGTACTCTGCACATATATCATCAAAGTCATAGATATCACAAAAAAGAACTGAAACATCATCATGATTCTCAGCAATAGACTTGTCTCCTTACTTGACTTTTTGCATGATAAAGTCAGGAAATAGGTTTTACAGGATTTCATCAGATTGCTGCATGCTTTTTTAAAGCTTCTTTTAAAACAAATAGTGACTTCGTTCAATAAAATCTTGCTTATATAGCATAACTCAACTAATAACTGTGATACAGAAGCAAGTTACATATCTACCCAAATGGCAAAAATATTTTTTCCCATTACATTCACTAGGTCAATCGAAAACAGCATCATCAACTATCATGGCAATCAGAAGTAAAAGTAAAATAATGCTCATTCTTAGAGCGTTAGTTGAAATGTATAATAGAATTACTATAGTTGGTACAATATAATAAGTCATTCCAAGCGAGTTTACCACCAAAGTTCCTATTACGATAGGAGGAATCATTATTACCCATACTTATACTTAAATATTAACCTTGTAGTATTAAAGAACACCAAACATTAATCCAACCAGTGCTATAGCTATGGCACATATAATTATCTAATCTATATTCACTGAATAAAGGGAAGCTAGCAGGATTATTATTAGGATGCACTTTACAAAGAAAAGCATAGTTAATATATGCTTGATGATTTAAGTATGTTCTACAGTATAATGCTTTTTATATATCTTTTCTATTAGTTTATCATAAAATTACATCGTTATAAAATTCAGGGAGTACTCATATCTTATAACCTCAATACTTTCTTATAAGCTTCTACCAGAAAATACTTTAGCAATATTAGCTCCATATTGTCTCAGTCTATCATTTAAATTCTCTGCTTATTAAGCTAATTTTTCTCGCGTTCCAGGTTGTGTTTTGAACCTTTCTATCAAGACTTGTATACTGCTGGGATAAAACAGTTAAAACCAGATTTTGACGGAATAAGTAGCCATATGAGCCATCATAATGGCGATAATAATAGCTAATCAGGTAGTCAGATTATAATATTAGTTAATTCCCAATGTAGGTTAATTATCTAATACATCAAATAAGCTAACCAAATGTATCACTCCATAAAGCAACATAACGCTAATCACTCCTACTACTATCTATACTATGTTTCATGATAAGGCTATTTTAAATACTTTCCAGATAGATAAGAAAGTAATGGCAAAGAATATCATGGCTTTAAATAGTTAAAAAGTCTCTAAATAGTTAGTATTTAAAGAATTCAGTTATAGAGCTTGCTCTATACATACGTATACTAATGTTGACTCCACAAAAACGTTTACTATCAACAGTAAAAAGGATTTATTGATCTTCTATTTGCTAAGCAGTTCTTATGTATAAATATATGAATTTTGTAACATTAAATTGCTATCTATATCTTGCTCATATGCTCCATACAGAAATGCTGGAATATTCGTAAAAAATACATCATAAAAAAGTAAATAGAGAGTGTTCCAGAGACCGTAACTACTAAAAGCGCTTCTAAATGAATAATAGAATGAAGGAAGGACTAGCATGAAACCTTTGTATAGTTGGTAAAGAGCTGATTTCATCAAGCGCTATTTGCTCCTTCTTCCATGGAATAGTAAAAGCTAAGGTAAGTGACTAAATTTGGCAATATGAATGTCACATGCACTTAGAGCTTCAAAGTTTATTTTATAGTCTATAGCAACTCCAATGTCAGCTTCTCTAAGCATAAGAGCGTCGTTGAGTCCATCTCCAATAGCAAGAACTTTAGGTTTGAAGCGAAAACTGTTCCTTACAAATTAGACAAGCTTTGCCTTAAGCTAAGCAGACATTTTTATAGCGATTACTGATTTTGAAGCAAACATAACAATGGCCATATACCTTTATGCGTCGAGGTCTTCAAAAATTTCGAGTAAAGATTGTCCATCTATTTAAAGAACGTAATTAAGATTGGCTTAAATTTACTTTCCTTTACACATTTCTTCGAATGTTTTTTGACCATTTAAATATAAATCATTGACTTTATAGCCATTTTCACGATAACTTGCCATTTCGGTATCCCATCGTTAATTTCTTTAGGTGAATTCATTTTTTAACTATTACTTCTAAGCAGTATTAGGACTAGCTGGCTCTTCTTTAAAAATGTGAGTCTATATTATATCATAAAGTCTTCACTTGGTATCTTCTACAGTTTTACAGTCAAGAATGTTCACAATTTAATCTTTCTCTTCTACTATTTCGCTTTGATAAGCCGCACTAAGAGCAGGCTAACTTCCATCTCCAGTAACCATTCACACTTTAATTTTCGAGCTCTTTAGCTGTTTAATGGATTAAGGAATAGTTGGCTCAATTTCTTAAGCAAGAACTAAAGCTCCTGACAATAAAAGCCCATTTTCTAACTGAGCAGCAATTTCATTTAAGCGAAATTATCTATCTTATAGAGCTTGCTTAGCAGATTCAAGTTTCTTAAGAAGAGTTTCGAGTTCATTGTCTTGAATTTCTCTACGTGCATAATAGAGAATTTTGTTTCCCATTAACTAAAATTAAGGAAATGATTCTTCAAATTGCTAGCAAAGATTACGCATTACACAAGATTCTCCTTTGCACAGAAGTAAAGCTCCATTAGTTTATTCGTCCTCCTCAATAATTGATTGCTCTAAGTCTTCACTCAAATTTTTGTTAACAAGTAGTTCATTAAATAATTTCTGAGAAATTGGCTGTAGAAGGACTGACATTCTTTTGCGATCTTCAGTGAATTCATTTATCTAAATGATTTTAAAACACTTGACAGAATTCCTTGTCTTTATTTTCATTATATCTAAGTCATTATATTCAAGCTTTACGCCTAGTGTCCTTGCCATAGAAATTGCTGCTAATTCTTCATGAAATTTAGCTTTAAATGGCGTTCAAATAGAAGTAAGCATAACGGTATGGCATAGAACTATGTTTTCAAACAGTTATAATAACTCTTAATTAGATTCCAGCTCTTTTTCCAGCAAATCCTCAAACGACTTAATCATTCCTATGGGTTTCATTTTTTAAACTTCACCACCCTGATCTAAGTTGATAGATTTTGAAGTGATATCAGCCTCTAAGAGTTGGTGCTTGAAGAAATTATTATTACAACATGAAATAGCAAGAACGTTCATTTTTTTGTAAGCAATGGTGTCTGTTTTATCAGTAATAATGTACTCTATTTCTGATAAGTTCTCTATTATATTGCTATTATTTACGCTTATTCTGATATCTCTGTCTTCATCGTAAAACTATGGGTCCATTTGAATATGTCTAACCTATATCATTCTTATCAGGTCTAATACTGTATAAATGGTTATTGGCAATATATGCTAGTAAAGCAGAAGAAAAGCTATTATTTCTATACCTCCTCTGCTTTAGTCACCAGTAAAAAAGTCTTCAGATTCTGGGTATAGCTTATTTCAAACTAGCATGCCAAAGAAGGAAGTTAAACTGAGTGTTGTTATAACGAAAATTGTTAATAGAACTAGCTTATTTATTGTTGCGTCTAGATTGCAGTGCTTTTTCTTTAAAGAGTGGTTCTAGAGCATCTTTGTCTAATGTCCGGTATATATAGCAATTCCTATGATTCAGGAAGTTAACTTGAGCTCACAGCCTCTAAAGATAGCATTCTCTATGGTAAGGTTAATTACTGAAGGAAATCCAGTTATTTTTATTCCACATTGGAGATTGAAAAGATCTGGAGTTTAATTCTCAATGTTAATAACGGAACCAAATATTTGCTACATATTCTGCTCTACAGAAGTTCCGTCATTTTTAACGAGAATGGACTGAATTTAGCTTAACGCGTTCTTCAGTTTTAGATTGAAGTTGCCATCGAGGTTTTTAGTTTAAATGAAGCATTACCCGTTATCAGAAGTAGCGAGAATAACGATATCGCAAGGAATAGGTTTATTCTCCTAGATATATACAATGTCTCCAACCTTGACATCCTTCCATTTAGTATGAATGAATACATTGTCAGTAAACTTATAGATTGACTACGTATTTATTTAGTTTTCGATGTTCTTTTACTAGTAAAACTCTCTAAATTCTTTCGCAAGGTTAATAAGCAAATTGAAAGCAAGGAGACTTCCCATAAGAGCACAGTCATTATTTAATTGTAGCTCACTCATAGTGATTAAGTATAAAACAATAATAAAAGTAAATCACAAGTTAGCTGTTCTCGTATATTGCCACATTATATTAGAGCATACCATATTAAATCAAGAACCCACAATCATCAGTTCGTTATTTCCAAGCATATAATTCTAACTGTTTTCTCCAATCACAATTTACTTTTGACTCTTTTGCTAATTATTTTGTATAGACTTTTCGATAGGATTAAGGCCTTTCATTTTTTATTTGAAATTTAAGGGAAATAATCAGTATAAAATTATGTACTTTAAATAGTAAAGTAAATAGGATAATTATCTCTACTTTAATTATATCAAATCACTACTTTCTATTAGTCTGCCTTTACTCAATTTCAATCGTTACAGTTATTCTTTTTTCTTTTGATAAACTTGTTTAAATAATTAAGAGGGATGTTAAGAAGTTTGCTCAAAGGATTTTTAAATTTACCTTTTAATACTATTTATTAGAGCGAAAGGATAAAGCTCTTTGATAAGAAGATCGTCCTCCAGTATAGATATCCTTATAGCTAATAATTAAAAAGGCTTTTTAAGATAAATAGTGTACTAATAGATAATAGCTAAAGCAGCTCCCTTATCATCACAAAAGTAAGTTGCATAACTAATATTTTTATAAATTTAAAGCTTCAAGTTTCCGTCTAAAATTTCCAGCACATAAGTTGATTTGTATTACACAAACCTTCTATTATACTATTTTCTCTCCCTATTACCTACCTAGAATAATATAAAGGAGTATCTTAATTAGATAGATATAATAATAGATAAAGTAGTGCTAATCTAGCATAAGATAGAAGGACTATTAACTACAAATACCTATTTAATTCCCTTTTACTTATCAAGTAATTATTTACCTTTTTGCACCTATAACACTCTCCCTTTATCTTTAAGTCTCTGTCTTATCCTTTATCTATTTTTTCTAAAATCTTTACAGTCTTATTTCAAAAAGAGAGTAAGATAAAAAGATCCAAAATAAATAAAAGCTGAATAGTGAAAAATAATGTAGAGGTTTGAAGATAAATATTGGATAGTATATGAAGTTATAGCTTTGATATAGTTAATTAGAATAACTAAATATATAAGTAAAGAGTCTGCTACTTGTAAGGGACTGGATTTATGAGATTGAATTACTAAGGGATAGTTAGTAAGTGATAATTAGTATCTTAACTAGTTAATAAAGTGATGCTTTGTTATAAAGCTATTTAGTAAATATTTGATTTGCTTTAGGTAGTTAAGATATTGCAAACTTCTTTAAAACTAATAGTAGAAACATTTGCTTCTATACTATCTATTTCATTAGATAAAGGAGTTTTATGAGTTTATAGGCAGATTTTTCATACTTAATTTAGTATATTTTTAATAAAGTAAGAGTGTATTAAGTCTCTTTTAAACTGAGGGAGGTTAAAGCTTAATATATTGATATATCATAACAGGAGGAAAATATAACAATGAGAGTCAATTAAATAAATTCTAGAAGTTAGGAAACGTTTAATTAGATTTAATCACCGAAAGATATATAACTAATACTCCAAAATAGTACTTGTATTAAGGCTATTTACTCTAATTAATGTAGTAAAGCTGTTAAGAAGACATTGTTGCAAATAAAAAACATACAAATCCTATTTTATAAATATCTTAAGCTTAGATTATATATTCCTACCATTTAGTTAAATTATGCTAAAAATTGATTGAAGTTCAATCATTTCTAGTAGGCACTGAAATTAAGACTTTTTGAGAGGATTGTAGAATTATTAATTTATCTTGCTGTTTAAAAAGCAACAAAAACTTCTCAGATATAGTATTTTCTAGCTTAAGTAATGAATAAGCAAGCTATGTTCTAACATTGGGGATTTAAATAAGAACTAAGAAGCATTTCTAAAAAGAAAACGTTATAGCCAACTTCGAGCAAGAAAATAGATTTTAAATTTAGTTTAAAAATTAAAGAAATTTCTAAGATTTATCAATATAATTATTTTCTTCAACTACTTCACAAAAAATTCATAAGTTTGAAATTAGCTGAAGGCTACAATTATAATATAGCTTTTGCTTGAGATTAACGAGTAATTATCAAATGGAAATGCAATTATATGATTAAGATAGAAAGTTCAATATCTTTAAGTTTGATATTTTGAAATTTTACACAGGTTAAGGTTATTAAATTTACGACCTTATAATACTCTTATATTCTAGACTCTTTAGTTTTGGTTTTTTGAATAACTTTCCTTACTTATAATCCTAAAAAATAAAGTGATAATTTAAAATTTGAGTACTGAAATATAAACTCATAGATTTGAATTAGCTATTCTATACCTAATGCAATAACTTCATTAAAATAGTTCTAAATTAAAGTCCGCTTCTATAGCTAGCAAATAAGAAGCTTCAGTCTATTTATTTACTTTTCAAATATATTAAATAAGCTTTTCCTGTTTATTAGATCATAGTCCCTAAATGGACAGATATCTAGATTATTATACCTTTATTTCTGTTTAATTAACTAAAACTGCTCTGTTCATCTAGTAGCTTTGAAAATCAGAGTATTAAATGATATAAATTCCTTTTATTCTCTAATTAATTTAAAGTAAAGTGAAAGACCCACTTTATAGATTAATGCTT
Source organism: Loxodes magnus (assembly GCA_946699065.1). Lineage (NCBI taxonomy): Eukaryota > Ciliophora > Karyorelictea > Loxodida > Loxodidae > Loxodes > Loxodes magnus. Next base: position 99,389 of record CAMPDV010000196.1, on the reverse strand, counting down.
CTTCAAATGAACCAAGATATCTCATTGAATTAGTATTGTTATCACTCGATTCAGTCTATATTGTAGTTTTAGTTCTTAAGTCATCCTAAGATTTTATCTAGAAGTGCCATATTTAATTTATTTATCAATCCCAGATTCTTAAAATATAACAGAATTAAATAGTTAAGGATTTAGTTTAAAAGGGGGGCATTGTATTAATATTAAAAAAGAGTGAATGATGATCATTTATCTGAAAGCTGTCTTTAGTTTTGGGAACTGAACCCTCCCGGAAGCAAGCAGTTTTTATGATTATATCAATCAAATCTGACAATACTCTAAGCTTAGTTATTTACTTCAAAACTAAATTTTAAAACTCCTTTAATTGTTCTCCAATCTCTTAGAATTACCCTATAAATATCTTCTAAAAGGCACAAAATTAAAGTTATTTCCATTAATATTATTTACTTCATTTAAGTCAATTGTTTCCATTCTATTATCTGGGCTTAAAGAATGTTTCAAACCATTGTATTAAGCAAACAAGCCACAATCCTATAGCAATCTATTGATATAGTCATAACTATATTAACGATGAGTTGCAATTCTCTTTCCTTCTTTAGTTATAATTTAGCTGTTCTCATATTATATAAAATCCAGCTTTTTACATCTAATTTTAGTATTTCAATATACTTCATCATTTCACCTAAAACTTAGTTTGCAAATTACGCCTATTCAGAGGAAGATTGGAAAAGACTGATTTCCTATAAATTAGCTAGCAATAGTGAAGGAATAAAAAGATAGCATTTAGTAAAGAAATACGTTAAATATAAGATTATGCTTTTACATTCTAAAGTTAGAGTATTTATGCATATTTCTCTAAATAGCTTACTTGATTAATATTAAATATAGCTTACTTCTATAACTTGCTATCTGTTATAAGTTAGTCTAAATAATTATATATCTATAATTATTAGTGTAGCATTCTAAAGCATTGTCTTTATTAATATTTTAACTATTTTCTAATTATTTAAGATTTAAATATCTAAAATGGAGATAAATGATTGATATTAAAGAAATGGCTTACTTTTAAATTATTAGCTGAACATCTAAACTGGCTAAGATTTCCTTTTACTGTATTATCTTTTATAAATTGCTAATCGTTCATATTCAAAAGAAGCTTAATTCTTTTAAAGGCTAAGCCTATTTAAGCAACTACTAGATTTTAGAAAACAGCTATTGTTTCTACTTTGCAGTATTCAGATATTTGTAGGTTGAATAGTTTACTTTTCAGATATGGAAATTGAAGATTTTCTAAGTACTGTTTATTATACAAATTTTAAGGTCTTCCATTCTATTAGCCTCTTTATTAAAGATCTCATTTGATTATCCATATAATTGATTAGCTAAGCTTAACTGCTAATTCTAAATAAATAGTCTATTTTCCCATTTTATCCAATGACTAGCTGTAATTTTTTGGTTCTATATTTTCTTAGTTTATGCAACTTCCTTTTACTTTCACTAAGTAAAATTTAAGCTAATTTTCTCTAAATCTAGCCCATTTAACGATTAAAATCAATTAAATGGGAAATTGGTAACTAGAAGGCAGTTTATGATAGAAGGTCTGCATTAAGGCGTTTATTTAATCAAATTTAACCTTATTTTTAGTATTTTTATACTAAGGCTACAGAAACTAAGGTATAAAGCTTTCAAATTACTAAGAAAGGAGCAATCTAATGGTAAAGGATTAACTAGCTATTAATATATATATAGCATGATTAAGTGAATGCCTCTAAGCTACTAGACTATTAAAAGATGAAGTATTTAAGTTTAAAGGTAGAAGCTTTGATTATTCAACTACTATAGATATAAATTAAGCTATTAGTTATCTATATCTCTACTATTATCCACTCAAATATAGGATCTTATAAGTTAGATTTAGCTTTAATGATAGACACCTAAAGGTATGTTATATCTATCTATCCTAACTTTAAAGTTCTTAAATAGGCTTTTTTTAACCTAGAAATTACATTATGAGTTGATCTCTATCACTATAAAGAGGAGCATTAGAGCAAGGCTAAACATTAAAATTTAAGAAAATATCTAGAAAGCAAACAGAATGGAACAAGTAAGGGAGTTTAAATTAAATAAACTTAGAAAGCAGTTTAAAGTAAATATTTTAATGCACTAAAGGAACTTCTAAGTGTTAATATCTGCTTTACTTAGTATTTCTTAAAATATTAAAATATAGAAATATATAACCAAAGTAAGCTAATTTGCTTAAATTTCTGCTAAGAAATATGTTATATAATATATTTCATTAAGGATACTAGAGTGTAATACAAAGTATGCTGGAACGTTTTACTTGTCCACTTGTAGAATTAATTAGTCATATACTCTTTTTTTAATTAAGATATTACGAAATTTAAATAAGCATGGCTAGATATTAAATGAGACTATAAGTAAAATAAAAAAGAAGAAGCAAGTTGTTAGACAAGCTAATGCAGGATTTTATAACTAATAGAATAAATTAATAATCAAAAGTTATTAGCTTTTCTTTACTTCCAATAATCTAGTTATTAAAGGATAATTAGCCAATATGAAGAATGTTAGTGTAGCTAGGAAAATTAAAATACTGTAGAAGGACAGAGTCTTTTTATTTTATTACTCCTTGATTTTACAACTTTACTCCATAAGCTAAGGAACTTTAAAGGGTTTTATTGGGGAACTCTAATCTTAAGTGTTAAATGAGTCATCCTTTACAGAATTTAAAGAAGGGTATGTTTTTTTTCTGCTAATTATATCAATCTAGCCATTCGAGCTAAATAATTCTTTATTATTTTTGATATCAACTTCTGTCTAGCTAACCCTTTTTCTTTTCTACAAAACTTAGACTATTGGTAGATCATTTTAAGTCCTTGAAGATAGTTTAGTCTGGCCTACTATGAATTTTCACCTCTTCTGATCTTTAGAAATAACCAGTCTCTAATTGACAACCTTTTTTAAAAATTTATTAGGTGTTTCTTCCATTTTCATACACGAGCTATGTAAATTTATTGGATAAATGTCAGTTTAAATGTTGCAGGATTTCTATTAATATCATTTAATTTTAGCTTTAATTTAGTTTAAATTTATATTCGTTTATCTTAAAAACTCTAATCTTTTTTTACCTTTCATTCTTACTGTCTCCCCTCTTTTATATTTATTTGCAAAACATGTCTAATTTTTTACACTCAGCAAATTTTTGTCCTGATCATTTTTAAATTCAAAATAATGGCAAACCATACAAACTTCAAACTTAATGACTACTTATAAACTCTTCTCAAATATTGAAGTGAAATCTTAAGAATATGCTTACATAAAAAGCTAATTTAAAGGATATAGTTTCTAGGATTTTGCAGGAAGCTTTGAATTAAGAACTAGATATTTAAATTAAGTAGCAGATTAATTAGTATCCCTTTTTTAATAATTTCCTTATACTTTAATAACTGAAGGTAGATAATATGTTTAAAAGTATTTAATTACTAATCTGTATATCATAAGCTTCTATCTGATTCTTTTATAGATTTTCCTTGTCTGTCTTTTTTGAGTTAAGCTTTCATTATGTCTTTGATAATAAAGATGAAAGTACTTTATTTTTATCTTCCTTTATGTGAGTAAAATATATCAAAGAGCAACTTGTAATTATTGCCCACTTAGTGAATTATCATTAATATATTTAGAAAGCTCCACTAGAGTTTTAGCCATATAAGCTAACAAAATCCATATAGTTTTCGAGTATAATAAAAAGGACAGAAGCAGGGAAGTAAATAAAATATAGAACTAAGCTAGAACTTGAATGATAATTACATAACTTCATAATTAAATTCAGTTAAGCATTTAGAGGAATATAACCATAGGATATTTTATTAGTTAATCATAGGTAATAATTAAGGTATAACTATCAAATCTATCATCAATACTTTCCTTTTTACTATAGTCCTATGGCTTATATATTTTTACTTTTCGCTTTCTTTATTTTTTAATAGCTTTGCTTTGCTTCTAAGTCCTTCTGGCTTTTTAACTTATCTAAGTTATAGTAAGAAAGCTTATGTAATATTACAATTAAAACTAGTGCTATTATTTATTTTCTATAAAGGATGGATATTAAGTTTAGTTTAATGAAATTAATATCTCCTTGGAAAAAAAGCTTCCTACATTATTAGAACTTTTCTTTCTAAATCCCTTTCTTTTAATTAACTAGCTTGAAAACTTAGCTAATAAAATAAAATTTCTATGTGATATTTATTAATCCTTCATCTCAATTAATGATCCCTTTTCAGTTAAATTGAGCTCTATACGCTGTTAACTAGAAGAATAAGAAATAAATTATAATAAGAGATTCTATTGATTTCAAGTAGATTTCTTCCTTAAATTTGAAGAGAAATAATAAGCATTATGTATGCTTTTTAAAAGGAAAAACATAACAAGCTTTAAAATTTATTGGCTTTGCTTTTTATTGTTATTTGTAAAACCAAAAAACGAAACAAATTTTTTGAGCTTTCTGAGTATCTTTGCAAAAGAGATGCTTAATTAATAGAATATTTACTAGCTTAATATAAGAAAATTAATAGTAGCACATAAGAAGGTCTCGTTCTAGAAATTAATAGGTTTAAAGTCTTATTTGAAGCAAAATATCTTCGCTAGACATATTACAATTGATTATGTGAATTTACTAAAATTTAAAAAGAAAATAGACTTTTTTTGCTTTGTATATCCACAAGCTAGAGTAACTTTTTTTGGCCGCTAAGACACCAATCATTATAAAGTAAAGCAAATAATCTTTATATAATCTATTTATGAAGCATAAGAGATTGGGGATGCAAAATCACATCTTTAATGTAGATAAAAAGATAACTTTGCAGCTATATGATTTTTATTAATTAGCTTACTAATTTTCCTTATTATGCATACAGAGCTTGTATTTTAGATCATTTTTAAAAGTCTTCGTATAAGAAAAAATATTAAATGAAAGGTAGTTTTAATTTACTTTTTTAAATTTAAAAGTATCTGTTTAAAAAATCTAAACAGAGTTTGCTAAATATATAAATGATAAATTATAAAAATAAAGATGATAGATGCTAAACATTCGTATTAAGACTAATGAAATTAATTTTTTCATAGATTTTTTGATTTTTGAGTAGCAGAAAATAAAGTAAATTGTGAAAAATCTAATTATACTGTGATTCATATTTATCTTCTTTAAACTTTGATAAAAAGCATGAATCAAAAGTATTTTTTTCTTGATCTTAGTAATATAAAATTAAATTGTTCCAGTGATAATAAAAATGAATAGATCGTATGAATATTATATGAATATCTTGACATTATATGTAGTATTTTAATTAAGCTACCTCTAGATTCATACTTCAAAGAAAATATTTTAATATTTTGCTATTTTTAAGACTTTGTTGTACAGAGTTTAAGTTGGTTATTAATAACCTGACTATTTAATGCTAAGAACTTAATACTATTTCTATATTTTGACTACATTTAATTTGGTTATCATTATTTTTTAATTATTACTGTCTTCATATTTTAATTTTAGCTTAAGTTTACTAATTATATTGCAATAATTTTGATGACTCTCACTTCAAATTTTTTTTCTTAAAAATACATAGATTTATAATGAATTTTCGTTCTAAATAAAGTGAAAAGGGATGAAAGTAAGATAGATATTATCAAAATATCTTAAATAAATAATGTCCTTTTATACAGAACCAGTTTATTTAAGAAGGGAGAAGTTAAAGAAAATTAAAGTTAAACATTTAAGAATGATTGAATGTTTTAATAAGACTACAGATTATTACTCAAATGATTGTTTTGGTGATTGTAATTTAAATTTGGACTTTTAGCTTGATTCAAAAAATTTGAAGAATTCGATTTCACAACTGTGGCTTGAATTCTGTTTTTTTGAAATAGCTTAAAATTCTACGCTGTTGTTTTTTTTAGTCTTTTAAAGGCTTCTTATTCTATTTCTATTTCTGAATCTTATTCGCTTAATTATTCAGCTTGTAACTATTTATCTGAAACCATCTTTAACCATAATTTATTTCTCATATTTTATCTAATTTCAAAACTATGCTTTTCATAATCGTTGCTTTTTTTCTTGCTTTATTTTCCTTTAACTTAATCTGTGGATATATCTTTTTTAGAAGACTTGCTACTCTCTTAATTTACTAGTTAAACATTTTCTTATTATACTTATTAAATTAATGGCTAATCATATTAAAAGTAACTTACTCATTATTTATTCTAAAAAGCATCTTGAAATATCTAGAAATATTGTATGCATTAGTCAATTCCATTTTCAAACGTTTCTTCTTATTGCAATTAGCTTTAGTTTGAATTTACTGCTTACAAGTTTACTCTTAATGGACTATCATCATCTCTCTTTCTTTTCATTTAAAGCTGCTTCTAGTTTTAGTCAGTAAACTGTTAGCGTTTTTTTTATTCTTAAATATCTTTCAAGATTCTTTAGTTAAGCATTTTTCAGTTAGGATTGATATATTGCCTATTATGAATCTACTTATATTACTATTCAAAGCCTATATTAGCATCTTACAAGCAATGTTTACTTCGAGTAAATCCTTTTTAATAGTTTCTCTAAGTTGCATTTTCTTAAGGATATTAAGCAAATCCATTAAATTCTTTCTGATTTACTTTAGTTATACCTATACATAATTAGATTACTTTATTTATCTACTCCTTTTCATTTCTTCTTGTACCTCTCAACTTCATTTTTTCTCTTTCTCTAGTTCTAAACACTGTCAAAGGCTCATTTTAATTCCTTGCATTTCCTGACTGTCAAAGATTTCTTAGACAGGATCTCTTAAACTAATCTCTTTTATGCTTCCAGTAATTATAGCACTTTTCAATTATTTTAGAACTGATTGATTCAAAGTTTAGAGAATTAAAACGCTAGATTTGTCCCTTAAGTATGGGATATTTTTGAAGAGAGTTATATGATTATTGCGTTAATGAATTATTAGATATTTATTGAGGTTTTATTTCTCTTATTAGCACTTTAGCTCTTTCCAAAGGAAACATTTCTCCTTTATCAATATCTTTTTCCCAAATTATTATGAATAACTCAAAGAGACCCTGATTAAATAAGTCGTTCTTAAATCCATTCTAATATTTATAGTAACTCCCTTAATCTCCATTTTACTCAAACTCGTTGTTATATTGGTAGAGATTTAATTCTTAGATTGTCTTCTTGATAAAATCTAAATCTTGTAATGTCGCTTCATATTCTGGCTAGTCAATATCATAGTTTCCTTTATACCTCCAATAATAATTTGGCTTTTCAACTTTTTTCTCACATGAATCTGCGTTTTATATCTTTTGAATCAATGGAATTTTTATATCATTACCGTTAGTCTGTTACTTCTTTTCCTCTTTGTAGAGCATTGGAGCTCCGTCTATAATAGAATCAACAAGACTAAACTGAGCATTCATATCTATCTATGCTTTCTTTTCTTTTCTTTTTTCAGTCATCTAAAATAAAGTTAGTTTCTGCCATTTTTAATTAAATGAATTCTATTTCAAACTATGTGGTGACAGGTTCATTGAAACTCTATTGGAGAACAAAGCTCCTTCAAGTTTTAAGAACTGCCTTTAAAGAAAATGTAGTTTGAAAAACCAATTTCTTGGCATATGATTTTGATGTGACTTACCTTTAAATATTTTTTCTTACTCGCTAAAAATTTTTATAGTCCAAAGTTAAAAAAATTCAAATTAAATATGTGTGAGTGAAATGGCGTTTCCTCTTTGATTTTACATTTTAAAATATTAAAAAAATACAAAACATATATCATCTCCTATTCAGTGCTTACTCTTCCTTGTTCATCATCAAGCTTGACTTTTGTTGTAAATCAGTTATCTACTTGAAAAAATTGAACTTTTGTACTTGATTTGTTTAGCAATATCTCAGTTACCCATTAATATGGTTTTTGCTACTATTAATGTACTATAATTCCTAGGAATAAAAGGTATAACTATCGTTGCTTCTTTTATTGTATAAATCACATCTAAATTACTTCCAATTTCTTCTTTTTATCCTCAATACTTAAACTTTTCTAAGGATCTTAAATTAAATCTATCATGATAAGAAAAATTCTCAAGTTTTAGCTCTAAAGGAATCGGTTTTTGCTTTAACGCATCAATAAAGTTGATTGAATGGAGCACTTTTCCACTGAAACTCTGTTAAATCTCTCTAATTTATAGTCCATTTTCTTATCTTCAAATAATGAAATAGCAAAGTATTTATTTTAAATTATAGCTCTCTTTATTAAAGCTGTTTATTTAATTAATAAAGCTATTTTTCTTTTACTTTTTTCAAATGCTCACTAAAAGTCAATTTTCTATATCAGATAATTTCCTTTATTTAACTTCCTCTGTTGAAGTATGCATTTATATTTAGATACAAAAGATGCTCAACATAGAACTTATATTTAGGATATTTACAGAAGCATGCTATTTTAGATAGCTAATATACTTATAAGTTCCTTTTTATATTATTTTATGGTATATAATTAACTAAATCTCTTATACCTTATTTATACCAATAAGGATACAAATAGGTATTTATCATACTTCTCATTTATAAAGCCTTTCATTTTTATTATAAAGGAAAGAAGCTAGTATTAATTAAATCTGTTTGATTCAAATTTATAGGAGTAGTTTTAATATGCTTTAGTACTTATGAGAGTTATTATTTATCTATAAAATGCAACTTTTAAGCTAAACTTACCTATTTCTTTACCTCCTGGCTTTTATTTATTACCCTCCTATTTTTCCATTATATCCTCTAATGTAAAAATTGTTTACTTATATATATTTAAGATTCGTTATTACTAAAAAAGGAATGATAAAAAAGCAAGGATGTGTGAAACAAGCTTGGATAGATTATAGCTTAAGCTGGTAGTAGTGAAGTAAGTGAAGTAGATAGATAGTTAGTTACTAAGTAAGTGATATTTTTAATCAAATTATCTAATAATAAAGCTTAAAATCTATCTAGCTTTGCTCAATGATGATGCTTTCTCACATATCTTAGTCCACAGTATTTACATCTTACTGGCTAAAGTTCTCTTGTATTTGTCTAAATATAAACTGTTGGATGTCCAAAACCAGGACGACCGGCTCCCATACATCTCACAATATCTTCGTCAACTTCGATAGGAGGTACTTTAAATACCATCTCTTCAGCATCACTTTGATGGGTTAATTTAGAACTCTAATGAGGTTTAGAAGGATCAACAACATATCCATAAGCATCTCTAGCTAATTGAGGAAGGCCAGTAAGAGATTAAACTCTGATATTATCAGTTTCAGAATGAGGAACTTCAATGATAGTTGTAATAGTTCTAAAAGAATTAGTTTTATATGCTGTTAGCTTATTAAAAGCCTTAGAGATCTAAGACCACAATTATTTACTAGCAAGCATTTTGCTATTTTAATCTAGTTTAAATATAATTGTTATATGCTAAATCACCTGCTCTACTAGACTCTTAGAATCACTTAAGATCCTTTTATCTTAATCCATTCAAATCTTTACTATTTAGAAAATAATCCTTCGTACTTATTAGATAGCTAAGCACAGTGATTAGGATAATTCCAAGTAAACACTCCTTAATATAATCTAAATTTGCCTATCATTATAAGATGTAACTTATAGAGTGATTTTGAAGCAGTAGAACCTAATTTTTAGTAAGATATTAAACAATAGATATGAAAATAATGCTTGGCTAGCTTATCTAGATAGTTAAAAGATCTATTTATACTTCACAACTTACAAAGCTATTTATAGTAATCTAGTATCTAGTTTAATAAAAGAGATATTTAAAGTTAATAGAGTTTAGTAAGTTGCAAAAGCAGGAAGTTCTAGGATTATATGATAAGCTTCTCAATAGTTTGAGAAATATAAAGTAGATACTAAGAACTCTAATATGAATCCCTTAGCTAACTATATAGTTACCAGCTTTATTTAATTAGTCTAAAAAATTAATTTTTGGTAGTTATACGATAAGTTATCAACCTCATTCTCTTTACTATTATATACTTTCTTTCTAAAATAACTAACTATATCAACAGAACGTTTTTTACTACTAAGCTTATTAAATATAAACAAATAGCGAATAACCAATAAAGAATAGTATACAATTAAATGAGACAATAAAAGAAGATAAAGCAGAATAGCAAAAAGGGATAGAAAGACCTGATTATCAACTATTGAGTTCTATTATACTAATTTCTTTTTAACATTTTCATACAAATAAAGAAAGAGAAGTCTAGATTAGTATGCTTCTTATAATATATACTCATTATTATAATAAAGAAGTATAGTTATTAAATGAATATGGAATAAGGATTGTCTAATAATCACTATCTATTAGGAGATTATCTACTTAAATCTAATCAAAAAGATATTATAAAGTATTATATAGAACTAAAGGCTAAGTATTTAGCTATATATTCTTCAATAGGAAATATATTGAAACATCTAGTAATAGTTTTAAATCAATTAAGTTAGATGGGAACTTATAAAGTAGAAAAAAGGCTAAGTTTATAATTTATTTCCTTTAACTTCTTTAGAGTGAGATTTTAAAAGAAGTTAACATTGGATTAGTTAGCAAAATAATAATAAATAGGGGTATTAATTATCATCTGTTGTAATAGAACGCATAATATAGATAGCATGAGAATAAAAATATGAACATTAAGATAAGAAAATAACTAAATATATCAAGCAGTCAAAACAAGTCCACAATGCTTTATACAATTCAAATATACTATTCTTTTATTACTCAAAGATAACCAGATTGTAATCTAAAATCTATCCATTTATGCCGTATTCTCCCCTACTCTAAAATGAATAATAAGTTTAATCAAAACTTGTATAGCGTTAATATAAGTCGAAAAGAATAGAGCTGTAATATTAGCACTAATATAGATAAAAAGATGAAAGAGCAGTTGCTTGAAGTGTTTCAATTGTAAAGAAAAAGAATGGTTTGTATTGATAAGGGAAGCATTAAAATAAATTAAATTGTTTATTTCATAACAATTAAAAATGAGAGATTTAGCCAATAAGTTAATGCCTATTTTGACATGGGAAAAGCCCCTAAAGACTTTAGGAATATTTTTCACACTTAATTTGTTGCTGGCTTTGGTCGTATTTTTCGAATACTCAATATTAACTTTGGTGGCCTATTTAATGTTAGGTGTTCTCCTGGTCAGTTCAGTACTTGCTTAGATGCTTCCTCAAAGTCCAGATGATAAATTTGAGTTTGTTTCAAAAGAATGGTTAGAAGTTCCATTTGCTTATCTCTATGATTTCACCAATACTCTTGTATTTACTATTATGAAAATTGCTTCGTTCTAGAACGTTCTTTCAAGTGTCCTTTGAATTGTAACCATATGGCTTCTAAGCATGCTTGGTTTTATAGTAAGTGGATCAACTATGTTCTGAACTTGTAAGTTCTTATACAGTTTTGGTTCTATGTTTTGTTATTCCTCCCTTCTACTCTAAGCACGAAGAAAAATTGAAGCAACAATACTAGAGCTATAAAGGAAAAGGAACCGATTTCTTCACTTCGCTTTCTTAGAAAATTCCAAGATCTTCAAAGGTTACCAAATAGTGACCAAATTAAATAAAAACAATTCCTTTAAAAATATTTTTTAAGGACTTACATTCATTTTCTAGCTTCTTTTAGCCTTAGTCATTTAATATAAGTAACCCTCTAAAATCCCTTGTCTCTTTGTTCCTTTGGTTAGTATAACTCTAGCATTTAAAAGCTTTTGTTTCTAAGCAATTTTAATAATCTAATACTTCTTAATGAAACAGAGCTAAGAGTCCCTTGGATTAAAGCAAGATGGACTAGTTTAGTGTAAGCTAATAATTAAATAGCTAATCCCTCAAAGTATAGCCATCAATAAGCTAAGAATCTACTATAAGATAGAGGTAAGATTAGCTAAGTATCTATAGAAAAAAGCTAATTTAGGAGTTAGAAGTATAATACTAGTATTCAAGGATTTATTATTATTTTAGAACTTTTAACTCTTTAAATATGTCAAAGTGGTGTGATATTGAATCTGATCCTGGTGTATTTACAGAACTTATTAAGTCTTTTGGAGTAAGAGGAGTATAAGTTGAGGAATTGTATACTTTGGATTAGTTAGATTAAATAGGAAAGGTTTATGGATTAATTTTTCTATTCAAGTGATAAAGTAAATAAGAAGAAAGACCTGTGCTATTAGAATATGATCCAACACTCTTTTTTGCTCGTTAGACAGTTCAAAATGCTTGTGCTACGTAAGCAATTTTAGCAATTTTACTAAATTCCCAACTAGAAATTGGAGAAGATCTTCGTAATTTCAAGGAATTTACAATTGAACTTAACCCCACAGACCGAGGAGATGCACTGGGTGATTACGAAGCTTTTAGAAAAGCTCACAATTCTTTTGCTAGATAAGAGCCTTTTGAAATAGTTGGTAAAAGAAAAGCCACTAAAAAAGATGATGTCTATCACTTCATTAGCTATGTACCATACAATGGGGTTTTGTATGAAATAGATGGAATTTAAAAAGGCCCTGTTATAATTTCTGAATGCACAGAATAAAATTGGCTAGAAAAAGTAAAGCCTGAAATATAAAGGCGCATTGAATAATATAGTACAGCTGAGATCAGATTCAATTTAATGGCTTTAATAGATAATAAGAAGGACATGCTTTAAAATGAAATTTCCCTTCTAGAATAGCAAGTACAAACTGAAACTGACTAATCCACTTTAGAATTACTTAGAGCAAATCTTCTTAATAAATAAGAAGCTTTATAGCAGGAAGAATTTAAATATAAAGCATGATAAGTTGAAAACGCTAGAAGAAAGCATAATTACGTTCCTTTTATATGCAAAATGCTTGACATCTTAGCTACTTAGAATAAACTGGATCCTCTCTTACAACAAGCCAAATAGAAATAGAAAATAAAGCTAGAAGAGAAGAAGAAATCAGCTTAGGAAAAAAAGTAATGAAAGGATGTTTAATAATCAAATTTATTTTAATTGCTTTTAAATATTTAAATTCCTTATACCAGCATTTATCAAATTAGTCTAATTCAATTCTAACACTGATGTGACTAAACTTTTACTCACTATTAATACTTAATTTTTATTGGCCAAACATCATAAAGTATTACTATTAGGTCTAGTATATACTTTATAATTACATAATTAGCTTACTAATAGATTATAAGGTAATTCTATGAATGCACTATTCTAGTCTATTGCTACTTATTTAAAGAACCTGCAGTATAGTTTATATAGTTGATTATACAAAATTAGCTATTTTTTATATTATCTTAATATGGGAATAATATGCTGCAAGCCTGTAAGTAGAAATAGGCAAAAAGACAATCCCTATGATTATCAACTATAGAGAAAGAAGAATAATTAGTAAAAGAATCCAATTTTTGTTAATGACCTTAGAGATGGTGGCTCACCTTAGCTTAGCATTAAAGATAATTAAATGTGGATAAGACGAACTGCTTCAAATGGCAAAATAATAGCAAAGAGTGATTCTGAAGTGGATGCAATATTAAAGAGATAGTTATGATAATGGAAAAAAGCTTAACATGTATCAATTAATTCAAATCAAATTATAATACTTTGCTATTATCTACTAAAGCTACCTTATTCATACTACTCTAAATTTAACTTAAAGGATTTTAGAATCTAAGTTAATAATTAATTTCAAGGCAAAGTAAAATATCATAATTCTAATCAAATCACGTCATAAGCTATTAAATAGATTAAACAACATAAGAGACTTTTTATTTGAGCTTTATACAAAAAATCAAAATTGATCTGACATAAATGAAAGTATTGCTAAAACTCTAAAGGAAAAGATCAGCTTTTAATTTCGTATTCCTTAATCAGTATCAAAATATTATATTAAATTGCTATTATAAAAAGACTCCTAAAGACATCTAATTTAATTCTAGACATTTCCCCACCATTTAGACATCCTTCATATTCCTTTTACAGTCTTTAAATAACTTTTATTGCATTATTAAGGTAATAATTTATATAAGTAATTAGTAATGACATAAGATAAGATAAGCAAAGTAAATAAGAGGAAAGCGTTTAAAATTGAATTCTAGGTATAAGAAACGAAGTTTAATCTATGAATTCTCTATTTTAAAATAAAGGAAGCATGCTTATTTACTGATTACATCTTAGCTTTTATCTTACTATCAAGCATGCTTAATTTATTATGACTTAGAATAGTCGGATTATCAGAGATTCCTTTGTAGTATTTCATTAAAATTTATATCCAGATCTATTTGAAAGAGTCTAAAAGAGATGCCATAGATAAGAATAGGAACTTCTTTGGAGAAGGTTAAAGGTTAATCATTTATATTTCAATAGAAATGAAGAAAATTGCATCTGTAAAGCTTTAATTTAAGTTATTCTTAGCTTGAACTATTTAAGAATTTGCTCTTATTTTAAAAATTCCCGCTAATTTTTAATTTAAAAAGGCTTAAGGAGAAATAAAAAGATTAAATGAATAACGATAATATACTCTTTGATCAGAAAGCATCTAAAGAAGATTAATTGAAAGAAAGATCATAAAATTCATTTCTAAAAGGATAGAATCTAAAAGCGCAGTGTAAGAAGAGAGAAGAGTTCTAACTCAATGTTAGAAAATCACATAGATTTGAGCAACATAATAAAAGAAGAGCTATTACGTAAAGCTCTTAGAGTAAAGTTGAAATAAAGCATCTTTTTTTAGGGGACATTATAGTTGCTGAATAAGTTCTTGAGTTAAATCCCATTTTGGGAGACTAGTAAGTAGACTTTGGCAAAAAATTAAAAGAAATGACACTCATGATGTAATAGAAATGAAGCACAGAACATCAGCAAATTCCTTTCTTAATACTATAATCTATAAGACAAATGCTAAGCACTCCAAAAGAGCCTGAATACATGCAATTTACTAAAGCAGGAGTTATTCCAGAATTAGTAAAATAAATTAATCCTACTAATTCAGATATTTCAATCTATGAAGCAGCATGAGCTATTTCCAGTCTTGCATCTGGATTTTCTGAGCCAACAGAAATTATAGTAAAAGAAGGAGGAATAGAATGTCTTCTTCAGATCTTAAAATAAAAGAGGCCTTCCTATGTTCTAGAATAGTGTCTTCATGCACTATCAAACATAGCTGGAGATAATCTAAATTTTAGAAAGCAAATTTTGAATAACAATATTGAAGAGATAATTACCAGATTGTTAGAGGGATAGAATGCTGATTCATAAATAGCCTCATTATCTGTTTGACTAATCTCAAACTTTTCTATAGGATTAGTAAAGCCAAATTTTTAAAAGCTAAAGAAATTTCTTCCTATTTTATATTAAATCCTCTAAGATACCACTACTGATGATACTATTTTTGATATCGTTTCTTTTTGTAGTCGATTTACTGATTTAGGCTAGGATGCGATAACTGCAATTATGGATTAAGGAATGCATCTTCAACTTTTAAAATTACTTAAGCATTAAAAATTAAACATATTGGAAAGTACCCTAAAGGCAGTTGGGAATATAATATGTGGAGATGATGTTTAGACTTAAATAATGATAAATAATGGACTTCTATAGTATTTAAAGCCACTCAAAGTACATAATAAAATAACAATCCTAAAAGAAGTTATTTGGATATATAGCAATATAGCAGCTGGAAATTTTGATCAGATAGATGAGTTAATTAATTCTGGAATAATAGCGGATATAATGAATATGTTCCTGTCAGTTAACTAAGATGTAAGTTATTGATATAGATTTAAATAGAATGCTCTAATGCCTTACTGAATATAACAGCGGGAGCAAATGATATTTAGACACTATAAATAGTAAGACTAAACATTTTGCACTTTATTAAAGAGTTTTTGTAGCAAGTCTATGATAGCAAAATTATTATTATTCTGCTGCATACTTTAAAGAATCTCTTTTAATTTGGATTAGCTGTTTAAACTGAGGGAGTTAATCCAATTGTAGTGGCATTTGATGAAATAGGAGGTACAACTGTCTTAGAAAATCTTTAAAATCATTAAAATCCAACTATTTACGATGAAACGGTAACGCTAATAGAAATGTTTTATGGGATTGAGGAAACATAGCAACCAGATACTCCTGCATAGTTAGAAATCCCTAATAACGGTTTTTAGTTTTGAATATGGATTTTTTAATTTATGTATTGTTAAATAAAAGCTCTCTTTTATATTCATATGGTCCATATTCCACTTACCAATATATAAATAAAGTGATACCTCAAGCTATTTAGATAAAGGTTGTTTAAATAAAAAGAAACTGCTATTTATAGATTTTCAAAGCTTATAATAATTGGTAGCCATTGGACAAACTAAATGCAAAGAGATACAAAGAACAACAAACAAAACAACACTTAGACAATTATTTTGGCTTGTAAAGTGAATTTTAAATTTGTATATCTAATGACAAGAAAGGATTTAACTAAACCACTTAGTATTTAAAATTCTTTCTTTTAGAAACATTTTATAATGATTATCTCTTTAATCTCTTGCTCCTTTATTTTAAAGCTTTTTATTTGAATAAATACATATTTTAGTATTTTATCCTTTTTATAAAGATAAAATACTAATAAAAGTAAAGGAAATCTAAGTCTTCTCTTTTAAAGCATAAAATATAAGTAATAGAAATAATTAGAGAAAGGCTTGAATCATATAATAGCTTTACTTCAACTAACTTATATCTCTAGTGCATCACTGCTATCTGATTAAGATATCTTTTCATTATGTTTACAGTTTCTTAGTTTAATAGACTAATAAGATAATCTTCTCATTCCAAAATAATTTAACACTATGGTATGTAGTTAAATCTTACATTCGTTAGATATCTCACAATAAACTCCTTACTAATGGAGAGTTTTTAATACTTAGAAACTCAAATTTTATAAAAACTCAAGCACTATAGAAGTGTAAATTAATATCCTTTACAAAGCAATCATTTCAAATCAGGTAGAGTATAAAGATAAGCACTATATGGATAGGGATATTACTGGTCTAATTAAAAGTAATCTACTTGTATAGATTTAAATAATTTCTTCCTTAATAAACCCAAAATAATTATTTCTCCTTGCTTACTAAAGAAGTAATAAAGGTTATTAGTAATTCAGCTAAATAAAGTGTTTATGTAAAGCAAGAATGAAATGACAATATAAAAGATAAAGCATAGTATAAAGCTGGTATAAAGATAGCAATTATAATATAAATTTAGTTTACGTTAATAATTATAACTTATGGCATCGCTTTGATAATTAGGAAATACATCCTTAACTGCATATACTTTGCTTAAAACTACCAAGGCTATGTTTAAAATAGGATAAGATATCAGTAAAATTAACTTTGATTTCCATAGCTAGGAAAATGTTAATCTGTTAGCAGATCAAATTAATAAAAAAGAAAGCCTTGCGTTAGAAATCTATATTGATGGAGTATTGAGTGATGAGAAAGGACTTTTTAATTGTGGAATACTTGATTAGAATGTAATTTCTGTTAAAAAACGTAAAGAATCTCCATCTTATTGGTCAGGAGTAGTTAATCCACTTTACTGATTTATAATTGGAGCAGTTTGAAGACATGAATATGTAATGATAACAACATCTTCCTTTATAATGCTTGTAGAAGTTAAATAATCCCAATTGAATAATTAAGACAATAATTAGTTTTAATGAGATCAGGATAAGGATTAACAAGCGAAAGCTCAAGAGAAAGTAGTAACGATTATAAATATATGACAGTGTGAGGATTTAGAATTTAGAAAAGATGTTGAAAAGTTTCTAAAATCAAAGAGGATATTCTCTTAAGTAATGGAAGAAGTAGCAAAGGAATAAATTGTTAACTATGGAAAATTTACTGTCAGAAATGTTTATATATTCATACTGCTTGAGATTATTATCTTACAAAACATTGGCAGTAAACAGTTGGGAATTTTTAGAAAAAATTCCAAAATTATAGCTAGATCAATTATGCTTTTCTGCTCTAAATATTATGGTTCTAAAAGGATAGTAGATTCAATGCTAGGAATATTTGCAGATCGCTATCTAGGAATTCCTAATCCTACAGAAGTAATTATTGAGGAAGTTGCTTGGAGTATTTGCAAATAATTTGGCAAAACGGAATATTTAAGCTTTATTATGTAAGCAATAGAGAAGCTAAGAGGAGAATGTATAGAAATAAAATTTAAGGAAGAACTAAAGGTTGAAGAAAGTTCTGAAGATTAAGAAGAAAGCTTTCTAGAAGATGCTTGTATAAACTGTAAAAATCAAATATCGTTGGAAGATAAAATTATTCTAAGCTGTACTCATTACTTTTGCAAACAGTGCTTTCTTGAGTATATCTATTGAAAAACTAATGAAAAAATGTTATGTCATCCTGATGAATATGGCTTTAATATTACTTGTCCCTACAAAAGGTGCAAAGTTGCCGTTTTGTAAGATGAAATTAAGAAGGCGTTGGATCCTGAAAGCTGTTAAATGTTTCAAAAATAACTGGAGAAAAGATAAGAATAAAGAATATGAGAATAAGAAATAAAAAGGTAAAGTTTTGCTTAATTAAATGAAAATTAGTAATTGTTATAGTAAGTAGTTTAGTGTGAGGATTGTGACTAATTCATACAAAAATAAAAAATTATTTCTCTATAATGTGACCATTCATTCTGCAACAATTGCTTGCTTGAACACGTCTCTTCTAAATCAAACGGCAAAATATTTTGCTTTAAAGGAGAAAGTGGATTTGAAGTAAAATGTTCTTAAAATAAATGCAAACAAGTAATAACATATGGAGATATAGAATCAGCTATGATTGACTCCATTGAAATTATGTAGCATCTAAAGAAAGCAATGTACAAGAGGTTCAAAATAGCTAAAATGAACAATTAACTACAGTAAATAAAAAATAAAATTTGAATACTTTAAATAATAGTAAATCCTATATAAGCTAATTATACTATCCATCACTTATATAGTTTCTCTATTTTTAAACTTTTTTCTTTAATATTATTGAAAGATTCCTTTTGCTATTTATATTGGCTTTAATCTTTCAAATTTATAATTTTTTTGTTATTAAGTTGGTTTAATAATTATATCTATTGAATAAGTATTTAAATAGCGTTAATATAATGGGATTAAAAATGTATTAATTAGTAAATAAATAAAAGAAAATGATATCTTTAGAGAATACCTAGATGCTTATACTATCTGCATAGAATATTCTTTATATTCGCAATTATTTCTAATAGGCAGGCTTATCAGATTTGTAAATATATATCCAGAACTTATATCAATAAAGGACTTTTTGCTAGTAGTTGATTGAATAAACCAAAATTTTTAGTTGTTACGGAAAGCTTTAGATAGATTTCGAAAAAAAAAGTAGGAAAATTTAAGTTTAAGCTATGTTAACAAGAGTTAAGCTAATGAAATATTCTTTATCATATATTTATAACTAAGAAAGCATCAACTTTAGATCATATTTCTTTATCATTTCTAAGACATATGCTCCATTATCCTATATAAGAGATTTGGCTATTTAACTTAATATAGAAATCTTACTATTTAAACTTGAATATTAGGATATAGAATATAAAGTGAATGATTAAGTTTGACTAGAGTAAGTCTGATTGCTACCAGTAAAAGAGTAATAAAGAAAGTTTGAAATTAAAGGAGTTTTTTATTATTTTCTTATATAGGATTATTTAATTTCTAGAGATCTTAGTTGTTATTATTTGAATCTATTTTAAGTTTAATTTATTTAATAAAGAATTAAAATGAGTGATCATTCTACAGAAGGCGAGTTCGATTTTGATATGGAAGATATTGACGAAGCAATAGTTCATTCTATTCCTTCGAAGTAGGAATAAGAAGAATAAGACTTAACTGGTTCTATGTAAGCTTACTAAGCTATTGAAAGCAACTTCAACCTGAATCAATCTGAAATTTCTTCGAAAGAAGAAGATTCAAAATATTCTAGTTTTGATCCTGAATAAATACTTAAGCAAGCTAATGCACTTTTGTAGGATAAATAATAGCAAAAAGGCTCTTATGCTTAGCAGAGCCAAAAGAAAAATAAATAGCAGGCAGAAAAGCAATCTAGGTAAAATCAAAAAAGAAGTCCCTTTGAAATGTTAGCATAATCAACTAAATCATCATAATCATCAATATCATAGTCAAAAATCACTACACCTGCTAACATACTATAGAACCAACATACTGAAGTGAATTCAAATTAATATGCTCCCTAAACGTAAACAATATCTTAAAGAGCTAAAGAGAATCTAATGAGTTTAGATCAAATTATAGAGAAAAAAATGAAGAAAGAAGTCTAAGTAGATATTAAAAAAATCGATTATTAGCCTGTACCCATAAGTAAGACTTTGAAAAAAGAAAACTAAAACAATAAAGCGAAGGATTTCGTTAAATAAAACAAATAAAAGATCTAAAATAAAACTAAACCAAATTTGCAAAACT
The DNA here is from genome assembly GCA_946699065.1 of Loxodes magnus. Taxonomy (NCBI): domain Eukaryota; phylum Ciliophora; class Karyorelictea; order Loxodida; family Loxodidae; genus Loxodes; species Loxodes magnus. The sequence continues at coordinate 78,821 of CAMPDV010000196.1, read as the reverse complement.
CCAAAGAGTTTTAAGATAGAGAATCTAAAAAAGAGCTCATAGTTTCACAGTTAGTTAGTGCAGGAAGTTTAGACTCTTTTACGTAGATAACATAAAGTTATCAAGCCGCAAAGATTAATGAGGCTAATGATCTTTACAATAAGAAAATAAATGACATTTTATCGTAAAATACCAATAAATTAGTTATCTCCCAAAATTTAGAAAAAAGCTTAGGAAAATCTAAAGCTTCTCCTAAATAAGCTCCACATCAGCCATAAAACTCATAAAATTCATAAAACTCATAAAGTTCAATTATCAAAGATAAGAAAACACAAAAGAACAACAACAAAAATTTTAAAATTGAGGAAATTTTAGAATAATAAGAAGATACTTCGAGATCCAAATCAGCAGTTCCAGCTAAACGTCTGCAAGATTATAAGAAAAACGTTGAATTAAAGACTTAATTATTAAAAGAAAAGTTGGAATAGGAAAAGTTTAAAGAATGCACATTTGCTCCTCAATTGCAAACTCACAAGGAAGGTAAATAAGAATCAAATCCAAGGCCGCTTAAAGAATTTTTATAGTCTTAGCAACTATATTAGAAATAGGTCTAAGAGAAAATATAGCAAAAGTAAGAAGAGAAGTAAGCTTTTTTAATGGGATAAGCAGAATAGCAAAAGTAATTCGTTTGTGACGGTTCAAAAAAGATATTATCATAGAAATATTAGCCAGATATGCCTGCTTTTAAAAGGCTTTATAATTAACATGAACTTCGCAAGCAAAAAACGGAATTTTTAAAAAACGAAATAGAAAACCAAGAAAGGACTGAAACATTTACTCCTAAGATTTCAAATAAATCTAAGATGATTATAAGAGATAAATCAGTTGATGATATTTTATATGAAGATGCACGCAGAAGAGCGAAAACTCCAGTTTAAGGAAGAAGAGGAGAAGATTCTAAAGACTAGAAGGGTAATAATTACTAAGTCAGCTCAAAATCTAACCAATTACTTAGAGAAAGATTAGAGTAAGAACTTATGTACTTCTATGAACAATTAATCATTTCATTTGGCTCTGATGAGAAATTAAACTACATTGGTCTCTAGAAACTTTTATAAGAAATGTATTTCATTGAGGGAGATATGAACTCTCCAAATTACAGTGAAGAGAAATAACTTACAAAGATAATGTGGGATGAGATTGGAGAAGAAACAGATGGTGTTGCTATATAACCACTCAAAGAGTTTTTATTTGCTATACTTGGATACAAACGCAATAATTAAATTGGTAATTAAGTTGAAAACAATTCAGGAAATGTTTCACCTAACTAGCAAAGCTAATGGACAAGCTTTTCTATAATGGCTAGTAACTCTAGAATTCATACTCCATAAGATATATCTCGATCTACAACACCTCTACCATTTGGAGCAAGATAGAAACTATATGGCTTTTTCGAAGGTTATAAGTATATATTAACAGGAAAAGGAATTCAAAAACTTCATCGCGATTTTAAGTTGTTTTTGATAACTAGAAATAACTCTACTTAAAAATCCAACTAAAATCCCACTTTTAAATCTCAGGTAAAAGAAGCTCCAACTTTCAGACCTTAAATATTAAGATAGAAAAAGGAAGATAAAAAATAGTTTACTACAGAAGAAGATGCAAAAAGACATGTGAAATAATTAATGGCTTCATAAGTTAAAAAGGAAGTTAAGCTTCAAAAGCATAAACAGTTGATAGAGGAATAAGAAATGGAGAAATATACCTTCCATCCAAATATTGATAAATCATAGGCTAATCATAACGTTTCTACTTTAAAAGACACTAGCTATGTTAGAAGTAAAACTCCTGACTGAAGTCAAAATTAGCCTAATAAGCACGAAGAGCTTTATTCACTTCACTAGCAGAAGCTATGCAATATAAAAGAAAAATAAAAGGAAGCTTAATAATATATTTCTCCTAATTGTACATTTAAGCCTGATACTATGGCTAGCAAGTAGTCTAAAATTTTAAAGGATAAAAAATAGAAGAAAGATTATGCAAAGGGAACTCAATAGACAATAGAAAGAATGAGATAAGCAAGGAATTAAAGAGAATTAATGACTAAAGTAAAGGAACGTGGAATTCCCTTTATGGGAAATAAAACTTGGGATTTAGTAAAAAATTAGGTTGGCTCACCCTAATAAATAACTCAATAGCAAGACACCTTACAAAATAAAGTGAAATAGATTTCTTCATAATTATAAAAAAATTAAATTAATCGGAAAAAATCAGGAAATACAGTAAGATAAGAAGAATAAACTAATAGCTTATAAAGGACCAAAAGTGACAAAATTTTTGAAAATAGAAAATCTTAGTTAACGTAAGATGAAGAAAATTCTGAGGAAGAAAGATAGCAATTTTAAAATGAGGAAGAAGAGGATTCTGAAGATGGAAGTTAAAAAGAGGATAAATAAGATTCTGAGGATGAAGATGAAGATGAAGATGAAGAATAAGAGAAAAGCGAAGAATAAGAAGATGAAGATGAAGAAGAAAGTGAACAAGAATCAGACTCAGAAGGTAAGCTTTTTTATTATCTAGAACCAATTATGTATGTTGATATTAACCTAGGTCCAAATAGGAAAGAAAGAATTACAATATACGAAGGAAATACAGCCTAATAACTAGCTTCTGAGTTTATCAAATAACACAAACTAAAAGCAGAACTAATGCCAAAACTTGTAAATATGCTCAAATCTAAAATGAAGGAACTTGACGAGAAAGAACTTTGATCATGAATAAAATTTGTTTTGAGTTTTTTATATAGATTTCTTTATATTTCCTAATTTAATTTACATACAAATTTAATGAAAAGCCATTTAATAATAATAACAAAATGCTTCTTTCTAGCATACAAGTTTGTATTTTATATTCATTTAACATAAGATCTTCATCAATTTGCTATAATAATCTTAATATTTACAATAAAGACATAAAGCAAACCAAAAATATTTATATTTGATATTCGAAGATTATAAAGAAGGTAGATTCTAAGTTGAAATATTATAGTAAAAGAGTGGCTTATAAGTTAGAATGTCTTAAATACTTAAAGTAATATCATTTGTACAACTTCATTAAAATAATATGCTATAGTAACAAGAATATTCAATAAATAGCTTTTCAAATTATATTAAATTGGTTATTTGAACGAGCAAGATATATCTCTATTAATATAATTGGAATATTAAGAAAGAAATAAGATTTTAGTATCTTATCATTTTACAATAGATTTTTAACGTTAAACTGCTTATTTAATGCTTATGTGCTAAATAAAAGGAATATAACAACTGAGAGCAAAAGTTTTTTAATAAAATCTGAATTATCAACAGCTGAAAATACATTGAATGTGTAGTATAACTAATATCTATTAGCATAAAGCTAATTATATTTAATAAGATAAAGCTAATATAAATCGCATAATTAACGAAATAGTTAAACTAAATATGCATATGCATTAGAAGATTGTAAAGTTTAATACATATGAAATCTTATTATAATGGAAAAGAAACATGTTTGATTCACACTTAAAATAAAACATAGCAATGATATGAAATAAATAGATATATAAAACTAATTTTAAGATTTTTAGACATTTTATTATATAAGTCCTATTAAGTAAGTATTTGCTTGCATCTCTTTAATTAATTCTTCATTTTTAAGAAATAAATTAGATCATAAAATTATAATCAATATTCTTAATAAACTGTAGATAGCATGATTTAACTTTAAGAGACATCTTTAATTAAAAAAAACCAAAATTTTAAAAGGCTAATACTTATTAATTATATAATATAATCTATCATAATGAATAGTCTAACAAATAAGCTATAATAGTATAAAGTTCAAAAGTTAAGGTCTGTATTAAACATCTTAGTGTTCATTTGGTAGCAAAGGAGCTTCAAGATCGTTTTCTTTTTTGTAGGATTTATTACATAAAGGACAAGTGCCTTTCTAAAGTAATCATATAATAATACACTCAGCATGAAACATGTGCTAACATTCTGAAAGTAGCATTCCTTTTTCTCCTTTTTTAAATTCTTCAACACATATAGAGCAAACATCAGCTATATCTTCTTCGATTATATTTTACTTGAACTTTAAAATTTCTTTAGGTGATAATCCATCAAATTACAATTAATCAGATTGGTTTACATATTACTAGCCTCTTGGAAAATCCATTAAACCAAGACTTCTTAAGTTTTCTTAAAATTCTTGCTGCTTAAAATGTAGAAAAACGCAAGTAGTGATAATAGTAAAGTAGATCATACATAAAATAAAGCACATGAGAAATATGAAGTTAAAGTAAGCTTAATTATCATTTATCTGACTCTATATAATTAAATAACTTACACAAACTTTTTCTTAAGCATGTATTTCAGCCATTCACACTGTTCCAATTGTCAACCAAACGGCATAAGCAGGAAAAATAATTGTAAATTACAAATATTTAAGAACCTTTCCTATAAAGGTTCTTTAATAGGTAAGAATTTGGGCGTGAACTATTCTTAGTAAACATATTAGTGCAAAGATTATTAGTAGTCACAGATGAATGGGTTATGGACATTTCTCGTATTCCTTCCACTATATAAACACTTCTAAACATGCAAATATAAAAAAGCATGCTAGAAACACATTTATGAAGCCATATGACATTTTAATAAATTAAATCAGGTAGATATTTAATCTAAACCTTAAAGCTAAATACTTATTCTTTATAATCATTCTTGATTAAACTTAAATAATTCTTCTAAAAATTAAGGTATTACATACTCATTGCAATACACAGAAAATTTATTTTCTAAAATCAAAATTGCGTTAAAAGGAATAAAATTTAGATTGCTATTTGGATAAAATAAGAAATTAAAGGTGATGCTATTATCTTTGCTATTTATTATTTTTACTATTATTTAAGTCCTTCACTTTGTTCGTGCTTTAAATATAATTATTATTTATAAGTGAGGTAATTCGAACAAACTTATATAGATTTTAAAAATGCCAAAGATATAAATTATGGAATCTTCATCACTTATAACTATAATTAGTTATCTTAATTATTAATATCTATATTATTTAGATTTTAATACACTTTAAGCTTTATATATTGTATAACTAGGTATTTAGCATCTATTCGAATGATAAAAGTATAAAAGTTCAACTCTTTTGATTTATTATATTTTTGTCTTTATTTGAAAGAATTAACTTTAAAAGCTTTAATAAGATAATTATCTTCCAGTTATGAAAGCTTTAGATTCTGTTAGAATTTTAGCACTTTTTTTGTGAGTAAACATCATTGTAATCATTTTTTGCTTTCTTCAGATAAAATAATTTATAATTCAATTATAAAGAAAAAACTGCAGATTTAAGGCTAAAATTTTAGAAGCATAATGCAAATTGTTTCTATTAGATCTCTTTTTTTAAAGATTTAAATTATCAAATAGAAGAGCTACTAACTAAGTTATAAGACGAACATGTTTCTCTTTTTTATTCAGCAAATGTTGAGATTCTTTATAGATATTTAATTTTGACAAATATATTAAGAAATTGCCTAAAATTAATGACCATTCTATTAAAGCCTATTTCAGTTTGCTTTGTTGAACATTAATTTTGACAAATATTTTTCAAATTGAACTCTCTAAACTCATTATCATTAATAAAGTATATTGCTTTTATTATAACCTATCTCATTAGCATCGTTAAGATACCACTGTTTTTAACAACAGTATTAGCTACTTTAATAACTTTATTTCAGCTTTAACAGTTTGAGGTTTAGATTATTAATTAATTAATTAAACCATTAGTTCCATTTCTATTATTCACTTTAAATAGCTTTTCTATATTTCAAACAATTTTGGATTTTCTTAATTATCTAAAAATTAGTTATTTAGATATAAAGATCCATGAGCTATCGAAGTAAAAGGAAAATTTAGATGAATTAAGATTGATTAGTTCTTAAAATAGTGAATTGAATTAAAAAACTAAGTATATCAATTAAAAATATATATTGGTAAACAAACTAATATTTTAGTATCCTTAAATTACTAATTAACTTAGTGTGAGTTTAACATAAGGTTATAATATCAAATATCCAAATTATTAGTAACCTATTTATATAGAAGCTAAATGTAATTTATTATTATTATTTTTATGGCTAACTATTAATTAATTTATTTATTTGCTTCTTTCTTTTTATTTTAAGAAATAATTTTAGTTATAAATCTAAATTTTTTGCGAAGTTATAAAAGTTAGAAAGATATAGTTACTAGTATTAACCTCTTTGTTTTTAATATATACTAAGAATTTGATTTTAGTATATATTTATTAATGCTTACCTATTAAGTTTTTCAATGCTTATAATTACTATTTACTTTACTATTAAGTAATTATAAATTAAAAACAAATGGTTGAAGGTTTCAAGTCAGGCTTCTATACTACCTCTTCCTAAGCAAAAAAGGAAGTGAGGAAGCAAGAAACCAAGTCTTAATAATCTTATCAATTTCTCTATCACAACCTTAACCAACACTGAACTAACAACTTGGAATCTAACAAATCGAATAAAGCCAACCTTGAAGAATATACACACGGAAACTTCAACCTCAAGTGAGAAACCGAGGAAACAGATGAAGTCTGTTCTCCACCAGGAGGTATCAGAATTCAACCCTTCTGGCCAGATGAGCATGGATTAGCTTATCAAAGTGGTACTGAACCGTCAAGAGACTGAAGAAGGACAATGATATGCTGATGGCAAAGCTAGACCTAGCAGAAGGAATTGAATCAAGACTTATGTCCTAGGAAAGAGATCTTAACACCTTTTGGAATATCTCACAAAATCAAACTAACGAATCCTAAAATTAGCTTTATAAACAGACTGAACTGGATAACAGACTCGGAAAAGTAGAAGAGAAATTGTAAACTTTTAAGAAAGAGTAAAGCGAAACTGGAGCTATGCAAATGGAAATCGAAGCCTAGAAAGAGAAAAAAATAAAGGAAAATAATTCAAAATAAAAAAGAAATGTTTCTGTTGTGGAAGCGTATGACATTTTATCGGAAGTGTTAGAAATTCTAATAGAAATGAGAAACTATTGGATAAAAGAACAACAAAAGAAGGAAAAAGAAGAAGCAAGAATGAAAAGAATGTATTGCAGCCCGGATGGTTCAATATACAAGATTAAGATAGAACCAAGGCAAGTTAAAGGAGGGAAAACCTGGAGAAACCCGAGTTCCCAATCTCGCTAAAATTGGACGTCCCAAGCATTTATATTTAACAGCAGGGAGCCCGAACTGCTATCCTCCTGACGGGGTTGGAAATCCCTAAAACTTAAAATTAATATTATTATTATTATAAAAAGCTATTAAGTAATTATAATAAAAATTGGTTATAAGAGTTTTAATATAAGTAAAAGCTTAATAGTTTTGCTTAATAATTTACCTTAACTGTACACTATGATTAACTTCTTAAGTTTATTCATTTTGTATACTTTTTAAATACTTAACCTAAACTAGACTAAACTTGATAGTGTACTTAAGTCTTTAGAAATGTATTAAGATTTGGTATTTAATAGATATTTGTTTTTATAATTGAATATATATCTTTTAAGAAATTAAGGTTATTTCTATATCACTTTAACTTCTTTAAAATGATTGAGTAATTTAGGCAAATTTCTAAATCATAATTCTGATAAATTAGAAAATATGTTTCACTTAGCCTTTTTTAATTAATTTCTGTCTTTTTAGAAAAGATATTATTTAAATAGATTTCTCTAAAAGACCTAGTAAGGATCAGTTTCATTTGATAAGATTAAAATAAATTAAGTATTTTTTAACTTTGCTGCTCACAGTAGCTTTTAATTAAATTAGTATCTGAAATAAGATTTTGTCTCAAGTATAGTACGAATTTATCAAAATCTATGAGAGATTTTTTTCAAACGCATTTAAGGTTAAAACTTTCTTATTATAAGTTATCTTCATTTTATAGTCTCCAATCATATTATCATTTTACATAAGTTCAAACATTAGTGAGCTTCCAAAATCAATGGGATTAACTTTATTTCATCCGTAACTATCGAAATAGCCAAAAAACTCTAATATTTAGGCAATATTTAAATCATGAAGACCATGAACAATATACTTTACTTCTATTTATCGATTATCTTGTAATTAACTTTTTGCGTTTAAAAGGACTTCAAGTAATGGATTTAATAATCTGCTTCGATAAAAGATTCCAGGATTTAAATCATTATCTTTGGATACAAAGTTCTTGGCTAAGATATAAGTTTGAACTAGTTAGAAATTGGTTTTGTTATCTGTTTCCAAATATGAATAGTCAAATATTATTTGATCACTTTTATCGAAATAGTCTCTTAAATTTTCTACTTTTGTCCCAAATTTCTTCTCTATTTCTTTCACGGTATTTTCATATATATGTCCTATATCTTTATTAATACTATCTTTAACTGTCTTCATATCAAATTTATCGGTGCTTAAGTACTCAAAAATTTTAGGACATGATTTAGTATTCATAATGGTATCGTACTAGCTTGGGATCCTTATTATTGGTTTGCTTATACACTAATGCATAAGATTATTTTATATAACTTTATCATATTCAGTTCCAACTATTGGTTCATTGGAATATCTTTTATAATCCTGTTCTAAGAAAAATGTTTCTGATTAAAAGGGATAGAGACCTTAAAAAAAGTGAAGAAGACTGTCATAAGTTCTTTAGAAATCAGTACTAATTATTAAAACTTATAGCGGATCATAATACTCTGACAGTACTTATTTACTTTCAATTAATTCCTTTCTTCTCATTTAACCTAATAGTCTCATTTCTCTTTATCCTTTTTTTGTAAGTTATCCCTATTATGTTTCTTTTTAAGTCTACAATGTCGTTTTTGAAAAATTACCAAAGGGTGTTCTATGTCCGTGTCTCAAAAATTCTACAACAAAAGCAGTTTAGTAGGAATTTATTCCGTTAGAAATGCTTACACCTAGAATTGGCAATGTGTTAATATAAAAGTATAGAAGACAAATAACAGCACAGAGTCTTTACAGAGACATAAGGGATTAAATTATTATATTACAAGATAATTTAAAATTATCATATCAGCTAGATATCTTGAATTAAACTAAGATCTATATTAAGTTAGATAAACCTTTAACTTTTAAAAGTATCTATAAGCTATAAGCTTATAAGCTATCTTAGCAAATATCCATATGAAGTTAGTATTGCTAATAAAAGCCTAGAGACTGCACATGTATATTATAGTTAAGCTATTTGGTTGTAGTAAATCTAAGATTCATTTTACTTGTTTTGCGTTATTAACTTGAATAGATTAAATAGTATCAGATACAGATGTATGTAGTTTTAAAATAAGATATTTAAAAGCTAGGTAGATAAATTAGTAGATTGATATTATAGCTAATAATGATAGCAGATGATAGAAATTAGATAGTTAAAATATTATATTTAAGAAGGCTTATAAGAAACTCTGACTGATATAGAGGTAATAGAATGATTGGCAAGTTTGGGTTTGGAATTACAAAATATGAAATTAGCACAAATCTCTAAAGCTAAAAAGATTTTAGAAGCATTTCTACAATCCTTTAAAACTCTAGAGTGTAAAAGACTTATTATGTGAATTAGAAATCATTCAAAGAATAAGAAACTAGCATAATGCAAACCAATATGTTTTTTACGTAAATAGAGTAGATAACTGACCAAAACTTGATTTTATCAGGAGGTTTTAATTAAAACTAGAAATAATTTACAATTCATTCTGAGAGAAAGAAACCTTAAAATTATGAAATGATAAGTGAAAGATGTCTTCATAGAACTAGCTTTAGAAGAAATTTAATCTATATAATATCAGGAGCAGCTAAGTAATTTAACTAAAATAAAGACGTTACTGAATGCGAAATTTTTAAAACAAATTAGAAAGCTTTCTTTAGTATTAAGCAAATATCAACACCAGTTAGATTATTTGGATGTGATTAGATAGATAAGAAAATTTATACTTTTGGTGGTTTTAATTGAGAACAGAAAAAAGAATTAAATATCATCTAGTAGTTTGATAGCTAAAGAAATGATTGATTTTATGTAGATTAAAGATTGACTCAAGAAGCAAAAACTTCTGCGATTTGAATTTCTTATATTAGATCCTTTCTTATCTATGCAAATGGAGACACTTTATAAACTCAAACTTTCGACTTAAAAGCAATAAAAATTCATGGAGAAAAATTGAGTTAAAGTAACTATGACTATGCTTAGCCTCTTTATTCAAATAAAAAGGTATTTTAATATAACAGTTATAGTGATTTGATAGCTTATGATATGAATGATAGATATTGGAGAAAAGTATAATGATTTAATGGTAAATATTTAATTCTAATTTACTCTCTAAGCATTATTTTAAACTACATTACGACTTTATCAACAATTTACTTATAATTCATTTACTATCTACAATTTAATAATCCAATTAATAGCTAGAAGATAGATAGTCTATATAATTAGATTCTAATAAATCCAGTTATAATGCTTTCTTTATCAAACTAGCTAAACTTTAATTATACTACTAGTTTAAAAATACTTCCATATAGTCTATTTTAAGAAGTTCTTAGATAAACTATAAGATTTTTAAAGTTTGCAAATACTTTAAATAAAGATATAAAACTAGGAATAGAGAGGAAGTTATATAGCAAGTAGATTCATTAAAAGTATTAATTTATTATATTTAAGAGCTTATTTTTATGCTTGTTGCTGCTATAGCCTCATTTTTAAACCTTAACTACATATTCTTTATATACTTAAGTTATTTTGGCAGTCTTTATTTACTTTATGGTTTGTTTCTTTTATAATTAACATAGCAAACGGAATTATTTTTCTGCCTTTTCTATAAATTGTCCATATTATTTTCAAAAAAGTCTAGGATCTTGGTTAAGAATTCTAATGAATTAGTAAAGTAAATAAAAGTACTAAGTGCAAGAGATTACTTTCAGTACTAAGAAGAGTTAAAGGAGAAGAAGAATAAAAGGATTAAGCAAAAAGGAAAAGAACAGAAGTTTAAAATGTACTAAGAAGGATTTCTAATGTATGAATGGTATTTACTTTATATCAAAAAGAAAAGTACATTAAAGGTAAGATTAGTATGTTAATACTTAGTCATTTTTACTATATTAATATTTATTCTTTAATTATCAAAAATTAATGGAGATGCGAGTAGGTAACCAATGAAGATTATTAAAAAAGATAGGATATGGATCTTTTGGAACTGTTTATTCTGCTATCAATGTTAATACGAATGAAGAAGTAGCCATCAAACTTGAAACTATCAAATCTAGACATCCTTAACTTCTTTATGAATGCAAACTCTATAAGATTTTATAAGGGGAAGGTATTCCAAAAGTGTATTGATATGGTGTAGAAGGAGATTACAATGCAATGGTTTATGAATTGCTGGGACCTTCTTTGGAAGATCTTTTCAGTTTTTGTAATAGAGAATTTTCTCTAAAAACGACACTAATGTGTGCAGATTAAATGTTGTCTCGAGTAGAATACATGCATTAAAAGAACTTTATCCACAGAGATATAAAACCTGATAACTTTCTAATAGGGCTTAGTAATAAGATCAATTAGATCTATATTATTGATTTTGGCTTATCCAAAAAATATCGAGACTCTAAAACTCAACAACACATTCCATACCGAGAAAATAAAAACCTTACAGGAACTGCAAGATATGCGTCTGTAAATACTCATCTAGGCATCGAGTAATCTAGAAGAGATGATTTAGAAGGAATAGCTTATGTATTTCTATATTTTTTAAAAGGAAGTCTTCCATGGTAAGGACTTCCAGCTGTTTCTAAAAGAGATAAATACTAAAAAATAATGGAGAAGAAGATGTCAACTCCAATAGAAGTCCTATGTAAAAACCTACCATTAGAATTTTGTACATATATGAAATACTGCAGAAACCTTCGCTTTGAAGATAGGCCTGACTATGCCTATTTAAAAAGGCTTTTCAAAGAACTTTTTGAGAGAGAAAATCTATAATAAAACTCAGTATTCGATTGAATAATTCTTAATGAAGTAAGTTAATATTAACCTTTAAAGTAAAAATAACTATAGAATAAACAGCAGAAAGAAGAAGCTAAATAAAAGGGATAAGTTAAGAATTAACCAAATGAAGCACCAAATCAGGTACAGAACTAGTAATTATCTACTGAAATTTAGCAGTAACTTCTTATTATTCACTTATATAGACTGTAGAAAACCTAACAAGAAGCAAATATAAAGTCTAAAAATGATGCCCTTGCAAAGGTAAGTTCTTTTATGATTACTTAGGCCAAATGATTTTCTATACTTTATACAATTGATAACTTAATTTATATCGTTTATAAATCTTTAGTTCTCATTTACTTATTTCAATCTTTTAATATACCATCAAATTTAAAATGCATAAGCTCTAGTAACTCTAAAGTTTAATTTAAATAACTAGAGGTAAACTAAAGGAAAGTATTAGTGTATTGAATTAATAGTATTAATGTAATATGCATTTCTAATAGATCTATACGAAGATCAATTTCGATAGTAAAGGGATATAAGGAAACTTTTACTTCTATCTACTTATTTGCTTACTAGCTTAAAACACTTAAATTTAAAACGCATGTTTTAAAATTTGTAACTTAGTTCTTTACTTTAAAAGAATTGAGATAAGTAAAATTTAAATCTTCAAATCAAGTTTTAAGGAAAGTGAAAACACCAACTCATTCTAGAACATTTCTTATTAAGTGAAGCATATGAAATATCATCCATATAAAGTCTTTTATAGACATTTACAAAGCTTTCTTGCTTGTAATTTGCTGATATGAACTGTTAATAAAGTTAAAGCTATCTCTATTGTATTTTAAAAGTTTAGCTACTAAGGATATTTTTACAAAAACCTCATAATAAGGTTATAGAATTAACTATTTATTCTAGCTCTTAGTAATCCTATACTGTATAAAGTAATTAAAATTAAAAGGCTTTTAACTGAAATTAAAAGTAAAGGAATAAGAATATTAAATATAGTAACTTAAAAATAATAGAATCAATTAATTAAAGCACCTTCTTAGTTATTGTCATATGTACCAAAATTACTATATTTACTAGTTTTACTTCGTTAGTAAAGTAAGTAAATTTTAGCTAACTTCTAAGTTTTTTTATTTTTAAGGAAAGTGATTAAATGTAATAAATTAAGAGCGCTATTAATGAAGCGTTCTTTATCAGAAAAATAAAAAGAGCTTAATGAAATGCTGTTTTGAAGAAGTTCTTAACTAAATCTAAGAACGGCTATTTTTTCTCTTGGTATAAAGTGACTTCTATTTATTAAGTTAAAAAATTGAAATAAAAAACATTAAGAGAAGATAATATTAAAATATACATATGATCAGCTTTATAGTATGTCTTGATCTTCATTAAAATCTAGCTTTCTTGCTGTTTCCTATTCGCTATTGCAAATACTTAAATTTTGCATATCAGTTAAGACTTTTTGCTATATACAATGTGCTCCTTTCACTTTTGCAATAAAAACTGGACTTTTGGAAGGTTCTGGAATAAGAGTAAATCTTCTCTTTTAATTAGAAGATTTTTAGTTTTCTTTTTCAGAAATACTTTTGGATAAAATTTCAAAAGATGATCTACGACTCATTTTAACCTCTGAGACTATTTCTTCAGTCAAAATTTCTTTGTGTAATACTCTGTAAACAATGTCAATTTCATTTATTCTTTTTGGATAGTAACATATAATTTCTTGACCTGATTTAAACTGATTTTTTTATTGAAATTTTCCAGCAATACCTTATCCCCATGCAAATACTTTACCACTTTCACATAAAACGATAATGTGAGCATCTCCACTTACAATTTAAGTTATTCTTTCAGAACTTAATGTTGTTACTTCTAAAGGTCTTCATGAATTTTGCTTTCCATTCGTTTCTTTTGGACTGGGACCTAAACCGAATTGTCCTTATTCTCCATTTCCAAAGACAAATAACTTTCCATTAGAAGTTAAGCAAACTGAAAAAACGGAACCACAGGAAATTTTTTCTATAACAAAGTTAGAAAGAGAGCTGACCTTTAATATTTAATTACTCATTCTTTAAGGAGGTCTTAGTTCTACTCCTAACTAACCATCCTCTCCCCAACCAAAAGAAAAGACTTAACCTGAAGTAGTTAATGCTAAAGTATGTGCTTCTCCACATGATACTAACTTTATCGATAAATGCTAAGAATCATATTTTGAGCAACTAAAGTAAGAATTTATCTTTTATGGCCTGTACATTAGCATTCCAGCAGCATCTTTATCCATTTTATCCAAAGGAATACCTAATTAATGTACATCTCCTCTTCCCCATGTAAATAATTCTCCTTATGCATTTACAACAGCATTATGATATGCTCCTGACTCACCCAATAAAACGTAATCAAGGCCATGTACTTAAGAAGGAATAGCTCTACTTGCGTTATCTCCATGTCCTAAGCATCCACTACCACCATATCCTCATGTAAATACTTTTCCATTAATAGTTATACCCATACAATGTTCAAATCCAAATGAGATTTGAACTAATCTAACACTAGTTAACATCTATTTGACTACTTAATTTCCAAGTAATAAATGAAAGGAAAACTCAAAAGGTAGATTTTATTCCTTTTTTTGATTTGATTTTTATTCTTTATTTCTACTTTACAATTAAATAACTCCTTTGCTTCTTCCCTCTTTATCACTAAAGTGAAGCTACACAGAAGCTTAAAACCCTTTAATTGTCAAACTTTACACAATTTAGCATTTTATTCCCAATTCATCAGTTTTGCAAAGGACTAATTTAGACATAAGTGGAGATTATAGATCATTCTATACTTTCTATAATTCCTCAACAGAAATGAAAGTGTTTCTTTACTGTAATAAGTTGCTATTTCCACTTATTTTTGAATTGCTAGAAACATATTTATTTTCTTAAGAAGATGGATCTGACTTTTATGTTATATCGTTTTAGATTACTGTCGTATTATTTGCTATCGTATTGTTATTAATTGATCTAAATGTGCTTTAAATATCTGACAATGAACATACAGGCGTTGAAGGAGGCTGAAGAGGAGGTAAGTATGGAGAAATCGCAAATGAACTCATTAGTCTATAATGATTAGAACTTTATCTCATTTAATCATAAGCTGGATTTAATAAAGAAAGAGCCTTTTAATGAGGCCTCAAAACATTCCTTTGAACTGGACTTATCATTAATTACTAATCACTAGTTAGCTTATTCTTAGATGCTTTAAAGGAGGCTCTTACATTTACCTTACTTAATTTCTATGCAAGTGAAGATTCTTTTACTATATTTGTAATTATATTTTCATCTACATCGTCCTAAATCTGGCAACTCGTGTCTTCACTGTAAGTTTTAGAAGTACTTTTCTAATCAGAATCTTCATAAACTAAAAGATTAAGTAGGTTTTGTAAAGTTCCTGAGTTTCCCTTCTAGCTTAAATTCTACATTTACTAATGCCAGTTATAATAATTTTGCAACTTTTGACTGTTTATAGAAATGTCTTGTGACTAGGATTACGAAGCAGAAAAGTTCTTAAAGTCATATAATTATAGATTTCCAATCATAATCTGTTTAGTCAAATCCTAAGTCGTTTCAAAATTGCTTTAATTAGCTGCACTCAAATTATTTTTAAACTATGAAAATTAGAAATCCTAGTCACTGAATTAAAAACTAGATTCTTCCTCTGTATTTTATTAGATATTTGTCTTGCTCAGCTGATAACTAGGTTGGTTGGTAAAGCCACTGCTTATTCTTTACAGCTTTTCATTAGATATATTTTATTCTTCAGAGATTGAATAGAAATCAATGCTTTGAAAATTATCTGATTCTTGCTCTTTAATTTTCTTTGAGTTATCAACTTAGACATTTGCTAATTTATCATAAGGGTTACATTAACTCGATGGCTAGCAAAGCAAAGGAGAGCTAAGCTGCATAGAAATGTTTTCTTTATTAGAGTTTTTTAATTTGATTTGGTTTGAGTTATCTTGGTATGTATATTACTGCTACACTAGAATATTATTGCTTTCACTTCGTTTTTAAGCACTAGTACTTTAAGAAATTTATTAAGAAATTACTTACAAATGCTGAGATCTTAGAATAGATGACTATTGCCTATCAGTATTACAAATCTAATAACTAGTATCTCCACTTCTGAAAACACTGTTTGTTTATAGCTAAGTAATTACATCAAACATATCTTATGGAAGTATAAAGTCTCGAATATCAAGACAATGTCCAATATCTTTTTACACTTCTTAAACAGGCTCTTATGAAAAAACCAAGGCAGATTTTAAGCTTTCACTTTCTCTATTTTAAGAGTACTCTTCGTTTGGATTTACCTAACTTTCTTTTTATTCAAATTGATTGTTTCTAGCAGTATTTGTGTAGCTTTCGTAAAGTTATCCTATACTCTAGTTAGTAATAACTGGAAACTGATACAAAGGATCAAATTACTAGATCTAAGCCAATTGTAGCGTACCTAATTAAGATAAGTTTGATAGGCATTAAGAATTAGTCTTTTACTAAATTTCAAACTCAAATTTGTTTAATCCTTAGTACTATGGATGCTTCTAAATAAGTATTGATGTAGGTTTCTTTCTATTTACTTATAAAGGAGATTTTCCTGGAAACTCAAGTGAGTCGAGAAGCATAGAATCTACTTATTATGAAAAGCTTTGATTTTGTGATAGAACATTTTCAAAGATCTGGTTAAATCTTGGAGATGATCTTTTCTCTGTAAGAAGCGGGGATTTCTCTAAATCTAGATTAAACATTTTATTCAAATTTTAAATTTATTCAAATTTAAGTTAGTTTAATTATAGCTCCTTTCATATTTTCCACTTTCAAATCAAGAAACTTTTCTTCTAAGTCTATTGAAATATCTAAAACATGCTTTTATTATTTACCCTAATTTCGTTGGTGTCTTTATCTATAGAATCTAAAATTATTTATTCTCCTTATATAAGTCATTTTATACTATACAGATAGACTTAGATTTAAGAATGACTGAATGATTTATTAGTAGATAGTAAAGTTAAAATTAAGATATTGTTTGCATAATAATTGAATAGCTTATGTTAGTGCTCTATATAACTCTCCTTATCCCCAGTTAAATTATACTTTCTATTTCATAAATCTTATACTTTCAACCTCTTCCGATTGAGAAATTTCATCATTATCTAGCATAAGTTTTTCTTAACGCTCCATAGCATGGGAATATTAATAGTTAATATCTAGCGTACAAAAGCTTAGTGTATTTATAAATAATATCTAAAAGCTATAGAGCTAATTAAGTCAACTAAGTATTTAAAATTCTATCAATTGCATTAAATAATGATCCATCTATTCTAAGGATTTAACTATTTAATCATTACTCAACTAATATCTAATTATTTCTATCTAGCAGTTCTAGTCTAAATTTCTAGGAAATAATAAGGTATTACTTTGATAAGCAGTAAAGTAATTATTTATAATGAATTCCTATAATTATATATCTTATATTCTAAAGCAATGTCTTTTAGTATTATTTAGAAAGTTATTAATTAAACTGCTTATTTACACTTATAGCTACTAGTTACTTGTTATTAAGTATCTTAATACTCTTAAGAAAATGCTTACTATTATAAGGCTATTATGTTTAATATGTTCAAATAGTCTGAAATATATTAAAGCTCTTTCTACTGTAAATTAAGTTAATTAAAAGTTAGCTTGATTAAGCTTTTAACCTTTATAAGTAATAAAGTTATAGCATTGTAAATAAATAGAATCTATCTTAAGAAGGAAAATACCGGATAGTAGTTTTTCATGTATTTACACTATTTAAACAGTATGATATATATAAGTGCGAATTAGCACAAGTATCATTATTATCTATTCGTGTTAGATGCATTTTCTACTTATAATAACTATATAAGCTAGCTATTAAATGTATACCAGTTAAGACTTAACATTTTTACGCGAGAGCAACCATAAACAGAACTATCACAATAACTGTATTTTTTTTGGCTTCTAATAACCTTTAACATTACTATATCCCCTTTCTTTAAATTTCATATAAGAGCCCTTATTAAAATAGATAAACTTAGCTACTTAGAATAAAATGATTAAGCTATAAAGATAAAAGCATATAATAATAAGCTAGAAATGATTACTAAATATAGATATACTATAAGATTAAAGTTAAGAAATAGTTACACTGTTTAATATCCCAGTAAGCCCCATCTGGTAATACTTCCTAATATGTTTGTTATATTATTGGATATAGCATAGGATATATCATCATTTCAACTTTTATATATGTATTCATTCTATTTAATCAGAACTTCTCACTATCTAATTTTAACTCTATTAATCTAGTCTAATTATCTGTTTTTAAGACTATGAAAGTACCAAGGTTATACACTGATATCACTAGTTTATAAATTCAGTTCTAAAATATAAATTTATTTCTATTGGAAAGTATAAAAGAAAGGAGCAAGAAAAGGGACATATTGGTAGTAGTAGTGCATAAGATAGAAGCCTATTAAATATATAACTATAGCATATTAAATTAAACGTTAAATGCTTCATTAAATAGATATTTATTAATAGATTTCCTTAATCAGAATATTATTAGAATCAAATGCTTTCAATGATTGCTATCTGGAAAGATAAAATTCTACTTTATTTGTGTTTCATTATGTTCAATTAGCTATTTTTCATAACTTTAAGTTTTATTTGCATAAATAAAGAGCAATATAAGGAATCCTTTGTAATATACTTGGTTACTAGAAATTGTCCTTGCTTGTGAAATAATAAACTATCTTAGTTTATTAAAAAGAGTAAGCAAAGATTAAATTGAATAAGGTAAGAAAATGTAATAGAATGAGTATAACAATGGAATTAAAGTCCTAAGCTTCCTCTTTAAATGCTTTTATTTTATTTAGATTAAAACTAAAAGTAAAAGGAGGATAATTGTTCAGTTTGCTTCTAATATAAAGGAAAAGTATTCTTTTAAGTTAATAATGATTACCAGAAGTATATTATTGAAACCCAGTGGAACTTGGAAAGAAATGCTGATGATAGTTTTAAAATTAATTTGAAGAGCTTAAATTTAAATTTAGTAGCTAAATTTGATTATATTTGTTTAACAGTATCTACGAACTTTTAAAACCTTCATAAAAAGAACAAATGTTTAGGTTTTACATCTAAATAAACATAAATAGAGACTAAGAATAGATTAATAAATAAAGCTTTCCAAATTGATTGAGTTTAGGAATTAAAGAATTTGGGTAATGGAAAAAACTTAAACTCTATGCAGGATAGAATGAATAAAATGAGATTGGATATTTAATAAAGCATAGCAAGTTAAAATAATCTCAATATAAGAATTTTAAAAATATTTGACTAAGCTAAATTATTAATTAAGTGCTTATTCTCTAATTATAAAAGGCACATTTAGAGTATATAAGAGAATAGATTTAATTAATAGTTGCACAATATAATTAAAAACTAGAAACTTTGATTGCTTTAACTAATTTTACAACTAGTATCTTTTAGTGAAACGAAAAATAAGAAAATATAGATTTTTATTATAGCTAATAATAGATAATAATGCTAGTGTCTACTTCAAGAAAGTCAGTTTTTATTAATAGTTAAGTAATTAACCCTTTTTAAGAAATTTAAAATGACTATTATAAAGCTGCTTAGGGTTAAATAATTCCTCTCTTTTTACTCTAATTTAAAAACTATGAATGATAAGTTTTCCCCTTTTAAAATGCTATATTTGATTATTCAAGAATGTTTTAGAATAAAAACTAAAGAGCAATAATTGATACGAATCTTAATACAAAATAATGAAGCCTATAGAGTAACTAGATATGAAATATAGAAGGCTACTCATTAATTAAGAGACTTTAATCTAAGTCTAACTCTTATATTCTATTTATATACACAAACTAGATTCATTTCCTTGTGCTAACTTTTATTACTATATTAGACTTGAAAATGTATTATTATAAACAATACTTAATAGCACAAAAGTTTACTCACTTGAAGTGTAGTCAGAACTCTTCAGATAATTATGCATCAATCAAAAGCGAAATCAAATTAAAAGTGTTAATTGATAAATTGATATAATATTATAAAATAAGCCAGATTTCGTATTTTAGAAATAGTTAAATATAAATCTTCTATTTTTCCAGAATCTTACCGATCCATTTAAAGAGAATAGATCAACTGTGTAAGCTTTCTTTACTTGTGACAAGTCATCAAACTTTCAGATGGTATCTTCTCAATTCCTAGTATTTTAAAATTATGATGAAAATTAAAGAAAAAAGCTAATTCTCATCACCTATTTTTTGTTATCCAAGCAATTGTAGTAAAGCTCTTAACCTTCGAAATAAATGGGATAGTAGGTTAGGTAGCTTTCTACTAAGTAGTCAACTTTAGTTAACAAGTTCTTTTATCTCATTAAAATTTGATTTTAATTTTCTAAGATAAATTAACTGTTATCATACTGATACTTTATTTTATTATCATTGCTTACTCTCCTTTTAAATCTGCTTTAACAGAATCCAACAGATTATCATCGTTAAAAAGCTAAAGTTTAATATTCAAAGTTTCTTAATCAAATATGAAGTCATTTCTTTTCTATATTCCTTTATTTGATACAACAGTGCCTAATTGAATTAGCACTAGATTTTCTAACATAATATAAAGCATTTCTAAACGAAGGCCTAAGCATATTGACAGACTCATAATTAAGCATTGATAATAACTTTTAGATGAACAAAATAACTAGATATAGATAGACAAATCTGAGCCAATGATGCTCTAGATTTAGCTTTAATTAAAAAATTTAGAGTTAATTTGAATAATTTATCCTCTAGTGATAAAATTAGTTAATAAGCACTAATTTATCATTACATAGTTAAGCAAATTCTATGGTTTACCTTATCAAAACTGAGTTATAAATAAGGAATATTTTCTATTTGCTTTTATGTGAAATATTGGATATAAATTCAGAGTACGGTATTTTGATAAACAGGAAGACAGAAATAAATATCTATGATAGTTATAATTAGGCTAAGATAAGCTACTGCTACAAAAAGGTAATTAATTATCTTTAGTATATTAACTAATTGAATATAATTAACCCTTCTATTGAATATAATATCCCTATATAGCAATAGTATAGTTAAGAAACTTAAATTATATATTAAAAGTATAAAAGATTTCCTTTAAATCAATAGCTATAAAATTAGGGCTATGATATCTAACTATCAAATAAAATTACTATCTAGATTAAATGGCTTGGAGCTTATTAAATAAATTGATTACAATTGGTTTAATAAAATAACTTATTTTATTCGCTATTTGCTTAAGAATATAAGATAGGGGAGACACTAAATTATCAATCTTTCAATAGTTCTAAGTTTTACAAATCAAAAAGCAGAGTTAAAGGCATAATTTTTTAAGCATATTAATCAAAGAAAGCCACATAAACCAATTTATAAAAATCAAAGTTAACTTTACTCCCTTCAGTTAAAACAGAAGATTAAAGACTTGATAGTTTAAAGATAAACTAAGAACTAGAATAGAAAGCTAAATATCTACATTAGATTGAGATTTTTAACATATTATTTATCTTAAGCATTTAGTATTGATATAATTACTTAATGATACATCATTGCTTATCTTTTATTCCTATTTTTATCTAACTAATTTATTTACCTAATTTTAATCCTACTTCACTAAGTTTACCTATTTTAGATTTACTTAGTAATCTAATGCTATACAAACATTATATTAAGATAAAACTAAAGCATCTAATGATTATTTTATCTAACTATAAGCTTTTAGCATATTCAGTAGATATTTGTTTATTATAGGTTCTTAAAAATGCTTATGCAGGATTTAAGCTATAATTAAATACTTCTAGCCTTCTACATATAAACTAGTTATATTTAAAACATAAGGGATACTGTACAAAGTGATTACTTTAGCTTATTCTTTCCTTCTTTTTTACATTATTCATAATATAATATCTTTCTTAAAATTCCAATCTGAAAGCTAGTTATCATAGCATTATGTATGCATATACTTTCTTGAATACTAAGCATAAATTTAAAAGCATTAACTTAATAATTCTAATGATTTTGCTGTTAAATAATTTAATTAATAGAATCTGGTTCAATCTAAGTGTAGTGAGCTAGATTTAAAGAGTATTATTTTATGGATAAAGAGACTTTATGCTATTAGGATAAAATGATATTTAGCCTATGTATTTTAGCTACTATCATATAAGTCACTTATGTTACTTTCTAAATAAACCTTTAATATTACTCACAAAGGGATGGTCTAGCAAGGATATTCAAAACTAGTTATTTAATTAAATTTAAATATAGTAATTCAATTATACGAATATCTAAATTACTTATGCAGCAAGGTGAGAAATGAGGTATGACATTTATAAGCTTGAATAAAGGAAATAACTGACTTAATTAAGAAGCTTCATACAAACACTTATTAATTAAAGGGAGAAATTATTATTACTAAAAAGCTTAAAACAGTAAAGTTTGTAACTTAATACTTATTTAGTTTGTCTAATAGAATTTATTTAATCTATATATTATCTAAATAAATTAAACTAGTTTACCACATAATAAATCTCCTTAGCTTATAGAATTGTTAGCTACATAAGCTTAAATTTAAAGATTGAAAATAGAGTTTTATCTATTTTATATTGATAAAGTGATTGTGTGTGATATATTAAATAAAGAGTTTAAGAATTAAATCATATCTTCAATTATTTTATTTAATGATTAAATGTTTGAATTTTTCAGTACTCAGCCTGCTCAAAGAAAATCTTCATCAGGATCAAGGTATCCTTCTTCTTCTTAAAGTTCCATTTTATCAAAATTAACTTCATATCTCAAAAATCCGCAAATTCCTCCAAATCCCTTAACGAACTAAGATCCTTCTTAACTTCTATCAGTTACAAATTCTAACCTAGCACCATAATTCTTGTAGTTATCAATCAACCATTCAGTAAGAGCAAATCTTTCAACAATATTAAGCTCACATTGATTTGCCTCATCCTAGAAATGGTTCTTTTCTGTAGCTTATTATGGACTTAGTACTACAGTAGATTCTTCTTTTGTTACTGGATTCTTAAGTTTGAACCAAATAAAATCTAAATTTTCCCAAATAACAAGAGTTTCGACAGCTCCCATCTCAAGTGCTTTCATTGTGTCAGTCAGACCGTAACAAACGGTAATACTATTTTATGCTACTTCTTCGAATAGCTTGGTAATTAGATTTTTTTCCTTAATGAATTTAACGTTCTAAAGTTAAACTTGAGAAAGTTCTATTGCTTAGTTGAAGCCATTTTCTCCACCATAGTTTACATCAATAATAGTTACTACTTTTGCTCTTATTCTTTAATCTAAGTATTCGTTAGCAGCTAATTCATTTTTAAATTCAGCAGCTCCAGCCAATACAATACCTAGAACGTTTACTCGATCATTTTGAATAAAGCAATTTACTGCTACTTCTGCAACTTTTTTCAAGTAATTATGTCTTTTTTCCAACCTAAGTCTTGCAAAACGAAGGGCAGATTAACCACCACGACCATGCTTTTTGGGTAGATCAACATCAAATTTGTGCAATATTTCTCTGGCGTTTCCTTATAAAGTTCCGAAAAGTGATCCGTTACCATCCATGATAATAAAGCCAAATTTATCTTGCTCTTATAGCATATCTCTAAGAGGCTAAGTATAAAATGTATTTTCGCACAGGAAAAAGGTAGTATTTATAGCTCTAAGTGGTTCCAAAACTTCTAGAATTTACTTTTCAGTTTTTTCATCCTCTCCAATGAATTTTCCACAGTAAAGAATGAGACCATTAGGAGGAATTTATTTAATTACACTTAGTTTTTGCTTGGTACTTATTATAGCATCTTATACGGCTTTTTGGACAGCCTTTGATTTGATATTTTATGCCCTTCCATGAGCATCTGTTAATTTCTAGTTGATGAGAGAAATCTGCTCTTTAGGAGGAATAATTAGAGAAATAAGACTAGTTCCGTTACCCTTTGCTTTTTCAAGATATTCAATGAGACGTCTTATTTTCCAACCCTTTATAGCATCCTCCTATTCGACGTCCATTTTTTATAATTATTAATGACAAAGCTTTAAATTTAAAAATATCAAAATAAAATAGAAATAAACTCCTCACTTTCTTAGTAAACTAAGTATCAGATTCCATTGCTTTACTTTATACGCTAAACTATTTCTCCGTTTTTTATGCATACAAGTTTAGAAGAATATCTCCTTAGAATTATTTTATAACTTTTATTTACTTATTTTAACCAGAATAGTTAAGATCTTTTCTTAGTAAGGAAAAAAGTGAATTTATAGAGAAGGTAATTAGTAGGATAAATAGCGTAAATAAAGAAATTAAAGATAGAATCTAAATATAATTGAAGCGCTAAGTTAGCAATTCACTAGCCTAAAGTGATCATCTTTCTGTATTTTAAGCCAATCTTTATTAAATTTCTATCTTTAATATTACTTAACTCTTAGCATTTATTCTTAGAGCAGTTTAAGGCACCATAAGTATCTCACTATTAGGCAATAATTTTTGTTAGACTTAAAGAGATTTGCTTAAAGATTGAGCTAAAGTACTAATATTTACCTTACATTTGATAAAGTTACTTGGCTATTAACTTTATATAGCTGAATGAAACTTTTAAGCAACAATGATTAGATAGTATAAATATAATAAAACATATCAAACCTTAAGCATAAGCAGTAGTATTTAAAATAAACGATAATAGGATATTTAGATCGCTTTAGTTAAGATTATAATAACACTTAAGTTCTAAAAGGATAGCTAATATTTAAGTAATTTGCATAGATAAAATATCCAAATTTATTAAAGTTAAAATACATAAATAATCAGCTGCTTTAATCTTTAAGCTTTATTATAACTAACTTAGTTGTCTACTTAATAACTTTAAAATTTAGTTGACAAAAGATATTCAGTTGGTATTCTTATAAGGTGAAATAGTCAACACTAAGAAGATATTTAAATGTAATAAAAAAGGTAGAAATTTCTTAAAAATGAGGACTTAAATTAATAAAGGGTAATACTTAACTATTATAGTTGATAAGACTCTAACTTAACTTTTATCATTGCATAAAACATTAAATCAACATAATTAATAAATCTTCTATTGGAAAATAATTAACTTTAAGAAGCTTGATGCAGAAACTATTATTTCATTTCTTTCTATTTGATTAAGAGATAAATATAGAGTTAAGAGATATTTAACCTCTTAAAGAATAGTTTTATTAACTTATAGTGGAATTGATTTGAAGAATGGAATGTAATTGAAAGTAATTTAATCTATTAATGCTTGGTAGTTGAAAGAAAGGAGAAGGTAATTATTTAGCTAGTTGTAATTTTATAATATTAAGCACTTTGTATATCTCTCTAATTCTTGCTATTTATGACTTTTCACTATTTTATACTACATATTATTGAGAAGTGTTTTAGGATTTATATTTCAGATAATTTACCATAACTTTATCAGAAATATTAAAGAGATAAAACTACAAGCAAGAATAGTCTTCTTTGAAGTAATAAAATTACAAAGCAATACAATAATAACTGTACTGTATAGGAGTTTAATAAATGTTCTTTATCTTAAATGTAATTAATTGTTGACTAAGCTAGAATTAAACGAATTTAATGCTTCTACAAATAAGTATTAGAGAACTAGCTTTATTTATACTTAGTCTTTACTAAAATGTCAGAAATTATCTCTAAATAAACTCTTAATTATTTATATGATAAAATGGAATTATCAAAATGCAGCATCTTGTCATATAGTTTTGGTCATTTTTTGAATGATATGAACTCAACTTTATACTACAGCTTTTATTTATATTTCTTATTTGCCATTTAAAAACTTCCTGCGTTTTATGTAGGTATTATTGCGGTAATAGGTCAATCAGCTGATATTTTTGCCTCTCCTTTAATTGGATATTTAAGTGATAAAACTAATACAAAGTTTGGTAAAAGAAAGCCATGATACATGTTGAGCACATTTATCCAGTACTTCACTTTTTTTGCGGCTTGATATCCTTGCTAAATTGGCAATTCTAATTCCATGCAACTTCTTAACTATTCAATTTTAGTTTTTCTGGACAATTTTATGTGAAGCTCGATTTAGATAAACCATATGAGTTTGGTAATAGATTTAACATAGAGTGAAGAAATGCGAAACAAATTGATTGGATATGTAAATTCAGTTACATTTGCAGCGAGTGCTGTAACTTATCTTATTTCAGGAGTTGTATTTAATGTAATAGGAGACTGTAAAATACAATTTGTTGTTATCGTAACAATCTTTATTGTACTAGGAATGCCATTTAATTTTATGTTCTATTGCTTTGTAAGAGAAAAAGCGAATCATATCAACAATAGTATTGCCAATTCTTATCAAGATATGCCTACCTCACCTCCAGCTAGTTCGTTCATAGAAAATTTTGATGTTGATGCCACAATAACTTCTGCTGATTTGAGAAATGAATAGAAATAGAATGTATACTTAACATCTTTTACTTTCATCTTTGCCAAACTAGCAAATAATATTTCAATGATCTTTATTGCTTTTTATGTTAATCAACTTATGTGCTTGCAAGGAACTTGCAAGTGTAAATAAAATAAGTTTACTCCATGACAACTAGCAGCAGCTCCCTTTATTATGTATGTTGGTAGCTCTGTAAATTCGCTGCTAATGAGAAGAATTAAATTATAGTCCCATTGAACTTATAGTATAGGAACTCTTTGCATCTTAATAGTATGCTCGTAGTATCTATGATTAACTGAATAATTATATGGTTTTGCTTTTATTCTGTTTTTCCTTTAAGGTCTAGGACTCTCCTTTTAATTAGTTTCCTCACTTGCAATGGTTGCAGATCGTATATAGAGTCGTTAGGTTGCAAAAACATGATCGAATATCGCAGTAATGGACAGAATTATTAGTGGAATAGTAATTTTTGCTATAACTGCAAATAATTACTTTGAAAATGAAAATTCTTGCTACATTAAATTTATAGTTTCAATAGTTCCAATTGCATCCTCGCTTATTGGTTTATTATTCGCCTTTTTGCTTAAAAAAAAGAAAGAAATAGTCATTCAAGAGATGGAAATAGTTCCTTCAGATGCTTGAGTATGAATTATTTAAGATTATGTACATTAATTGATTCTATTCTTTTCAATTTTATCAAAGTTACTCCTATTTTATTAATCTAAAACTGGAATTTAATTAAATACAAATTTGTAAGCAACTAAAGCACTCCAGACTAATATAACTCTACTTTATGCTTTAGAAATATTTTGTTTCCTCTTTGTTTATTTTATATCTTTTATAGTGTAGTGTATTTGCTACTATAAGTATAGTTCTTAACAAATTCATTCTTTTTAAAGCAGCATTAATTTTAGTAGAACCTAATAAGAAATAAGCTAGATTAGCTCTTTATTAAAAGCTATTATAAACTAAAATGACTTTCCTTGCTTTAGGAGTGTATTAGTTTAATGGTATTGTTTTAGCATATTGCTTGCATAATATTATCTACAAGATAGCTTTTATTAGTTGAAGCGTTAGTATTATTGATATTGCAGTCCTTAGAAATTATAAATTTAAATTTGAAATAATCAACAAAAAATTAAAATGGCGGAAGATTTGAAATCAGTTAACTGTATAGCAATTTAAAACAAGTGCGAATAACTTTTTATGGGTTAGTGTCTGCTTGATTTCCTAAAGACGGATTAAGATCCTTATTTCTTCTGTGCATATGATAAGTAAAACAGTAATTGGATAATGAGCAAAGAAAATAATTTAGCAAGTCTTATTGAAGGAGAAACGAAAGTATATAGATTAGAATTAAAGCACTCCAATGAAAATTGCTTCGCTGAAAGTATGAAAATCGATTTTTCTATTCCAGAAAAACCTGTTAAACTGCAATGCTTTGTAATTCTGTAAGATTCTAAGGGAAATTTTTTGCTTATTAGAAGAAATAACAGGAACTGATACTACAAATCAAGTTTTGGATTATTGGGAGATTTTGTTGAACCTAATGGAATGGATTTGGAATCAATTATCCTATAGCAACTAGATAACTAAATTGGTTCCTAATACAGAAATTATATAAAGAAGAACGAGATTTAGGAAATTCTTACTCCACTCTTTTTATATGAAACCTGAAATTATAAATTCGGAAATTGCACATTTCCTAGCTCTGTGAGATTAGATTTATATTTCGTGTTGATGCTCGATTAGGAAAAAACTTAAATCCCTATAAATTTAGTTAAAGACTAAGAATTTCAACAAATTGATGCAGCAAACTGATATCATTTTGAAGATATTAGTGATATCTAATTAGGATGTACAGAATCTCTCAGTTATGACTTTGAAACTTTTTCTGTCGTAGAAAACGGTAAAAAAAATGAAAAAAAAATTGATGTGAGGCTCATATAAGGCTTTCATCCTAATAAATATGGACAAGGGATTTTAGAAGGACATTTTCATGCTCTTATGAAGTAGCAAGAAATTCTTTCTTTTCAGAATTGACAATTTTGTTTAATTTGCTTCAAAGTATTCACTTTATTTCACTATTTTATGATTAAAGGTATCTTTAATCTAACCTTATACTATGAAATATTTTCTTTATTTTAATAGCTTTACCATCAGCATTATTGTACTCCAAGTGTCTTTGCTATGCTATATATAGTTGTAATAAATCTCTTTAATTTTAAAATTTGTTTTAATTTTGCATTAATTTAAGCAGACTAATAAAAAGTAAATGAAGTCTATAATAAAATCATACAATTATTGTTAGTATATTAAGCAATTAAATTAAATGCTAACTAAATAGATTTAAATCATAGATGCCTTAGAAGGAAAGCTTATATTACTTATTAATTGAATATAGTTAAACATTTAATCTTGGGTCATAAGTAAATAAAACTTTATAGATTATTAGTATTTTTGTTTTTTTCGATGCTAGAGATTTTACTATTATTCATGCTGATTATTTCTTTAGTAGCTATTTTTAACTTTCTCAGTTTTCCTATTTCAAAATTCATTGTCTTTTTAAGTTATTTTCCGCCTTCTACTTATTTATCAATATCCTTCAAATTTCCAAGGCATCTAAGTAAAGCTGCATAATCATCCTTAAAAAATTCTTTTTTTTCTCTATCAGTTACACCAAAAGCTTTTTGCAGGGCTATATTTTGTATATTTAACTTAGCAAGTTTTTTAAGTTTTTTATTGTTTTGGTGATGACACTCATATGAGTAATCTAGTTTCTACTTAAGATTTTTGCAAGAGTTTTGTAAGCCATCACATTCTAAAAGTACTGCATTCAAGTAGTTTTTTTACTAAATTTTAAATTCTCTTAAAGCAACAGTTTCACTATCCTTTGTTGAGCTCTAATAGCTCCTATTTAAAGTGTCTTTCTAGTTACTTTAATCTTTTAATTTCTTAATTCTCGATAAATTTGGTATTTGAGGCAATTTGCGAAAAATATTGATACTAGAGTCTTTTTCTGATTATAATGTTTCAAACTTCTCAATAAGTGATTCATTGTCTTTTTATCAAGAAGGAAGTTGAAAATTTCTAGCAGTAGTTAGATTAAATATTTTGATTTCTGAATTAATGTCGCTATGTTCTGATAACTGCTGCTCCACAGTCTTAATAACTGTTTTAGAGAGTCTTTTCCTTTTCAGTTTGGGTATCTTCTTGTTCAATATAATCTTTTTCTTTGCTGGGTCATTTTCTAATATACTTAATAGATCATCATATTTAGAAGTATAAAACTCAGGAATTCTGGAAGTATAATTCTAATGAAAAATACTATTAGTTTTACTCTTTGAAGTTGACACACCTATGAAAGAAATGTCAGGTTTAACGAAGAAGAATTTAGAGTTCAAGGCACTATTTTTAGGTTATTTAAATTCCTTTATTTTTGAAGAATAAACCTAAGCTCTTTCAATGGACTCTTTATTAACTGGTAGATGTCTATATTTCTAAACAAGTCTTTCAGATCTCTTTATTATTGATTAATCAACCGGAGAAAGTTATTACTGAAACATCTTTATACAAATATGTTTATTAATCAATTTTCTATTTTGCTTACAATAAATCTTTACTTTATAAACTATCTTTGGTATTCCAATTTCTACTTAATAACAACACTCAACATCTATATTATCCCTCAAGCTCTTTGCTTAAATTAACTTAAAGGTATTATAAGCAAGATGTCTATTATCCTTTCTTCAAAATATTAGACAAAATAATAAAACGATTATATACCATTAAGCTACTAGAGTGGATACATTATATCTACTAATAGTTCAACTAATTTAATGTAATGCATTTGCTAATTAAATCCCCTTACTTATAAATGTAATATATCTATTTAGATTAATATACTACTGCTTTCTAAATTATCTAGCTCTATTAGTTAATAGCTAACTAAGGCTAAATTAAGAATCATTAATTACAATATATCAAGTCTTACTTAATTGAAATAACTGCCTTAGTTGTTTATTCATTCTAGGTAAATCTTAAAATTAAGTAGGCTATTTAATTATTGAAGCTTTATATTTAAATAGCTTAATCTCTTCTAATTGGCTTATTTAAGATTTGAATGGATGAGATTAAATAATAGAAGAGATGTTGAAGCATTTAATTATCTAACCTTTATCAGAAGCAAACTTAATGCTTTATTATTGAGGAATAAGAACAAGATTAGTATAACAATGCTTCATCCATTTATTAATTTCCTACTATATAATTATATATCTAGGAGCAAAAATGCTTTTATTAGAACTATTTGAAGCTCATAGCTTGCTATTAGTTATATATTATTTGATTGAAATTACAAAGACTCTGATACAACTTTGCCTATGAATTAACTAAGGCTTATATTTTGGAAATTATCCATAAATTTGTGATAGAAAGTTTAAAATAATAAAGTAGCTAAAAGTATAATTAAGCAAGGATAAATAAGAGGACTAGTTGGGATTTAGCATGATAGATTTAAAGGTAAATATATAGAGAGTTAATAAAATAAATATTAAATCAATTATAATGAAATATCAAAATGTAGCCTCTAATTTTGATATTTCTCTTCTTCTTTTGTAAAACTACTTGATTCGTAGAAGGATCCTGTCCTAAATGGAAATGTGCTAAGTAAAAGTCTGAAAAATCTAACGAGTGCTATACTTTATAAGATGATACAATGCTAATTTACTCAAATGCCAATAAAAGCTGTTATCTATCAGATTTTTTGATATAGTAGAACTCTTCTGTTGAGAAGTTTTATTCTGATTTATGAGATTGAAGAAATAATAACTTCTGCTCTTTAAAAATGGTCTATTTAGATCTTTCGAATTGTGAGAAATACTGTAATGAAGTTTATTATGAAAACGTACGATATTGTAACTTTTATGAGTTTTAATAAAGCTTGAATTAAAACTCTAGTTTGCTTACTTAATGGGAAATTTGTGAGAAAGATAGTGACTGTGCTTCACAAAAGTGTAGTTGTGTTCCTTCGACTTAAGGAATTAAGCGATGTGAAAGTAGTGTATACGATAACCCATATGAATTTTACTTTAGATTTGCTTGTTAACTGAATTAAGTAAGTGATTTTTCCAAAGAAGTTTGCGCACTTTAATATGAACTATCAGTAATGCATATCATCAAGCAATTATACGAAAACAAAGATTTACCTTGTATTACTAGTTTTAAAGATTACCAGACTATGATAACTATCACTCCTTTAACTTTCAAAGAGTTAATGGGATTTTTGACTATGCTTATAGTAATAGTTACGTTCATAGCATCATGTGAAAGTATTATAAAACAAAATGAAAGATAATAGCTAAATTTCTATCAGCGCATAGCATGACATTCTTTCTTCTTCAAAACTAAATTCTTTAAAAAATTAATTTTTATTAACCTATTTTTTCCTTAAACCAATTAACTCTCTTCTTATTAATATTCATTTACTTAAATCCTAATCAAATATACAAAAGTTAATAGCTTAATTTACTAATAAGTCTGCTTCTAGAATTTTTCTTATATATAGTAAATTAAATATTTTAGATAGAGTTAGCTGCTAGAACTTAAAGTATTGTTATTTAAATAAAGAGGATATATTACTGTAAGCTACCTATTAATTTTATAATTAAAGCTGATATGCTAAAATTATATTTCATGACCAACTAATTAATTAATTTCTTTAAAACTGACTAAAAATCTATTAATTAAGTACTATTATTATACTCAGTGGAACAATGCTAGCAATGTTTATATTAAATCCTTATATTCCAAGCTTATATAAGAATCTAAGTCATTATTATGATAAAATTACTTAGAGCAATTAATATAAATCTAATCTCTAGTTATCTAGTCAACTAAGATATTATGAGAAGTTTATAGCTTAATTATGTATTAATAAAGCAATCGTTTATTAGTTATAGATAAGCTAGATAAATAATCATTAAAGCTTTATAGGCAAATTTGGTATTAAAGCATTTATAATAAAAAGTTAAGTTATAGTTAAGATCTTATTATATATAGTGATGGAGAATAAGAATTTAGCTTGCTTATAATATCAATATAGTAAGGGAATTATTAATTATAGTCTTAAAATAGTGTTTAGTTGAATTAATACTCAAATGATTCTTACATTAATAAATTAGATTTTAGATATTATTTCTTTCTAGTTTTGCTATTAAGTCTATAACTATGAATTTAAGTATCTTATATTTTCAATTTATATGCTTATTAACTTAATTATATTTAGTAGAGATAGAAGTAGATTAGTTTAGAGAACTATAATTGAAAGCAGAATGATTAATGATTTGTTAATGATAAAATAAAAGGTTAGAAATCATCCTCTTTATCCTAATTATAGAAATTGTAATTATGTTGCTTTACTTTCTTCCACCAACAACAATTTTTAAACTTTTTCCCAGATCCGCATTCACAAGGTTTATTCCTTTTTCTTTCATCTTTAACTTGTTTATCTTTTGTGCTTTCTTTTTGTTCTTCAACTTAATTCAATTCTTCAGGCCTACCTCTAAAGTTATTCCTTAGTTAGCCTTCTATCTAATCTTAAGTAGTAGTACCAAGAATATTCTAAAACCCCTCATTAAAGATACTATAAGCAGACATTCCCTCTCTCTTTCCCAGGTTCTTGAAAATTAAATAGATACTCATAGAAATAATTCATCTAAATAGTGATGCTTACACAATAAGAAAACCATTCTAATAAAACAAGTAAAAAGTAAGCATAGCTACAAAAATCTAGAATTTCATTTCCCTTACTCTGGAACTAAGCATTATGCTATTTAATTTTAATAAGCTTAACTTCAAAGAATATAATAGGTTTTAAATAATATATCAGTACCTAATATTATCTTTAAATCCCATTTCAAACTTATCTATTCACTCTATGCAATATACACTCTATTAGAAAGCTATAGCTTCGTAAAAATAAACTATTGGCTTTTAACAATTAGTAAGAGCTTTATAATAAAGTCAAATTTGCTCTAATAGTTATGATTTTGATAAAATCTGGAAGTTATAAAAGCAAAAGAATCTAAAACTTAATAATCACATTTGGAAGTACAAGTTAATGCTTTTAGCTTATTTAAATAAATTAATACTAACTGAAGATTAAAAGCTTTAAGAATTGCTTATCTTTAAGCAAATTTATCTAAGTTTATTTAAAAAAAGATATTAATTAATAGTTAAAGCTTTAAAAATTTCATACTTGTATTATATATTATAAATTTTTGCTTTTATTGATTGATTATTTTATTTATGGCTATCATTTAGAAAACTCTGAGAAATAAAAAATATTATTTTGAGCATTTTTGTTCTTATGATTTTAGACTGATGATACCAGAATTGTGAAGGAAAAGAGAATAAAATAAAAAAATGAAATTTCAAATATAAAAATTACCTATTAAATAAGACTTTCTGTTAAGCATGCTTGATCTACTTGATCTCTTAATTTTATTTATTTTTATATAAATTGAATTACTTAAAGTCTATTAAAATCTTCTCTATGTAAATATATTTTTCTCTATAAGGTTAAATTTAATTTTAAGAATTAAGCAAAACTGGAATATTTATTCTATTAATATTACTATATCTTCTAAACTTTTGCTAGCATTAAATAATTTTCTATTGAGAGATTATCTTGATTAAGATGCAAAAATATTAGGAAAGCAAAAATATGAATATTTTATAATAATAATATTAATTTGAGTTTTCCGTTTTAGGGATTTCCAACCCCGTCAGGAATACAGCAGTTCATGCTCCCTGCTGTTGAATATAAAAATTCGGGTAGCCCAATTTTAGCGAGATTGGGAACTCAGATTTTTCCAGGTTTTCCCTCCTTTAACTTGCCTTTATTCCATCTTGATCTTGTATATTGAACCATCCGGGTTGCAATACCTTCTTTTCATTCTTGCTTCTTCTTTTTTCTTCTTTTGTTGTTCTTTTATCCAATAGTTTCTCATTTCTATTAGAATTTCTAACACTTCCGATAAAAATGTCATACGCTTCCACAGCAGAAACATTTCTTTGTTATTTTGAATTATTTTCCTTTATTTGTTTGCTCTTTCTAGGCTTCGATTTCCATTTGTATAGCTCCTGTTTCGCTTTACTCTTTCTTAAAAGTTTACAATTTCTCTTCTACTTTTCCGAGTCTGTTATCCAGTTCAGTCTGTTTCTAAAGCTAATTTTAGGTTCGTTAGTCTGACTTTGTGAGATATTCCAAAAAGTGTTAAGATCTCTTTCCTAGGACATAAGTCTTGACTCAATTCCTTCTGCTAGGTCTAGCTTTGCCATCAGTCTATCATTGTCCTTCTTCAGTCTCTTGACCTCTTCCTGGAGGTTCAGTACTACTTTGATGAGCTACTCCATGCTCATCTGGCCAGAAGGGTTGAACTCTGATACCTCCTGGTGGAGAACAGACTTCATCTGTTTCCTCGGTTTCTCGCTTGAGGTTGAAGTTTCCGTGTGTATATTCTTCAAGGTTGATTTTGTTCGATTTGTTAGATTCCAAGTTGTTAGTTCAGTTTGTTAAGGTTGTGATAGAGAAGATTGTTAAGATTATTAAGACTTGGCTTCTTGCTTCCTCCCTTCATTTTTGGCTTAGGAAGAGGTGGTATAGAAGCCTGACTTGAAACCTTCAACCATTTTTTTATATGAATAGTTTATCGTTTGAAAATTAATATTACTTAATTATATTAATAATTATGAATGTCTGCTTACTATGTGAGGAATTATGGTAGAAATATTTAAAATTGCCTTTTTATATCTATGTTTCTTAGGGAGGTCTCTGGTTGGATCCAAAATCTTGAAGGGAATATATCTAGAGATTGCCCAGCCTTGGAAGAAGCTTGAAAATGTTGATCAAAGAGTATATATTCAATATATATAGCGGTTTCTGTTTGCAGAAATTGATCAGCAGAATATCCCTGTTTAAATCTGTCAAGAGGCCATTCAGAAAACGCAGCACGTCAAGAGTTAAGAAGTCCTAAAATTCTAAAAATTAAAATTATATGATAAAATAAAAGTATTTCAATAACTAAGCTAAGCAAATTATTTTTAATTGCTTTTATACTATAATTATTTGAATGCTTTATAACTATAAATTCTTCTTTTAAGAAATGAAACTTATTTCTTTACTTTCTTTACAATTTTTGTATTTAAAAATGTTTTTTAAGTATATTGTATTAATTCATTCAATCCTTTTATCAAATTATATAGTAATAAGGCCTTTGAATATTTGATCATTCTATGCTTATAAATAGTATAGTTTCTGGATATTATACATAGGAAGTACTTTTTAAATTAAGGAATTCCTCATATTCAAATTTATTCAAACAACTTCAAACAAAACTCAATTGCATTTTCTTCTGTCTAATCATATAAATAGTTTATCTTCTTATAAACTCTAATATATCATATCAATTCAAAGGGAATACAAATCAAAACAACAATAAGTAAAACTTAACTATTAGACATTTTTATAGATTATAGGCATATAGATCCTATTATACAACATACTAAAATAAGAAAAAGCAAGAAATAATCTGAATATGATCAATAATGGGATTATTAATTTGAGCTATTAATCATATAATTTAATATGAACCTTTAATAAATTAAATAAAGCCTTGTATGCTTTAACTTAAATTCTCCAATATCGGTTTCATTAATTTTTATTATCCCAATGATGCTTTTATAAAAGCCATTTTAACCCAGAACTTTCATATAATCGTTTCAGTTGAGTAATTTTCACCCTAAATCTTCTATAGTTTGTCAAAAAAGGAGAAGACTGTGGAAGTTTAATGCTGATAGTTTCTCTAATGCTAAATAAAGACTTTTTATTTAATAAATTCTAAGTATTATTATAATTAAAATGCCTATTTTCCTAAATGAAAAATAGATAAAACTTTAAATATAAAACAGCTAACTGGACTATACATTAGTAAGCATTAGACTCTAACTTTAATTAGTTACATATGATTGCAATTATAGTTTAGTCTTATTCAAGACAAAAGAAAGTAATCGTTTATTATATTTTACTCAAAAGCAACTAAGCTGTTTAAATATTTTCTTTAATCATAAAATGCATCAATATTTATTAGAAATTTCCAGTATGCAAGTATGTAAAAAATAACGAACCAAGCAAACAATAAAAAAAGTAGTTATTGCTAAGAAATCATTCAAATCAAATTAAGTAAATCAGCAACATATTAAAAAGTAGATTAAGGCTTTTTAACTTAGAGCTAGAAATTAAACTATTTGCACAGAAAGAAATAAATAAAAATAATAGCTCTAATTAGCTAAACTATCAAATTAAGTAGATATTTAGATCATTTTTTATTATAATTATTCTTTTAAAGTTGCTAAAATAGTACAATAGGTTCTTTTATTTTCCTTCAAAGAAACTTTAAAAATTAAAATCTTTTTCAATTCATTTAAAAATATAATGATTAAAAGTAAATTTTTAACTACAAGAACAGTTAAAATATAATTAGTTTTTAAATATCTCAGGAGATATGGAAGCATTAATACAAACGATTAAATAAGCAGTTCTATTTAAATTAAGTACCTTTTAAACTTAATTTTCGTTCTCAATCCTCATTTTAATATCATATTCATGATTTTAATTCTAAATAGACATATGCTTCTAGTAATAAATTAAATGCGAAGCTTAGTAATAATTTTTGTAGATTATGCAAATTAAAACGATCTTTTTACATTAAAGTTCATAAATTAAATTATAAGAATTAAGGATAAAAAGTTAAATAGTAAAATAGAAAGTCTGAGTAAAATATTTAAGGTTATTATAGTATTATAGTAGTTAAACTTTCTTAAAGAAGGAAACTCTCTCTTATCTCAAAAATAAATAATTAGATATGCGAAAAATTTAATAATAAGTCTTAATTTTAATATCAAATGAAATGAATAACCATATCTTAAGAAGATATGGATGATCTTTTAGAAGGTTTAATTAGTAAACGGAATATAAAAATTAGATGGTATCTATTAATTATTCTACTAACCTTATTTAAAAATAAAAGTAAATGTCTAGCACTTTTAACTAAATAATAATACTAGAGCCTGGAATAAAATTTTGAGTTAAAATGAGTAAATAATTGAATTTAAAAAAACGTAAGAGTATGAAATAAGAATAGTCAGAGTATTTCCTATTTAACTTTAATTGATTAATTATCTTTCATTTGTGTATGCTTAGACATAATATATTCATTTCCTAGTTTTCGTAAAATTAAAAAATTAAATAGTAAAAATTTATTAGATTTTAGATAATTTTTTTCAATTGAGCAAAATAAAATATATGTGCCTTCGAAAATTATTTAACTAAAGATTATATAAAGAGCCTCTGCTGATTTTTCATAGATTTATAATTTCTTCTTTAAAGATAAAAATGCAATAGAATATAAAAAATCCTTAAGTTAAAAAGAAATTAGTTTTAGTTAATAAAAGGAATAAATGCCTTAAATCATAATAAATGCATGGATTAATAAGCTAATAATTGATTCTAGTAATAAAATAAAATTTAAATTAATATTACTATATAAAGCTTGAAAAAGTGAACAAAGCTGGTACTTATTTCAATTTCTTTTTTCTAGTTTTACAATTATACAATTAATTTCAGTAAACATGAGAACAAAGGATATAAAGCTAATACAATTTTTTCAATGCTATTATTTAGATAAGACTAAATATAATTCATAATAAGCTTGACTAACTTCTTAATATATCTTAGATTTTTAAGATAGAAATGAAGATTAATGTGAGTTTATTTAATTAGATAAACAGTCTGCTATTCATTTATTTCCATAGGATTTGAATTAGCATTATTCTTATAAATCAACTAATTTAAAAAGATTATTAATTGAGTCTAGCATCTGAGAGTTAGCTTTAAATGATGTTCAAATTAAGTTAAAGCAACTAAATTAAAAAAGCAATAGATAATATAAGTTCGCTATGAGTATTTGAAGGTAAGGTGTTGTTAATAAATCTTGGATTTAATTTGATTTAAAAATAGAAAAATTAAACTTATTGTATGTATCTTAGGAACTAAAAGGCCTATTAAACTAGTTTATTAATAGATTAATAAATATTAAAAATGAAAGTTGTCTTGAAAAATCTCCTTTGCTTTTTTTTGCTTGGAGCTTCTTTACTTTCTTTTCATTTTATATAATCCGGAATTTTTCAAGGTAATAAAAAAAGCTAATAAAAGGATTTATTTTAGTAAAGTTAAAAAATTAAAGAGTACAAATTCTCTCGGAAAGCTTATTATAGAAACTAAGACGAAAAGGCTTAAGAAGATCAGTAGAAACTAATAAATCATACGAATTTTGAAGAATTAAGCAGATAGTTAAATATTTAGCTTAACTTGCACTAATTTAACTTTTAGGAAAATATCACTCGTCCTAGTTAAATTCTAGAACTGTTTGATAATTTTTCGTTTTGCACACCAATTAATTCTAAATAAATTTGAATTAATTCCCCTTTTCCTAAAAAGCGCTATGTGGCTCTTTCAGCAACATCAGGAAAATTTTCCAATTTAATGCCATATACTGGAATAATTTTTTAAATGTGTGGATTTGAACCAATTTTTTTTATGTAAGGATATAAAGAGGAATGAAACGATTCCATATCGTAGAAAACATTAAATTTCTGAAAAAAATATAGATTTTAACTTAGGAATTTTAGCATAATTTAGAATTCTGCCAAGAACGAAAATGATTCTTTAAGAATATCTTCTTGAGCTTAAAATTAGAGACTTTGAATTCCTTTATTTTTTAATCCAGATGATTATCTTATTTAAAATGACATAGACGTAGTATCATTTAAATGCGAACTGTTCTATAAGCATAATATTGATCAGTATAAATTTTTCCATGTATGAAGTACATTTTACAAGAAGAGATCATTTACATTCAAAAAAAAGTTGATATACCATAGACTATTATATGCTCTTATTTAGTATTATGCAAAAGACTTTGTTCATATCTTTTTGAATGCAACAGATAAATATAATTGAACAGATCAAGAAAAAAGAAATTTTATTTAAAAGCAAATGGAAGAAATATTTGAAGGAGAAGATTGATTAGGCTACGATGAGTTGCTTATTTCTTCATTTACATAAGAATGACTAAAGTGATAATAAAACAAGACATGGTTATATGAAAAATACAAATATTTTAAAATGAAACCAACAGAATAACTTCTTTTTAAAGGAATTGAAAAAAAACCTAATTGAGGTTGAAGGCATTTTTATACTTCCATTAGATCTTTATGCTTCAGATATTTAAGAGAAAAAAATTGATCTACTATTGTGAGATTTTTTCACAATTGTGAAATTTTTCATTTCCACTTTTTATCTTATGAAGATTGAAATCCCTAAATTGATTTACCATGAATATTTACAATTAAATTAGGATGCAACTTTAGAGAAGAACTTCTAATTTTAGCCAAACATTCAGTCGAAGTTTCGCCTTATGCAGAATAATGGAAAGATATTCTATAGTATTTATAGCAAAAATGAACATAAAAAAACTAAAAGATAGTAAATTTTAGAAAAACTAAATTATTTTATATCCTTTTTTAAAGATTAACTCTATTATTAAATTGAGCAAAAATCAAAAGAATATAAAACCTATTGTAGAAAGGTGAAGATTAAATAGCTATTTTAATATTATTAATCTTTATTGTTATATATATGTGATAAGCATTTTAATATGACAAGTTTACTTTTTCATATTTAGTGCCTCATTCTTTTAAGTTTATTTCTCTTTTTAACACTTATTCTTGATTCTGGAAATGATATAATTGAATAATATTATAAATAATAATAATTGAAAAAATGGTGGGAGCTGAGAATGACCTTCGTGACAACACTTTCTGGTTTTATGGCTAGGAACAAGTTCTTTTCCTGTCGCTGGGAAAGTCCCTGGTCAGAGTCATTTTCTGAATGGAACGCTGTCTTTGAGATTGAAAAATATTAATTTTAGTGATAAAAAGAGTGATTTTAGGAGAATAGAGAGAGATTAAAGATACCTGAATAAAATTTCCTAAATAATCAAGAGAATTTAGGGCTAAAATTGATTTATCCAATTCAATTTGTATTATTCTGAATTAAAGGGTTATTAATATGAAAAAGCAGATCATAAAATATCAAGTAATTAATGAGAGATAATTTAAATAAAGCGTAAATTTAATTTCGACTATTAAAAATAAAAATAAAAATAATAATTAACTTTATAAAATAATTGAAATTCTTTTAAATATAAGAGCAATATAGATTTAGTTAACTTATTTATATATTTTTAATTCATTAATTTTTAGGATCAAAAGAGATAAATCATTAAATAAATAAGTTTTATTAGAAGAAGCAGATTTTATCAATATATATTAAAGGAATGACAAAATGTCTAGCTAAATTTTGACTTCTTAGGATTTTCAACCTTTTTCAATATCATTTATATCATGATTCCATTTTGCTTCTATTTTATTCGTTAATGATTAATATTCTTCTTCCATCTGATTGGAGATTAATTCATTTCCTATCTTTTTTATAGCCTTTTTTTATTTATACCGCCTTATGAGTAATCTTCAAGCTTTTTGAAGCTTACCTTTTGAATAATTTAAAGTTTAGGAGCATATTATAAGAAATTAAGAAGAATAGTTACATAAGCATCTCTTAATCTTTTATCATTGCTTTGGTTTTGAAAAAATGTAATTTTAAGGATTTAAATGACTTATCTATTTTTATTTTTTTAATTTCTATTTTAAGTATTTTAATTATAATTGAAACTTTCTCATCAAGAAAAATAAGAAAAATTGCTAAAAGGTATAAAAATTAAATTTTAACTCAAATAAAAAAAAAACTTTGATTAAAGTGCACGTTGTACCTTAATGATGAGCAGCACTATAAGAAGTTAATTTTTAAGTCTTTTAATTCCCAATATTCCCTTTGTATCTTCTCTTCAAATTGTATGCGAGTTTGCGGTTCCAATTCTACAAAGCACAGAACGCCAACAGGCAATTACAGGTAAATTTACAACTCATGATGAAGGGATTAGTCTTGTCCAACACTTAGAAGGTTTGCTTCTGAGTCAGTTCATCTTTGGGAAATTCTTCTCGTAACCTTTAGAGACAAAATCCATCTATTTAAGCTAAATTATTAATAAAGATAATTTTTGCTTAATTGCTAACTGAATTATATCACTTTGTTTATTACAATTATGGATTATATTATAAATATTTAGGTTAAAAATGACAATAACTATTTTATATTTTATAAGCATATTATTTAATTTAAAAAAGTTAAAAAGTTGAAAAGCTTTTTTAAAACCTTAGTAGTCAGCTATCTGACCTATTCTATCAGCTTTTCTCCATTAGTTTGTCATGAATTCCTACTAAGCTTAGTTAGGTGGTATAGCACTTCATTAATACACCATCCTTTAATATTCTGAATAGTTTTAGTCTTGCATGCAGCGTTCCTAATTATTTCTCCAAGGATTAAGATTTGAATTAAAGAATTTTTTCTATAAATTTTTCCGCTTTATGTTGGATATATCCTAAATAGTTTTTTAAAAATATCCTATTTATTCTTTCTTTAAATTTCGCTTAGTTAGTAACAGTATTTTTATTGGAGTTATTTATTGCACACGTAATACTTTATTCTATTTTAAACTATTATTCCTGTAACACTTATTTAATTTAAATTTACTAGTTACTTTAAATAAAAGCTTACTGTTTATTTTTATTTGAGGCTTCATTTTCTATTTTCATTGGATCTGATTAATTCTGTTAAAATAAAAATGGCATTACTTGAATTTATTATTAAATTTAAAGAATTCTTTGTTCTAGTTTGTTTTCTAATTTCTTATGATGATTAATATTGTTTCTCAAGCAAAGAAGTTATTAATTTTTCTAAGTTTTCTACTTTATATTGAGGAAACTACTTTTGAACATAAACTCTTTTAATTACTTAGATAATATTTCTATTTGAGTTTCTGTCGGAAGTTTTTTTGATTTTGGATTTCCAAGTGGTTAACGTTTGTCATATCAATCATAATTCTCATTTTCACTCATCTTATCTATTTCGCTTTTTTATTTTTTCGAGAATTTTCCTGTTTAAATATTTGATCAAAGTTCTGTTATTTCTTTGAAATCATTTTATATTGTGTTAATAAAATTGAAATTTTATAATATAGTCAAATGACTAGTGAATTCTAAATTTCATAAACTCTATTTCTCAAGCAAACTTAACAAGCATTAGCAATAGAGAGCATTAAATAATTCCTGAAATATTCCATAAACGTTTATAACTTAAAATATGATAAAAGATTTCTTATTATTTCAAAGCATAATATACATTATTGCAATTTAAGTTTAGACCTAAATATTCAATTATTTAAAGTATAATGTTTT
The DNA here is from genome assembly GCA_946699065.1 of Loxodes magnus. Taxonomy (NCBI): domain Eukaryota; phylum Ciliophora; class Karyorelictea; order Loxodida; family Loxodidae; genus Loxodes; species Loxodes magnus. Next base: position 35,659 of record CAMPDV010000196.1, on the reverse strand, counting down.
CAAACGACTATCAAGTTCTCTCTTTTTCTTAGACGGATTTTATTATAGTCAGTTTAATGGTCTTTAATTAACTTATTCTGAACTATTTTAATTTTTTAATGCATCATCATAGTTTTAAACATTTCAAAACGTTTCTTTTATATATTTTAAAAAAAATGAATTTATGATTTTATGAATTAGCTTTCGAGAAATTCTTGCATTTATAGACTTTAACCTTTTAAAATTAATATCTTTCTATCCTTCTCTATAAAAGCATAAACTTCAATATTGAATTTTATGTTATTTTATTTCAACTGAAATTATTCTAATTATAAAAATATTATGATGGAGGTTACAATGCTTTAGCAGGTGGAATCTTCGCAGGATTCAAGCAGTGAATCGAGAAGTGAAGAAAAGGATAGATTCATCGGTTGTTGGCCAAGCTAAATACCCATAATCAATTATAGCTTCCTATGCTTTGGCTGATGCTCTGGACCTGTAACGGAGTGACCTTTAATTTTAACGATTATTTTTCTTGGTATCTGACTTGGGTCATAGACGAAGATTACCTTGGTAATCCTTAGAGAAGCAACCTACCATCACTCCATTTTTCAAGATGCACCCTCTTTAATATTATTGATCAGCTAAAATCAGGGTTAACCCATAATGGCAATGCTTCATTAAATTATTATGTTATGTTATCAAATCAAATCATTTTTGCTACAAGCATAAATTATAAAATGATTAAAGTTAATACAAAGCTTACTGAGCTTCTATTGAAAATTAAGCATTCTTAATTCATTTATAATATCTTTAATTATTATAAATCAGACATACTAAATACAAAGTAATATAGATTGCTGGATCCACTTAAATATTTTCAGTAGGATAATTGCTTTAAACTCATTTTTAAAGTATAAAAATTACATCTGAGTTAGGATTTTCTTTATAATGAATTTTTTTTAAAAGGTATATAATCTTTAAATGTTAAAGTATTTAAATGGAATGAAGAATCAATAAATCAAGACTCATTGAAGGATAAAAATAATTATCAAAATATAAATGTATACTCAATTTTTGCGATTTAGAATTTCAATTTATTTTTACTTTCAATCTTTATCTTGCAATCCATAAATTAATTGCACCCCATATTTGATTTTAGTCAAAATAGAATCTCTCAAGCAATTTGAAGTTTAATACACATATATTCCTTCATAAAATAGTAGTAGATAAAAATATACTTCAAGGCACTACAAATGCTGATAAAATCGTCTAGATGTAATCTCTTCAAAGTCTTGAATTTCATAGGGACTTATTTAAAATTTGTAAGTATAATTAAATTAAAATAATACTTCCACTATCTGATAATTTACTCTTAAAGAACTTTAATTTATTTTTTAACTTTTTTATATTTAAATGGAAGATAGGATAGTATGATGTAACTCATTATTTTATAATTTAGATTCTTTATAAAATTGAAAGATGGTTAAAAATTTCTACTATAATGCTAAAATTTCAATTATCTTTTATGCATTATTCTATACATTTATCCAATTTTCTTTGCACTCTTAATTTAAAAATGTAAGATATTATAAAACATTTGTTTCAGCTATAAAACTAAATGATAATAAAATTAATTTATCTTTCATCATTCTTCTTTATATTAACTATTTTTCTTTAATTTTCTCTTATTAAAGCAACCTGCTTTTTTATCCATATTCTTAGTTCTTTATTTGCTGCAACTACTATTTTATACTAACGTACTTACTACTATTTAATCCTTTTTCAATTATCATTATGTCAGTATAAATTTAATTATTTTTAATATTTCTTCAAATAATGCTTATCTAATTTAAAAAATGGCAGAAGGTCTCAAGAAGGGTTTTTTTTCCAGCTCCATAGAAAAAGGAAAGAAAACCAGAGACTTCTAATTCTTCTTCTACCATGTCTTCTTTAATAACATTATAATTTTCTTAGGCTTTTTAACACCCAAAATTTGAAAAATAAAGATAAACCTAAATTGAAGAAGAAATTAAATCAACAGAAACTGACTAAAGCAAGTGAGACTTTTAACTCCCATAGTCACGATCAAGCAACTACATGAAAAGTGTTACTAAAAGTAATGTAGAAATAGAAAAATGATGAATAGTTAATAATAGAATAACTTATGAAATCTATCCGTAACCTATAAAAAGAAGTTTAAATATTAAAGAAAGAATACCAAAAATTATCATAGAAAAGTTAAAACAATGAAGAAAGATTAATGAAACAGGAAATCGAAGTGAAACTTTTGGGAGGAAAAAGAATTTAACCTTAAACCTTAGCTGAAAATAAAATGGAAATAGAATAATAGAACCCATAGAGATAACTCCTCCCAGAAGGATCGTCAATCTGTGCTACCTTGCAAATCAAGATTCCACACATACAAGAGATGCAAGATATATTTGGATAAACAGAGAAGAAACAGTGAAGAGATTTGGAGAGAACTATCAAGAATTTATGTAGACAAGGATGGAAGAATATTTAGAAGGAGGCTTTTTCAAGGGAGTGCCAGAACTCAAAAAAAACTGGGAGTCCCGAACTTTTATTTTAAACCTCAAGGAACGAACTCTGGGAGTATGTATTGAAGGGGTTTAAAATCCCCGGAGATACGAACACTTTAATTTAGTATATTATTATTATTATGATATTTATCTATTAATCTTAAAAGTACTTCCTTCAATCCTTAGTCATAATAATAATAGAAAATAATTATTTTAATGTTATACGTTTGCCTTGCTTTATCTTATAAGTACAGATTCTATGTACTTTTACTTTTATTATTATCTTTTTCTTCATTCTTATATGTATCTTCACTTCAATTGGCCCATTATTCCATTATATCGTGTGAGTCTACTATTTGTACTTGGATATTCACTTTAAGTTTCCTCCATACTCCCTTTACGTTCACTTATAATTTATTTTTTAATTTCACTCTTTTTGAACTTGAATGTCTTTAGTCAAGTAAGTCTTCACTTACTCAAGAGGAAATTTTGTATGATTACTTAATAAGAAGCATAATAGTTGGTTCCTCTATGTATCTGACTTTTTTTCTAAACCCTTCTGTCCGATTTGACCAGCTCAAAAGAAAGGAGCTGAAGTCTTTCATTCTTAATATCAATACTTTAAAATAACTACCTATAAAATACACATCATTCAATCAAATAAATCTAAAAATACAAAAAATGTTTAATTTTTCAATTTTGAAAATAATATCTTCGAAGCTTCACTCTTCTAATTTAAAAGTAGGCAACTGTGAAACTTATTAATAAACAATTAAAAAAGTTTAAATTACTTTCGTTATTTAACTAATTTGATTATAGAAAAGTCTTTATAAAATTAAAGAAAAACGAAATTTTTATAATTGAATAAATTAAAAAAATATAGGTATTCATAATAATTATAAAGCATTGATTCTCACTGTTTTCATTCTTATTTATTTAAACATCTTAAATTACAAAATTTAATTTAAGCTTATTCATAAAATTAGAAATACTTCATTCTACGTTTTTAAATCTTTAAATTAACTTCGTCTATGAATAAAAGTAACTAGCATTAAGATACTGATTCTATTTTTAATTTAATTGAGATGTCTATTCAAATATTAAAATAGTTTGCTAATTTCTTTAAGTTTCATAAATTGCTAATTGCATTTTTTAAACGATTGCTTTATCCTTTTTCCAATCTAATCTAACATTTTCCTTTTTCTTAGAATTATCTCTATTAATTAATGAAGGTATTTAAAGTAAAAAACTTTGTTTATTTTCCTTTTTTAATAATAAGGAAGATGGTTGAATCTAATAGATGCAACTCATGCTTTTGCTATTTTTACAATAAAAATGCAATTCCTGTAACTCTTTCTTGTGGACATCAAGTATGCCAAATTTGCGCTTTAGAAGAACACTAAAAAGGCGATTTTAATCAGTGTCAAAAAAGAAAATGCAAAAAAATTAAAATCATTAATCCTCAAAATGTTTAAGACGTGAAAAATGAAGCATAGGAAGGATAAAAGGATTAGAAATTACACCATATTGAAGAAAGCAAAATTGAGATAGCTTTATAAAGAAAAAAATTGCATAAAGAATAGTTAAAAATTAATATTCTAACTTAAAATGAAGAAGAAATAAACTTAGTAATTGAGAAAGGATATACACTTGAATAGCTGAAGCAAAAAATAGAAAAGCAAGAAGGAATTAATCCTGATTTTTATGAACTTTACAGAGGAGAAGAAAAATTAGAAAAATAATATAAAATAGATAAAGTGGAGAATGAAGACAAAATTTAGTTTAACCTGAGATTGAATGATTGTAAATGAATAATAGCTTTAGGATGTGAGAAAACAAGATTTTTTATAGCAGGTAATAGATAAAATTAGAAAGTAATAAATAAAGTAAATAGTTTTTGCGAAAATTAGAGAATAATATGGTATAAATAGTAACCATAGAATGTTAAGCTTTGATTCTAAATAGAAAGTATCAAATAATCGAATAAAAAAGATGGCAATATTATTTAAAGAAGAAGATAAAAATGAGTTTAAGAAAAGTTATAATTAAATATGAAGGAGGTAAATTTTAAAAAAGCATGTACAATTTAAAAAGAAGTGAGTAATACTTAAAAAATTAGAAAGTAATAGCTTTATTAAAGAATGTAATAATCTAAATTACAGACTGTAAGGAAATAAATAAAAAGGAAGTAAAAAATAAAGCAAGATTGTAAAATTTAATGAAGATAGTAAAGTTATAAAAAAGATGGTAAAATAGTAAATAAGAAAGTAATTTTTTTAAATATAGTAAGTAATAAAATAAAAAAGGAGGTAAAGCATAAAAAAGAGGGTAAACATTAAAATAGAATGTAAGGTATAGTAAATGATTATAGACTGTAAGATTATTTAAATATATATAGATGGTGATATATTTAAAAATTTATAGGGAGTAAAATAGTTAAAACAATTAAAGCATGTAAGATTTTTAAGGCTTTTATAGACTGTTAATATTTTAAATCCTATAGAATGTTAAAAATTTAAAATTTTTTATAGAATGTAAATATTTTAAATTTTATAGGATGTAACTATTTCAAGATTTTATAGAATGTACTATATTTAAAGTTTTATAGCATGTAAATATTTCAAATTTTTATAGAATGTAAAAATTAAAAAATTTATAGATGGTTAGATATTTTTAAAGTCATAGAATGTAAGAATTTTGATTAATTATAGGGGGTACAATGCTTTAATTTTTTTGAGATTGCAAGATTTTTTTAATTATTTTAGGTTGTAAGCAATTTAAAAATTTTTAGCATGTAAGATCCTTTAAAAATTAAAGATAGTAAGAGACTTTAATAAATGAAGGAAGTGATATATTTAAAATATTTATAGTCTGTTAGATATTTTAAATATTTATAGAGGGTAATATATTTTAAATATTTATAGACTGTAACTTATTTGACCATTTATAGACTGCAAGATAATTTAAATTTTTAAAGACAGTAAGAAGTTTTAAAAAATTATAGTGAGTAGGATATTTAAATATTTATAGCATGCTAGATATTTTAAAATTTTTAGAATGTTAGATGTTTAAATGCTTTAGACTGTAATTTACTTTAAATTTTAAGCATGCAAGATATTTAAAATTATTATAGACAGTAAGATATTTTAAAGATTAATAGTATGTAAATCTTTTAAACTATATAGTGTGTAAGTTATTTCAGATATTTATAGAATGTGAGACATTTTAAGCTTAAATAGATGGTAAGATATATTAATATTTATAGTTGGTAAGCAGGTTTAAATATTAATAGAGGGTATAATGATTTATATTTATAAAGATAGTAAAGATTTAACTAATTACAGTGAGTAAGATACTTCAAGAGTTTTAAGATGATAAGATTTATTAAATATTTTCAGACTGTAAGATTTGTTTATTCTTAAAGGATGTAAACAATATAAATATTTAAAAGTGAGTAAGCAACTTTTAATATTTATAGTGAGTAAGATACTTTAAATGTATATAGATGGTAAGATAGTTTAATATTTATAGATTGTAATACATTTTAAATCTTCTTAGGGGGTAATATTCTTTAAATATTTATAGATGGTATGATATTTTTAATATGTATAGAAGGTAAAGTATTTTATATTTTTATAGATGGTAAAGTCCTTTAATTGGTATAGAATTTAAGATATTTTAATTTTTTAGGGGGTAAGTAATTTTATGGATCATAGGTGGTATATAATTTAAATATTCTAAGATAGTAAAATATCTAATGTTATTTAAGCATGTAAAGCATTTAAAATGTTTATAGACAGTAAGAAATTATAATTATCATAGAAAGCATTCTTTCATTTTAGAAGGTATTAATTAAATTTAGGAGGTATATTCATAACATTAGGTATTTTATAATTTTTAGATTGTGAAATTTAATAACTAGATGGTTATTTAAAACTTTAGTTTGTATTTATTTATGAAAGTTTGTAATACTTAAATTTAGTCAGTAAATGAAATAATATAGAATGTATTTTTTTATTTTAGGGGGTAATAGTTTATCTTATTAGAAAGTAACGCTTTTACTTTTAGATAATTTATAACCTGAAGAATGTTACCGTAATTTTTAAGTAAAGCAGATTTTATAAATTCAGGTTGTTTTTTTTTACTTTTAGGATGTAACTTATTTTAAAATGTAAGATTTTTTTACAGTAGAGTGTATTTTTTGTACGAAGTTGAAATAGCAAGTACTTATTTTTTATTTTACTCTTATTTCTTATTTTATTTTCATAGTTTTTTTAAATATTAACTATGTATTTTTATTTGATAAAAAGGAATAAATTTTGATACTAAATTTATTCCTTTTTAGATAACTAAATTCTATATTTATTTAATAATAATATTAATTTTAAATTTTCCGTTTTAGGGATTTCCAACCCCGTCAGGAATACAGCAGTTCATGCTCCCTGCTGTTAAATATAAAAATTCGGGTCGCCCAATTTTAGCGAGATTGGGAACTCAGATTTTTCCAGGTTTTCCCTCCTTTAACTTGCCTTTATTCCATCTTGATCTTGTATATTGAACCATCCGGGTTGCAATACCTTCTTTTCATTCTTGCTTCTTCTTTTTTCTTCTTTTGTTGTTCTTTTATCCAATAGTTTCTCATTTCTATTAGAATTTCTAACACTTCCGATAAGAATGTCATACACTTCCACAACAGAAACATTTCTTTTTTATTTTTAATTATTTTCTTTGATTTGTTTGCTCTTCCTAGGCTTCGATTTCCATTTGTATAGCTCCTGTTTCGCTTTACTCTTTCTTAAAAGTTTACAATTTCTCTTCTACTTTTCCGAGTCTGTTATCCAGTTCAGTCTGTTTCTAAAGCTAATTTTAGGATTCGTTATTCTGACTTTGTGAGATATTCCAAAAGCCGTTAAGATCTCTTTCCTAGGACATAAGTCTTGATTCAATTCCTTCTGCTAGGTCTAGCTTTGCCATCAGTCTATCATTGTCCTTCTTCAATCTCTTGACCTCTTCAGGAGGTTCAGTACCACTTTGATGAGCTACTCCATGCTCATCTGGCCAGAAGGGTTGAACTCTGATACCTCCTGGTGGAGAACAGACTTCATCTATTTCCTCGGTTTCTCGCTTGAGGTTGAAGTTTCCGTGTGTATATTCTTCAAGGTTGGCTTTGTTCGATTTGTTAGATTCCAAGTTGTTAGTTCAGAGTTGGCTAAGGTTGTGATAGAGAAGATTGTTAAGATTATTAAGACTTAGTTTCTTGCTTCCTCCCTTCATTTTTGGCTTAGGAAGAGGTGGTATAGAAGCTTGACTTGAAACCTTCAACCATTTTTTTTATTACTAAATTCTATATTTATTAATTTTTTTCTTTTATAAATATTTATTCTTAAAATAATATTTAACAATAATATAGAAACAAACAATCAAAGTAGTTATACCTTTCATAGTTTCATCTCTGCTTGTTACTTATAAAATACAAATCGTTATTTTAAATTTTTTTTCCTCCTCTTAATGGCTTTTATATTCTAACCTTATCAATATTGAGAGCAATGAATCCTTTTACACTAAGAATATATTATTCATGCTAAATTTTATCTTTCCAATACCTCCCAAATTTTATTACAATTAGATCTATTAGATATTCCCAAAATTCCTCTCTTGCACTTTCTTGAAATCTTCCGCTAATTGTTCTCAATTCATTAGAGAAGTAAATTACTATTTAAATATGGAAATTAGAAACTTAAAAATTGATACCTCTATGCCATTTTTTATATTTCTGGAGACTTCTGATAGAATTGATTGATATATAAAAATAATTAGAAACTCTAGCATTTTTCAAATACAAATTCTTATTTTATAAGTTAAAAAAATGACTTACATTAGAGCACGAGCACCAAAAACCAATGAAAAATAACGCAAAAATCAAGAAATGTCATTAAACCAGGAAATGCGACCCTTCAATTTACAAAATGAGAAAACCTATGTTGCTCAACTTGCGCTAATGGTAGTTAACATTCAGGAGGATAAAAAAAGCTAAAACTTATTTATTAAACTTTGCATAGAAACATGAGGAGAAAGTCAAAAAATGCATCTGGAATTGAGAACAATTAACGCTAGATGAAATCTTCATATTCGGAAAGAATAAAACTGAGTTGAAACTCAGCTGAGTAAAAGCGTAAATAAGAAAGAAGATTAACTTCAACATAAAAATTAACTAAAAATATAACAAAGTAAGATCGGATTTGCGTAAAGGAGATTAAAAAGAAAAAAGTAAATTGAGAATATAATGCTGGATAAGAAATGCTACGATGATAAATTCTCCAAACACGCTATTACAAGCTGAAAGAAATAAAAAAATTTTAATTTATTATGAAAAAGATTATGAAAATGGCACCTAAGAAATAGACGTCTTTCGGCTCATTTAAAAAACAAGAATAATAATCTAACCTAACTGAATAAGAGCCGAAATAAATCTAAGAAATATAATCGAAGGAAGTTTACATTTAATCGGTGCAGCAAAGAGTATCAAATATCTAATACGAATTAAAATTACAAAGATAAAGGATAGAAAAATTGATTGAATAATTAGATCTATAATTCCCCTCTATAGAAGAATCACTAAGTAAAATCTAATCGTAAATAGTAATTAAATTGGAATAAATTGATAAATAATTTAATGAAGTCCCTCAAATATTCCAATTTCATTTTTCTAAATTTGAATATCAAATAAAGTAACATTAAGAAAAATAAGAATAATAACAAGTAATAATCTAAAAATAATTGGACTAGTAACCAAATATCTCAATGGAAATCGAATCGGAATTCTAATAATAAGAAACAGAGTAGATTAAATTCTATCAGAGAAAAATAAGGTGCTACATATGTTAAAGAAATCACTGCTGGAGAAATAGTTGAAAGAAACCAGAAATTGAAAGAACTAATAAGAATAAAATCCTAGAAGAACTATTTCGCTTTCGACCAACAAGGACAGGATAAATTTACAGAAAGAAATTCTACAAATCAAAAGCTAACGACTATAATAACAGGAGAAGGAACCTGAAGGACAATTGGATTTCGGGAAGGAGACAAGGATGGCGGATTAGTGAAGTCCTACGATATCCTTTAGTTTAGGAGAGAGCAGAAGAAAATGGAAGATATCTGTAAAGCACTCTCTAAGAACTATAAACTTTAATTTTTTTTAAATAAAACAAAGATTATGAGAATAATGAAAAAATAAACATAACAGAGATGAGTGATAAAAAAAAGCATTAAATATGAAGGAAAAAAACTGTAATTAAAAAAATTCAAATATTAACAAGTCATATAAGTACCAATTGTAAAAAGCATTTAAAATATTGAGTAACTTTTACTAGAATGATGAAAATTTATTCAAAATACAAAATCAAAGAAAAAGATAAAAATTAATTTTAGCTGATCTTCCAAAAAAAAAAATTTATTAATAAAAAATTGGAAAAAAGATATAAAAGCCTTCTAAAAACTGTTTGACAATATAAGATTTTTATAGCTGCAGATTAACTGCTGATAGAGCTATAATATATTAATCAAATTTTATTAAATTTTTCAAATGTTCGCAATATCAACATTTGATAGATTAATATGGTCACTTTACCCTAATAATGAAACAATTGGGTACATAACTGTAATAGTAAAATCAATATTTCAAAATGCTTTACCTTGATCACTACTACAATTGTAAGAGATAAATTTCCTTCTTTTTTATTGATATTCATTTTAATTATTTATAAAGCATACATGTGCTTTCTGATACCATTACACTTCCATTAAACATTTGCTAAGAAATCGAATTATAGTTATATTATGTTTTATCTCTTCCTATCACTTCACTGCAATAAGATCAATCCTTGTTATCAGTAGATATTCCAATAGCAATTTCATCTGAAGCTATAATTTTGAATAAAATTTCTTAAATTTTATTAGGTTATAAACTATAGCCCATATGCCACTCTCCCAACTATATTCAGTATTTCTAGCATAAAAAACTCAGCTTTGAATATAACATTTCTACTAAATTTATTTAGGTAAAAATTATATTAATTCTTATTGATAATTTCTATTCAAGTCGATTGTAGTTTTAAAGCTTTAGTTAAAGTTAGTCGATGAACTAAGTATTTTAAATCACTTAATTAATACAGCTATTTAAAGTTTAATGCATTTGATTAACCGTTCTAAGTTCATTCTAAATTAAAGGATTTTTACTTTGAGTTCTTATAATCTTTTAGTGAATATTCTGCTTCAATTAACTTTATAGTTAGGCTTTTAAATATTCCTGTCTAAGTATTATCTTTCTCTACAAAATTTTATATCATCATCTAAATAAAATTCATAATCTACTTTATTTAAGAAGACAAACTTGTGACGTATTTGATATAGAACTATTTTGCGCATTTTAGGTCTTATCAATCAAAATTATTTCATATCTCGTAGTTTACTGAAGATCTTATAGCTAAGTAATGTTTCGTTTCATCTCTTAATTATTTAATATTAGCTTTCAAAGTTCTTGCTTAGAATTATTAGCAGTAATATCCATTTCCCTTTAAGCTTAAAGTTTAGTTCTTTAAATTTGCTCCTAAAGGTTATTGATTTTTATCGCTTCACTAAATCTTTTAAAGAAATGTTTTCACTCTTTTTTTCTATTCAGATTGTAGCTTTTATATATCATCAAACTTTTAATTGATTTACTATTAGAATTTATTTAAATCAAACTTAGTTTAAATATTGTAATTCTCTAACTGCTCAATCCACTTTTACTATAACTCAGAATGATCCTAACTCAATAAGGATACCTTATAAGTATATGCTAGCAGCTTTTCACTAACTAGTTGTAGCTATCAATAGAAGTACTCTAACGGGACTAGAAGAATTAAAATATACGAAACTTAAATTTTTTTAACCTAGCTGAACCTAATCTTGGGAAAAGATATCAAAACAACTATCATGTTAGAAATGAGAGTCACTCTTCAGCAAAGAGTCCTTCAAATAAATACTTTTAAGAGAAAAGCTCATATTATAAGAACAAGAAAGTATATATTTGCCTTTGCATTTTAAAGGATTTAGTTTTATCTAAGTATTTATTTTTCTTATTTTCAACAAGAAAAATAGCCTCTTTATTGAAGTTATAATTAAGTTAATTATAGAAACTGCTTTTATAAAAAACTCTTTTTGGCTATAAACAGACAACTATAACTTAAATTATTATTATTAGCTTATTATAATTAGTTATAGGGATATTTTTTTTCTTTTGTGTAAAGGTTGATGAGATGATATATTTAAATTATAGGAAATGTGCTTACAGGTATATCTCATTATTTAAATTTGAAACTCTTGAGCTTTATTTTGATTAGTTTGAGTTATCTTAGTATGTATCTATACTATATTAGAATATTTTTGCTTTTCCTCCGTTTTTATCACTATTAATTTTTTAATTTCAAAAGAAATTACTTATCAACGTGGAGATCTTAGAGAAGACAATTATATTCTACTTTTGATGCAAATCTAATAACATTTCTTCATTTTTGATAACTCCATTCGTACAAGGAAAAATAAGTTTATTAAACATTTCTTATTGAAGAAAAAAGCCTTGAATATCAAGGTGAAGTCCAAAATAAGCTTAAATTTCTCAAGCATGTTATTAGTAAAAGTATTTAAAGACTTAAACTTTCCCTTTCTCTATTTTAAGATTCTTCATTAGGCTTGTCTAAAATTATTTTTATACTAGTAGTTTCTTTTTATTAAACCATTTGTAGCATACCTAATTATATTAAGTTTAATAAGCATGAAGCATAAAAAGAAGAGACAGAGAAATAAAGTAGGATAACTAAATGTAATTGAATGGATATAACAAATGGAATTAATCTGAAAGAATCATCACTAAATGCTGAGAAATATCTTAAACGCATTTATTTTGATTTAGAATCGAGTAAAAATAGAATGGGGATAATAATCCAACTTGCTTCTATGAAAGACATTCTTTTTAATTCACAACTATAATTAGAGGTATCTTTTTGAAACTCAGAAAAACATGGAAATAGATAAGGATAATAATTTAAAAATTAATATAACTAGATTAACTTTAAGAATTCCTAGTTAAATTTTGAATATATTTGCTTAAAGATAATTATAACTCTTCTTATTAGAATAGTTATAAAAATAAGTGGATTTGCTTATTAATTAAGTAACTATGCTTTAATTATAAAACATCAAAATTAGAAATAAAAGAGAAATATTCTTAGTTGAAGTAGATTGAAATATAATTTAAATAGTGATAAATAGGAAATTTGAAAGGATAAGCAGATAAAATAACTTTAGAATTAGCACATTTAAAAATTAACTATAAAAGGGTGATGTTTAGAATTGGTTATTAATTGTAGTGATTAGGAGATATTAAATTTTATTTTCTGCAACATCTTATAATTTAATTTATATGTAACTATCTAGCAGTTTACCTTTTATTTAAAATCAAGATAGTAGTTATAAAATTCTTATTAATAATGACATACAACATTTCACTCATTTAAATAGCTTCGAATTATTAAAAATTCATTTTTGAAGAAAGTTTATCTTTCAATTAAAAAAATGCTTTAGAAGAAAGGATAAACATTGGAATGTATTATTAAGTAAATAGAATATATAAAAGGAACTAGATTAAATAGTAAAGCAAGCTCTTATTAACTAAAGAATTTAGGCTAAATCTGCAGCTCTTTTAATAAAGTAGATGGCTTATTTATAGCATACATTACAGATTTTGGATTCATTTCCTTTGCTAACCTTACTAACTATATTTGGCTTTAGAAATGACTATGAAAGTAAGTATTTGTGGTTTAAAAGTTTATTTAATTGAAGTTAAGAGTTATAGAACTTATCTATTAATTATGGAAAAATAAATTAAATTTCGTTTTAAAAATCATTAAATGCATATCTTCTAGTCTTACAGAATACAACTCAGCCATGCTTAAGAGAGTTGAGAGACTAGGTAAGGCTTTTTTCTTATGATAAATAATCAATTTTCAGATCTCATTTGCTAGTATTTTTATTTAAATAATAAAGCTAGAAACCAACGAAATAAATGGGATAATAGCTTAGGTAGTCTTCTAAGTAGTCAAATCTAGTACGCATTTAGCTCATTAAAATTTAGCTTTAACTTAATAAGAGAAATCAAATGTAATCATACTGATATTTTATTTTTAATATCATTTTATATATATTCATCAAAAGTTAACAAAAGAGCATTGTTAAAAAGTAAAAACTTAATAAGTAAAGTCTTTTAATTAAATATAAGTCCTTTCTTTTCTGTATTCTCTAATTTAGCTAACATAATGCCTGACTTATATTAACTCTGAGGATTCTTCTAACTTTTCTTTAGCAACCTTTAAAATTTAGACCAAAATACATTTACAGACCAACAAATAAACAATTAATTTTCTTACTATTTAAATTTGGTTAATTGTAATTAAAGCTTACCATATGTATATACTTCCTAGTATACTTAAAATCAGATTTAAAAACATTAATTTAAATTTTTAAATTTATTCTATTTAATAATCTCATTTATAGGACAAGTTGAAAGTACATGAAATAGATATATAAAGTATTAGCTTATTTTTTAAAGTATTAATTAGTATTACTTTAAGTATTATAAAGCTAATTATCTCAATCTCTTTTATAATCAGATAAGTTGGTTATGTAACTTTCTAGATATCCTTATTAATATATCCTGCATATTAAAATATTATTCTAAACTAATTGTTTTATTTAATTATAATAAACCAACTTGATGAACTTTTAAATCACTTAGAATTATCAAAAATTTAATTTTTATATTTACTAAGTTTGACTAATAGAATCTGTTAAATCTAATAATAATTTAATAGAGTTGACTAGTTTATTATTAGCTAAATTTTATTATTACTTAATCATTTCCCTTAGCTTTAGAATTGTTAGCTACTTAAGCTTAAATTTTAAAACTGAAAATAGAGTTTTATCTATTTTGTATTTTATAAAAATGAACGAAAAGTGACTGTGTATGATTTGATTAGATTTGAAGTTAAGAGTTTAAGAATTGAATCATATCTTCAATTATTTTATTTAATTATTAAATGTTTGTATTTTTCATACTCAACCTACTCAAAGAAAATCTTCATCAGGATCAAGGTATCCTTCTTCTTCTTAAGGTTCCATTTTATCAAAATTTACTTCATATCTCAAAAATCCACAAATTCCTCCAAATCCCTTAACGAACTAAGATCCTTCTTAACTTCTATCAGTTACAAATTCTAACCTAGCACCATAATTCTTGTAGTTATCAATCAACCATTCAGTAAGAGCAAATCTTTCAATAATATTAAGCTCGCATTGGTTTGCCTCATCCTAGAAATGGTTCTTTTCTGTAGCTTATTATGGATTTAGTACTACAGTAGACTCTTCCTTTGTTACTGGATTCTTAAGTTTGAACCAAATAAAATCTAAATTTTCCCAAATAACAAGAGTTTCCACAGCTCCCATTTCAAGTGCTTTCATAGTGTCAGCCAGACCATAACAAATAGTGGCACTATTTTATGCTACTTCTTCGAATAATTTGGTAATTAGATTTTTCTCCTTAATGAATTTAACGTTCTAAAGTTAAGCTTGAGAAAGCTCTATTGCTTAGTTAAAGCCATTTTCTCCACCATAGTTTACATCAATAATAGTCACTATTTTTGCTCTAATCCTCTAATCTAAGTATTCGTTAGCAGCTAATTCATTTTTAAATTCAGCAGCTCCAGCCAATACAATACCTAGAACATTTACTCGCTCATTTTGAATAAAGCAATTTATTGCTATTTCTGCTACTTTTTTCAAGTAATTATGTCTTTTTTCCAGCCTAAGTCTTGCAAAACGAAGGGCAGATTAACCACCACGACCATGTTTTTTGGGTAGATCAACATCAAATTTGTGCAATATTTCTCTGGCGTTTCCTTATAAAGTTCCGAAAAGTGATCCGTTACCATCCATGATAATAAAGCCAAATTTATCTTGCTCTTATAGCATATCTCTTAGAGGCTAAGTATAAAATGTATTTTCGCACAGGAAAAAGGTAGTATTTATAGCTCTAAGTGGTTCCAAAACTTCGAGAATTTACTTTTCAGTTTTTTCATCCTCTCCAATGAATTTTCCACAGTAAAGAATGAGACCATTCGGAGGAATTTACTTAATTACACTTAGTTTTTGCTTGGTACTTATTATAGCATCTTGTACAGCTTTCTGAACAGCCCTTGATTTGATGTTTTATGCTCTTCCATGAGCATCTGTTAATTTCTAGTTGATGAGAGAAATTTGTTCTTTAGGAGGTACAATTAAAGAAATAAGACTAGTTCCATTACCCTTTGCTTTTTCTAGATATTCAATGAGACGTCTTAATTTCCATGCCTTAATAGTTTCATCCTATTCGATATCCATGCTTTTATATAATTTAATAATAAAGCTTTTAATTAAAGTTTATCAAATTAAAATAGAAATATATTTTGTTAGTTTCTTACATAAACTAATTATCAGATTCCATTGCTTAACTTCACCATTTACAATATTTCTCAGATTTTGATGCTTTCAAACTCTTGAAAAAATCTCCTTAGAACTATATAAATAATTTCATACTTTTTATTTATTTCTATTTTAACCAGAATATTTCAGATATTTTCTCAGTAACGAATAGAGTGACTTTAAGAGATCCTATCATTTTAAATAAATGACAGAGAATAAATAGGAAAAAGTTATAAATTTATGAAATAAAAAATAGGCTAAAATATAATAGAAGCTAACATTGATGAGACACTAAGTTTAAATGTCCTTCTTGTTATCCTTTATATTTATCTTTATTATTAGCTTTCTTATTTTAAATTCGAAGTTATTAACTATTAGCTCTAATAGTAGTTGAAGGCTTTGTGTGAAAACTAATAAAGATAATCAATTTTATATTTGAAACTAATTGAATATAAGAGATAGTGCAACTTGAGCAAACTAAAGTACTTGCTTAATATATCGGTTCATTTATAGGGCTATTAAATTTATAATGATGCACGATACTTATTGAGCAACAATAATTAGATTAAACTTAATACTAAAATATACAAATTTTAAGCATAAACAAATATAACTTTTATTAGAAAATAATGGATAATAAAGATTGCTTTAGCTAGTATTATAATAGCTACTTTGTTTAAAAAAGAAAGGAAATATGTGAGTGATTTATATAAATTAAAGCTTTAGATTTATTACAATTTAAATTCATAAATAATAAAATGTTTTAACTTATAAATTTATTATATATTATATATAAATCGCCATAGTTGTTCGAAGGTGAACAACAAGGGACGGCTTCAGAGGTTGGGGAAGCTAAGTACCCATAATCGACTTTATGTTCTTCCTCTGCTTTGGCTTGACCTCGAGACATCTGCTAGTTTGACATTCGGCACTTGCTTATTTTAATTTTTAATTCTGGAAATAAAAGGAGATTATTTTTGCGAGCTTCATCAGAGGTGGGGAATTTAAGTACCCATAATTGACACATGTCGTCCTCTGCTTTGGTGATGCAATGAGACGCAACCCTGTCATGTCCTTGAACCTCCAACAAGTATTAAAGACACAGTATTGAACATTTTTATCAGTACTTAATAATTATATCAGTATTGAACATTTTTATCAGTCTTAATAATTATATCAGTCATGTACTTAATAATTATATCAGTATTGAACATGATGCAATGAGACGCAACCCTGTCATGTCCTTGAACCTCCAGTATTGAACATTTTTATCAGTACTTAATAATTATATCAGTATTGAACATTTTTATCAGTACTTAATAATTATATCAGTATTGAACATTTTTATCAGTACTTAATAATTATATCAGTATTGAACATTTTTATCAGTACTTAATAATTATATCAGTATTGAACATTTTTATCAGTACTTAATAATTATATCAGTATTGAACATTTTTATCAGTACTTAATAATTATATCAGTTTGAACATTTTTATCAGTATCAGTATTGAACATTTTTATCAGTACTTAATAATTATATCAGTATTGAACAAGGTTTATCAGTATCTGATACTTTTATCAGTAGCAAACATTCTTGTCAGTATGAAACATATTTTAAAGAGCTGCGCACCAACGAGAGTGCTACGCGCTCTATAATCAAATTTATTTATTTATTTATTTATTTATTTATTTATATTAATAAATATTAACTAATATTGAAAATGCCTTAGATAATGCAGTAGTTTGATAGATGATGTGGAGGATTGCAATATCAGCAACGTTTTATCTTCTATTTCAGAATAATAAAGTTCTCAAATTTTTCCAATCTTCTGGTTCTTTCATTTCTTTAAATTTCTATTTTATTATTAATTTGATTAGACATTTTTTCAGTCTTAATTTCTTCAATAATAATTGGAATTTCCTTAATTTAGATGTCTTAGGATTAACACCATAATTATTGTTCTTGTGTTTAGACTTTGCTTTGAGCAAGTTATTTATATAAGTGGTCGTTTCTAAGGACAATTTGCTCAATGTCTGTCATTAGTTATTTTATTTATCCGAAAGAATGTAAATTACTTCATCATTTTTATAAGAATTTTCTTTATTTTATCAATTTATTCAGATACAGATCCATTTTCCTGCTCTATTATTAAATTTCTTTTCCTGGTTCTTTGTAATCTTTTTGCTTGATTCAATTTAGAAGATTCCGGTAACTTTTCTTTATCTCTTCTTATCTGGTAAATCTCCTAGCCTTTCTTTTTTAAATTTTAAATGCTTTTTGTAATAACTAAGTGGAGTAAATTTCAAATAAAGAATAGTAAAAATGGTTTAAAAAATGTTAGAAAAATACCATTATTAAAATGCTTATAAAACGAAATTTTAAGCAAAGAAACAAAAGTCGTCAGAATCTAGAAACATACCTTATAAATACAAAAAATAAAAAAGCAAAAAGTAAAAAAACGATTTTGATACATTTTAGAACAGATAAATCATTTATGTAGAGAAGGAAAGAAACATCGTAAAATATTTAAATAGTAAGGTTATTAAAATAAAGTTAACATTTTTTTAGTTCAAAAGAATTTCTACTAAAAAAATATTTTAAGCAATCAGGGTTTGTTCAAAATAATTATGCTAGGATTGCAAATAAAAAAAGTTGCAATATTGTAAAAATAGAAAATTACCGAAAATATTATTATTTGAGTTTTAAATGTCAGTATGCTAGTTTTACTTCTAATAATTATTCATTTAAATCCTATTTGATATTAGAAAATATCTGGCTTCTAGAAGGATTTTTTACCATATCTTCAAAGTAGAAGAGAAAACTAGAAACATCTTCTCGTTCCTTTTTTAGCTTTAACTAATCCTCTCTTCTTACAATCAATAATTTTTCAGTAGGGATGAAAATAAAAAATTGGGTGATAGAATTAGCGTGATTTTCTTCTATTAATGGATAGTTGGTATTGAAGAAAAAATTTTGAACTGAAAGCTAGCACAACTCTCAACGCCTCCATTGAAAACTGAAAAAGAAACCATTCAACTGAATATCTGAAAGAAATAAATGTAAATGAAAAAGGCAAAGTACACCATTCAATATATACCCTGATACCTTTGATTTAGATAATATTGAATCAGAACAAATGGACTATTAATAGATAATATTTCAAATTTGTCAGTTTATCAAAAAATAAAAAGATAAAATTGGACTCAAAATCATAAAAAGACTAGTTTTTAATAAATCAAAACATCATAAAGCTTGAAGAGGATAATGAGATCCATATGGAAGACCAAAAAGTTAAAGCAGGAGCCTTTAAACGAATGTTGGATTAAAGAGCGATATTTGAATAAAGAGAGAGCAAGACGAGAAAATTGAATATAAATAGAATCAAAATTCCAATAAATAGATATAATTTGCAGTAGCCAAACAAAAGAATCCTATGTAAGCAGAAAAGCAAGAAAGAATACTTCTTAAAGTGAAAAAAGATGCTATATTTGCAGTAGTATTTGATACTTGTGATGAAAATGTCCAAATCAAAAAAGAATAAAAGATGACATCTGGCAAAATATTAACTTCTAGGAATTGAAAGAAAGAAAGAAAGAAAGAATTACTGAATTTTATCCCTCGAGTACTGGAAAATTCTAGAAATAAATAAATCAAGAATACAAGATATAAAATATAAAAATAACAACTGATTTAATACAATACATTGAGAAGTAAGAATAGTATATTATTATATATATAAAATGGATGTCAGCTGCGTCAGAAAGAACAAGTAGGTAATCTGGTGCAGTTTATACTGCATTGCGAGTAATCTCGCACTAGATGCCACCACGGGGAAGGGTGGATAAGCTCCGTTGAGACATGCCTAACTTACCCTGAGGGTTATCTCTAGCAGTATGAAAGTTTGACTGACGGGCCTTCTAATTAATAACTTAATAACTATTTTTTATTTGGACCTTCGTCAAGAAGACTGAAGCATTTGACTCAAGATTCAAGACTAATTTCTAATAAGAAAATTCCCAATTTAGAGAAACTGAAGTGACTCTATTGACGAAAAGAACAAAATCAAGCTTTTGAGAACACTTTTTTTAATATTAAATATTAATATTAAAAGAGCTGCGCTCCAACGAGGTGCTACGCACTCTATAATCATATTTATTTATATTAACAAATAAACTTTTTTCTTTAAAGCTGATTAGTGACTTATATTAAGTATTAATGATTTAAATTATAACTAAAACTACATTTATTAAAGCAGCTTTTATTTTTATACTTTTTATAAAGAAACTAAAATTACATCACTAATAAGATATATTTTATTTAAACATTTTTTGCATAGTAATGATTGTTTTCTAATTCATTATATCTTTAAGCATTTAGCTACTATATTAATAATAAATAACGTAAGATAAAAAATAGCTTAAAATAAAGTTAATAGTTAAATGTATAGATTACATACCTTAAAATCATCTTTTATGGAAAAGGAAATTTGCTTTATCACTGTAAATAGAGAACTTAAAGCTATTTGGATTCAGTGAAGAAATGTATTAATACACTAAGTCGTTATTTTAGAGCAATCCCTATCATTTTAAAGTGCTTTGTCGTTTGTTTAAATTACCTAAGGTTGAATATGGAGGTGAGCTTATGCCTTAAACTGTAATAAGTTTAATTTTAGTGTGAAAGAAGAAATAAGCAAGAGTATGGTACAGTGGTAAGAAAGGTTTTACAATTGACTTTCTCTGTTTTTAATAAGACCTGCTATTGACTACTACTGACTTCTATTTTAAAATAGTATAGCGAAACGTTTTTTTCCGTTTCTACATTAAAATATGGAAAGAAGTTACGATTTATCCAGAATACGACATAGAAAAGCTCTTTGAATGCAATTGTTAACTATAAATTTTTATATTTTTAGTAAGTTAAAATGATACTTACAGTTTATGGAATAAATAATGACAAACAAATCATGATTTACAACTAACTTACCATTGAGAACTATATTGAAGAAAAATTATGAAAATAATTTTATTAAGAAGCAATTTTACGCTATTGAGATATATTCACTGCACAGATATTTACAGAGCAACTTGAAGGATTTTAGAGATTTCTAGAAATAAAATACACCTAAGTTAGCAAGGAATATAGACAAGAAATCATTTCAATCTTTAAGTAGTGAACTCATTCTTATGCTTTTCAATATAATTTGCATTTGTGTCATTATCCTGCGAAAAGTATCCTCTGTATATGTAGGAAAAAGAACCCTTTTTTTCTTATCTTAGAATATGTCTATTATTAGGACATAAAAAGTAACTTTTCCGATAAATTTCCTGGAAAAGCTTAGAAATATTAATAACTCATGACTTAATATACTTGAAATAATCACCTTCTTATATCAACAATTAGAGTAGATCTACAAATCAAATTTTTCAGAGAAATTGCAAAAGCAAAAAAAGTTACGATTTTGAAGAAATACATAAAGATATTTAGAAGCATAGGATAAACAAAAATATTTTGAGAATCGATATTAAGTTATGAGAAGGGTAAATCAAGTTGAGAAAAGAGGCATAACGTTTATATGCTATTAATAAGATTACTGAAGGATTTAAAACAGTATTATAAAATAGCTTTATATCAAAGTGAATTAATTACTTGATTCAAATAAGAACTCTTACAATAAGCTTAATAATGCTCAAATCATTTATCATCTTTCAATTAATCTTTTTCATTTACAATTAAGCAATTATATATCTATTGCTGATAAACCTATAAAAGAAATGAAACTTCCCAAATTTTGAAATTATTACTTTAATTAACTAGACACATTAGACACATTCACTACCATTTAAATACTTTGACTTCGAGTTATTAATAATCAAAATCTGTATTAAATTCTTAAATTGGTTTGGTTAGGAGCATTAAATAAAAAATCATAAGATTAACTAATAATTTCTAGATTTTAACTAATTATAAGACTCGATCTTAATAGTTGAATACAGGAATATTTTTAAATTAAATTTATAAACTTAAACAAACTAAAAACTCTATTTAGCAAAAGAACTAGCAATCAAATAATTAAAGCTACTTCAATAGATAATTAAGCCACTATTTGTATTGTATTATAGTTTTATAATTAAAGGTGAATTTGATTGAAATGCTAAATAGATCTAAATATTTGAATTAGTTGAAATAGATTTATACTTATTATATAGCACTTGTTATCTAATCAAATTTTTTGTTTAATCTATTTTTATAAAAGGAGCAAAAAATAATTTATTGTATGCTTTTGCTTTGATGAAGAGTCTATAAAAATTCTAAACTGAGATAAAGTTTTAAAATATGATACTACTTTATATGTAAAATATCTTCTTTACTAAATTTTGTTTAATTAGAGCTCTATTATAATTAGATTAAATTAACTGATGATTTCTTTAGGTTTATTACTAAAAAAATATTTTTAGGTACTTTTTCATTTCTTTAAAATAAGATCTGACATATCTAAGTTTGTTTGCCTTTCAATTAGATGACAAATGAATATTTGTTAAAGGTTAAGATATATGTATCTCTTAGTTCATATTCTCAGTTTATAATTTTACTAGAGCGTATTTATTTTAATAAAGTAGGGAATCTTAGATATTTATTTGTTAAGATTTAGCTTATTAAAATGTCTTTCTTAATAATTATTCTAATGGAGGTATTCTTTTATTATTTTTAATCTTAAAAATTCTTAGGATTTATTTATGAAACCAAAGATCTTTATATTTGCTATTTTTCTCTAGCTGCTATGCATCTAATTTTATTTGGCTATAATATGAATATAAAGTTTTTATTCTAGAGTTGCTCTTTTTAGTAAAGAAGAATGAAAATTATATTTATCAGGATCTAGTTTATCAAAGCTTGCTTTTAGTATTGCATCTTTTCAGCATTATTAAGTTAGTAACTATTTAAATTTTATAATTTGTTTGATCTTTTTCTGCTTTATCTCTAAACTTTATGCTAGATTTAATTTATAGCTTTTCATAAATTAACTTCAAATCATTCTAAAATTGTGTTCTGATGTTCGATAAATTGCTTTGAATCTTTTTCGACAACAAGATAGTCCCACTTTTTGTATTATTTAAATCCTTAAGCATTTTGATTAGAAAATAAATAGAATATTATGAAGCTAATAGATGCTTAATTAGATCCTTTTTAAAACTAATTTGATTATGAGATAATATTCTATCTTAGTTCAAATATCATTACCATATTGAATCACTTTAATTAAATCCTTTTACTTATATTTAGTTTTAAATTATTATTTGCTAAGTCAGTTATAGTACAAAGATCTAACATCTTTGAATGATTGACGGAAGATATCTTTGAAGTTAGATAATTATCAAGAAGCATTTAAATATATTAACTAACCTTTGACTTTTAGGTTATATAGAAGACATTTAATTCAAACTAGTCATATAATGATTTTTAGCCTTCTGATGAAAAGTTTTTATGTTAAATTACTTAATCTAAAGTCAACCGTACCGTTCTTTTTATCTTACCGCTTTCTAAGCTTTTATTAATTACCTACCTTAAGTTATATTGTCTCTTATATTATCATTAGGTTCTATACTCTATACTAATTAAGCTTTCTTTAATAATTGATACATAAATAGTTTATTTTAACTAGCTTTTAGATATAGAGAAGCATTTGATAGAATCAAGGATGCTTTATCTTAAATTAAAATGGAGAATATAACTAGACAGTCCTTAGGACTTATTTTAATACTATAAGTAGGATATTTTAGTCTAATCTTAGAAAATCTATTATATCTTAAGTTATAAGCAATAAAGCTAACTATTGCCTTCATTCAATAATATTTAAGTAAATTAAAGCTTCTTAAAGGTAACTAATTAGTGCTTATTATATAACTAAATATACAGCTACCTACTTTATAGGTATTCCTTAGATAGTATTTCGATCATCTGCATCATATCTTCTTCTAATTTTATTACCTTATATTTTCAATGAGAAAGTAGCTTTGGAAATAAGTAATAAGTATAATTAAAATCAATAACGAACGATAAGAGTTAAATACTTTGGTTAGAAGCTTTTCAGAATATTAATGAATGTAGTTGAATTAAAGAAAAAAGCTTTGGTTTATTTTAAGTCTAAAAAAGATAAAACTAAACAGTAAGAAAAAAGAT
Organism: Loxodes magnus; assembly: GCA_946699065.1. Lineage (NCBI taxonomy): Eukaryota > Ciliophora > Karyorelictea > Loxodida > Loxodidae > Loxodes > Loxodes magnus. The sequence continues at coordinate 11,404 of CAMPDV010000196.1, read as the reverse complement.
TAAAGATTTGCTTTTGTATTGATGCTTCTAAATATTCTTCATCATTTTGATAGAAATCAATTTTCAAAGAAACCAAACTTAGTTATATGTAAGGTAAAGCAATCTTTCTTATTCATTAAGTTAGTTCCAAAGATTTTATTTTTGATCGTACTATCGCTAGTTATTAGAACCTGATTTATCTTTAAATAAATAAATTCCTTCATAGGAGTAGCTATCAGCTATAGCCTTTTTTAGGGTCTTATAATTATAAGACTTTTATGTTTTAATTCTGTTTTTAACTTGGTTGAAATATAACTCCTATCTAATAAATCTGATTCAATTTGTGAAGCTTAATATTTCAAAATCATATATAAATTGCATTAAGCATAGAATCAACTTTATTCGTCACTAACTTAAGTATTCAGAATAGAGGGATTATAACTATTAACCGATAAATAGGATAACTGACTAATAAAACAGAAAGAAAAGAGTATTAAAAGTTTTATTCTTACTAAAAAGGAAAAACGAAGAATAGAGTTTTATAATAAATTACATTACAGAAAAAAATTATTTATTGAGAGTAGGATGTAAATTAAATAAGCAATACTCTAACCTATTAGGCTAGTATTCTGCAATTATATTCCTATTAAATTTACTTTTTTCGTGCTTTATCTCTATAAGCAACATCCATAGTTTTAATCACTCTTTTGTAATATATGATTAATCCTTATTATTTCTGTGATTCTGTTATTTCTTTACTTTCTCTGTTTAAACTAAATCTTTAAATTCCATTCTTTAGTTAAGAAGCAATTTCATTTTACCATATTCTATTAATTTATCCTGATTAGAACTATATTTATAAGGCTGTATACTTTTCCATGAAAGTATCTTCTATCATTTTTCCGAAATTCAACATTTAATAGTCTATTAGTTTTATTTACCAAATTTAATTACTTTATTTGTTGTATTAAAGAAAAAATACTTAAAGCTGAATGGAAGATATTAAATGCATTTATGATCTCTTTACTTTGGAAAATTTTATATGATACTGTTTGAATACTTTACTGCTATTAATTTAGGATATTTCATTTTATAGCATTTTCCAACAAACTGCATGCTTTATTCTTTACTTTTAATTCTTTTTAGTGCATCTTATATTCTAAAATATTAAGAATCACCTTTTTAGAAGAGCCTTTTACGATTTTAATTTGCTCAAAAGTGAGAATTTAGATATTTACTTCTCCCGTGTTTTGATTGCTAAACTACTCAGAAGATATTTCCTCTATCTAAGTTCTTCTGAATTATTGCTCAAATTTTTTGTTCTGCTAGCATATGTATAAGCATTTAAGCAAAGACTTATATCAAGCTATCCTCAAAATGCTAGATCTTTTATTAAATATCTATTATTAAAATTCTTCTCTATTTCGTCCTATGACTTTGATCTAATTTATGTAATTATGTGCTATCTAAGGTTTTTTACTGGTTAGATTTTAGAATCAATTTCAATAGTATATAAGCTAGTTTTTCTATTTTCTCCAAACTTACTCTTTTTTTGTCTCAACTTTAGTTTTAAATAATTAAGTAATTTTTTTTTGAAAATCGGAAAAATAGCAACTGAGTTCTTTTAGATTTAGCCTATCCAATTTTTCCTGCTTTTAGTAATTTTGAATCAATATATTTTCTCAAGTTCAATTTAAATATCTAAAGTATTCAACTTCTACAGGATAAGCAATCATAAATTTCTGAAAACTACACTTAAAATATTTTATTTTCAAATAGGCTCTTATGGACTGTAATCTATCATAAAGCATTAGTCTGTCTTTATTGATTCATAAGGAATTCAATAGTTATTTGTACTGTTAAATTCGAAATTTTATGTTTCATCCGTAATTGTGCTAGTGGTTCCTCTACTCCTACAGCTAAAATTTTATAAATTAATGTTAAGTTTCTCTTATCTTTTTCAGTTAATCCAGTTCCCTTTTCTATATTCTTCGTCTGTCAAATTATGTTTGAGCAAGATAAATTTTAACTTTTAGTTACGGATTTCAAATTTCTGATTCTCTACCGAAGACTTATGAACAAAGCATGATTAAATCCGTCTAATATAGGATTTGTAAATACCATATCGCTTTTTTCAAATATATGCAGGGCTAAAGTCTATTAAAACATCTTTTTCTATTATTCTATCTTGCTTCTGGGCTGACTAACTTAGTATAGAAAACTTGCGAAACTCATTTTTCCTTCTTCTTCTATTATCTAACTTCTGGGAATTCTTAAATCTAGCAATTATTCGTGTCTAAATTTTAGCAAAAATAAGGAAATATTTACACAGATTCTTCCTAATATCAGTTTCTCGCTATAAAAGCCTAAAAAATTCTAATTCCTTCGGAAATTGTCCAATTCGTTAATTAGACTCTTTCACCATCTTTAGCTCTTACTCATAAAAGACATTAATAGTTTATTATCTAGCCTTTACAGAAATTTATTCATTTTATCGCTAAATTCCAATTTTTTTAATGAAATCATTTGAAATGAAAAATTTTAAAAATTGAAAAAAGAGATCAATAAGGTTTAACCTTTGAAGAGACTAATATAACTTATGCTTCTATCTTTTGAGCATAAATAAATGCTGAATATATAAGAATCTTCCTTTAAGTGAGAAGATATTTTGAAAATATGGCAAAAAAATTTGAAAGTAAAAAGCTGAATTAGCTGTATAAAATTTTAAGAAAATGAAATTTATCAGATGGCTAAATACAACAATTAGAAGAAATGAATTCTAAAGAATAGTTCCAAGAAGATATTTTGGCGATTCTGAATAATTTAAATTTATGCCCCATGCAAAGTTTATCAAAGTCGTAAAAGATATTATTTAGAATGGTATTAAATATGCTATAACCTAGATAAAACATTTACACAAGGCGAAACTATAAATATAGTAAATACCTTTTGTCTCGAAATCTTAGACTATTACTTTTCTTCTCAGAGTAATCAAATGTTTTTTTCTTATATGCTTTCAGGTAGTTACCTTTTTTTTCTTTTTGCATATAAAATTTCAAGAACTAAGGAATTCTTTGCTTATATCTTACCATATTCTGATCAATTTTATGATTTTGAATACTTTAATCCGACGGAGTTTATTTAAAAAGTGGGCTATCCATAATTAAATTATGTATCTTATATATATAGAAGTTAAGGTTATTTCTTCTAATATAGATCTGTTTCGAAATGAACGAGTCGAAAATTACGTTTGAAAAGATTCTGTATTCGTCAATTTTCATGTTATTTAAATAACCTCAATATTTCTTTTATTCGGGTCATATTCGCTTTGCATATGAATACGATACATCATTTTATTGAAAAGCATTTTGTCTATTTCTTTTTTCAATAATCGTTTTTTCTTCGATTCTTCTGCTTAAATAAAGCTAAAAAGACACTTTATTTCAGATTTTCTAATAGGAGTATTTTTAACTGATTATTCCATTTTAATTTGTCAGCAAATTTTTTCCCCATAATTTGACATTCAGTGTCTTTGCAAGAAAATAGAAAGCAGATCAATTTGAAAAAAATAGGATGAAAAAACTCTAGAAGTAAGCAAAAAAATTAAAGTGAGTTGAATGTATAAATGGAGAAACAAATTTTAAAGCAACTTCATCCTATATTTGCAACTTATGTTAAATCTCCACTATTTTATAGCATTGCTGAAAATTTTAAAAGATTCTTCAATTTCATAAATTTTATAAACGCTTATTCATATGTTATTTGCTTATTTACCTATTTCTTATTAAATCTATCAATATTTGATATTTTTAGTACTTACTTATTTAGCTTTTATCTGCTGATTTCGTTTTGATTGACCAAAAATTTTTCTATAATTGTGCTTTTTGCTTTTTTTATTCGAAAAAATTTAATTTTAATCCACTAGTTAGTTTTTTGATATTCAAATTAACATCATTGCTTTTGGTTTTAGTGTCTATATACTAATCAAATAATTTATTTTTAGAAAGAGAATCTTCAATACATGAATCTAAGAAATTTATCATTCAGTTAAAAATTAAAAGACTTAGATAACTAATTATTAACTACATATAAAGCATTCCATATAATTTTAAGCTAATTTTGTTAGTTTTTTGTTGTCATTCAAAGAAAAAAAATTAGAAAACATAAAAAGGAAATAAGCGTATACAACTTACTAAATGAAAATATCGATTTTTTATTTAGCCTCACCTCTTAGTTAGTAAAATGAAATAATTTATCACTACCAAACTTTTCCTACTTATTTTACTTAATTAAATAAAAATCTAAAGTATCTTACTTAATGAGATATAATACTATATTTATAAGCAATAAGTAAATTTCTATAGATTGATTTTTCTCAGTTTCTCTTGATTAAAAAAAATTAATTTAGAGTATTTAAAAGTGAGCTTTTTGTAATAACTTATTTTGATTTATATTAAAGTTGCTTTAGTTTATTTCTTTAGAATTTCTAAAGTCTACCAATAATTTATTAATAAGAAAATAATAATATTTATCGACTTTATTTAATTAAATCTAAATAAATGAAAAATCAAGTTTAAGTGAAAAGTCTAATGATAAACATTTAAATGAACTAATAAATATACGTGTTTTTTTTATTTGTAAATCGAAATGAAAAAAATAATGTAAAATATAAGAAATCAAATAATTGCTGAATCTAGTTTATCATATATCCTAAAAATTTGAAATAGATTTTCTAAAGTTTCCCGAAATTTAGATTTCAATTCATTTCTTAATAAATTCGTAAATTATTTGTTTAGATAAAATTTGTTTGGCAGAAGGACTTTTACTGGACATACGTCCTGAGTTTACTCAGTAGCGATTTCTCTGGACCAGAAATGGATTGTATCTGGAAGTTCAGATAAGACGATAAAAGTCTAGGATTTCTTGACTGGAAGCTGTTTGAGGACTTTTACTGGACATACGTCCTCGGTTAGATCTGTAGCGATTTCTCTGGACTTGAAATGGATTGTATCTGGAAGTTATGATAAGACGATAAAAGTCTGGGATTTCCAGACTGGAAGCTGTTTGAGGACTGGAAGCTGTTTTGAGTAGACTTTTTGTATCTGGAAGTTATGATAAGACATACTGTCCAGACTGGAAGCTGTTTTAGGACTTTTACTGGACATCGTCCTGTAGCGATTTCTCTGGACCAGAAATGGATTGTATCTGGAAGTTATGATAAGACGATAAAAGTCTGGGATTTCCAGACTGGAAGCTGTTTGAGGACTTTTACTGGACATACGTCCTGAGTTTTGTCTGTAGCGATCTCTGGACCAGTAGCGATTTCTCTGGACCAGAAATGGATTGTATCTGGAAGTTATGATAAGACGATAAAAGTCTGGGATTTCCAGACTGGAAGCTGTTTGAGGACTTTTACTGGACATACGTCCTGAGTTTTGTCTGTAGCGATTTCTCTGGATTGTATCTGGAAGTTTAGATAAGACGATAAAAGTCTGGGATTTCCAGACTGGAAGCTGTTTGAGGACTTTTACTGGACAAACGTCCTGAGTTTTGTCTGTAGCGATTTCTCTGGACCAGAAATGGATTGTATCTGGAAGTTTAGATAGGACGATAAAAGTCTGGTATTTCTTGACTGGAAGCTGTTTGAGGACTTTTACTGGACATACGTCCTGAGTTTTGTCTGTAGCGATTTCTCTGGACCAGAAATGGATTGTATCTGGAAGTTCAGATAAGACGATAAAAGTCTGGGATTTCCAGACTGGAAGCTGTTTTAGGACTTTTACTGGACATACGTCCTGAACTTTGTCTGTAGCGATTTCTCTGGACCAGAAATGGATTGTATCTGGAAGTTATGATAAGACGATAAAAGTCTGGGATTTCTTGACTGGAAGCTGTTTGAGGACTTTTACTGGACATACGTCCTGAGTTTACTCAGTAGCGATTTCTCTGGACCAGAAATGGATTGTATCTGGAAGTTATGATAAGACGATAAAAGTCTGGGATTTCCAGAGTAGAAGCTGTTTGAGGACTTTTACTGGACATACGTCCTGAGTTTTGTCTGTAGCGATTTCTCTGGACCAGAAATGGATTGTATCTGGAAGTTATGATAAGACGATAAAAGTCTGGGATTTCCAGACTGGAAGCTGTTTTAGGACTTTTACTGGAGATACGTCCTCGGTTAGATCTGTATCGATTTCTCTGGACCAGAAATGGATTGTATCTGGAAGTTATGATAAGACGATAAAAGTCTGGGATTTCCAGACTGGAAGCTGTTTGAGGACTTTTACTGGACATACGTCCTGAGTTTACTCAGTAGCGATTTCTCTGGACCAGAAATGGATTGTATCTGGAAGTTATGATAAGACGATAAAAGTCTGGGATTTCTTGACTGGAAGCTGTTTGAGGACTTTTACTGGACATACGTCCTGAGTTTTGTCTGTAGCGATTTCTCTGGACCAGAAATGGATTGTATCTGGAAGTTATGATAAGACGATAAAAGTCTGGGATTTCCAGACTGGAAGCTGTTTGAGGACTTTTACTGGACATACGTCCTCGGTTAGATCTGTAGCGATTTCTCTGGACCAGAAATGGATTGTATCTGGAAGTTATGATAAGACGATAAAAGTCTGGGATTTCCAGACTGGAAGCTGTTTGAGGACTTTTACTGGACATACGTCCTGAGTTTACTCAGTAGCGATTTCTCTGGACCAGAAATGGATTGTATCTGGAAGTTTAGATAAGACGATAAAAGTCTGGGATTTCCAGACTGGAAGCTGTTTGAGGACTTTTACTGGACATACGTCCTGAGTTTTGTCAGTAGCGATTTCTCTGGACCAGAAATGGATTGTATCTGGAAGTTATGATAAGACGATAAAAGTCTGGGATTTCCAGACTGGAAGCTGTTTGAGGACTTTTACTGGACATACGTCCTGAGTTTTGTCAGTAGCGATTTCTCTGGACCAGAAATGGATTGTATCTGGAAGTTATGATAAGACGATAAAAGTCTGGGATTTCTTGACTGGAAGCTGTTTGAGGACTTTTACTGGACATACGTCCTCGGATAGATCTGTAGCGATTTCTCTGGACCAGAAATGGATTGTATCTGGAAGTTTAGATAAGACGATAAAAGTCTGGGATTTCTTGACTGGAAGCTGTTTGAGGACTTTTACTGGACATACGTCCTGAGTTTACTCAGTAGCAATTTCTCTGGACCAGAAATGGATTGTATCTGGAAGTTTAGATAAGACGATAAAAGTCTGGGATTTCCAGACTGGAAGCTGTTTGAGGACTTTTACTGGACATACGTCCTGAGTTTTGTCTGTAGCGATTTCTCTGGACCAGAAATGGATTGTATCTGGAAGTTATGATAAGACGATAAAAGTCTGGGATTTCCAGACTGGAAGCTGTTTGAGGACTTTTACTGGACATACGTCCTGAGTTTTGTCTGTAGTTTTGTCTGTAGCGATTTCTCTGGACCAGAAATGGATTGTATCTGGAAGTTATGATAAGACTATAAAAGTCTGGGATTTCCAGACTGGAAGCTGTTTGAGGACTTTTACTGGACATACGTCCTGAGTTTACTCAGTAGCGATTTCTCTGGACCAGAAATGGATTGTATCTGGAAGTTTAGATAAGACGATAAAAGTCTGGGATTTCTTGACTGGAAGCTGTTTGAGGACTTTTACTGGACATACGTCCTGAGTTTACTCAGTAGCGATTTCTCTGGACCAGAAATGGATTGTATCTGGAAGTTCAGATAAGACGATAAAAGTCTAGGATTTCTTGACTGGAAGCTGTTTGAGGACTTTTACTGGACATACGTCCTCGGTTAGATCTGTAGCGATTTCTCTGGACTTGAAATGGATTGTATCTGGAAGTTCAGATAAGACGATAAAAGTCTGGGATTTCCAGACTGGAAGCTGTTTGAGGACTTTTACTGGACATACGTCCTGAGTTTTGTCAGTAGCGATTTCTCTGCACCAGAAATGGATTGTATCTGGAAGTTATGATAAGACGATAAAAGTCTGGGATTTCCAGACTGGAAGCTGTTTGAGGACTTTTACTGGACATACGTCCTGAGTTTTGTCAGTAGCGATTTCTCTGGACCAGAAATGGATTGTATCTGGAAGTTTAGATAAGACGATAAAAGTCTGGGATTTCCAGACTGGAAGCTGTTTGAGGACTTTTACTGGACATACGTCCTCAGTTTACTCAGTAGCGATTTCTCTGGACCAGAAATGGATTGTATCTGGAAGTTATGATAAGACGATAAAAGTCTGGGATTTCCAGACTGGAAGCTGTTTGAGGACTTTTACTGGACATACGTCCTGAGTTTACTCAGTAGTTTCTCTGGACCAGAAATCTGTAGCGATTTCTCTGGACCAGAAATGGATTGTATCTGGAAGTTATGATAAGACGATAAAAGTCTGGGATTTCCAGACTGGAAGCTGTTTGAGGACTTTTACTGGACATACGTCCTGAGTTTTGTCAGTAGCGATTTCTCTGGACCAGAAATGGATTGTATCTGGAAGTTCAGATAAGACGATAAAAGTCTAGGATTTCTTGACTGGAAGCTGTTTGAGGACTTTTACTGGACATACGTCCTCGGTTAGATCTGTAGCGATTTCTCTGGACTTGAAATGGATTGTATCTGGAAGTTCAGATAAGACGATAAAAGTCTGGGATTTCCAGACTGGAAGCTGTTTGAGGACTTTTACTGGACATACGTCCTCGGTTAGATCTGTAGCGATTTCTCTGGACCAGAAATGGATTGTATCTGGAAGTTATGATAAGACGATAAAAGTCTGGGATTTCCAGACTGGAAGCTGTTTGAGGACTTTTACTGGACATACGTCCTCGGTTAGATCTGTAGCGATTTCTCTGGACCAGAAATGGATTGTATCTGGAAGTTTAGATAAGACGATAAAAGTCTGGGATTTCCAGACTGGAAGCTGTTTTAGGACTTTTACTGGACATACGTCCTGAGTTTTGTCTGTAGCGATTTCTCTGGACCAGAAATGGATTGTATCTGGAAGTTATGATAAGACGATAAAAGTCTGGGATTTCCAGACTGGAAGCTGTTTGAGGACTTTTACTGGACATACGTCCTGAGTTTACTCAGTAGCGATTTCTCTGGACCAGAAATGGATTGTATCTGGAAGTTATGATAAGACGATAAAAGTCTGGGATTTCCAGACTGGAAGCTGTTTGAGGACTTTTACTGGACATACGTCCTGAGTTTACTCAGTAGCGATTTCTCTGGACCAGAAATGGATTGTATCTGGAAGTGAAGATAAGACGATAAAAGTCTGGGATTTCCAGACTGGAAGCTGTTTGAGGACTTTTACTGGACATACGTCCTGAGTTTTGTCAGTAGCGATTTCTCTGCACCAGAAATGGATTGTATCTGGAAGTTATGATAAGACGATAAAAGTCTGGGATTTCCAGACTGGAAGCTGTTTGAGGACTTTTACTGGACATACGTCCTGAGTTTTGTCTGTAGCGATTTCTCTGGACCAGAAATGGATTGTATCTGGAAGTTTAGATAAGACGATAAAAGTCTGGGATTTCCAGACTGGAAGCTGTTTTAGGACTTTTACTGGAGATACGTCCTGAGTTTACTCAGTAGCGATTTCTCTGGACCAGAAATGGATTGTATCTGGAAGTTATGATAAGACGATAAAAGTCTGGGATTTCCAGACTGGAAGCTGTTTTAGGACTTTTACTGGACATACGTCCTCGGTTAGATCTGTAGCGATTTCTCTGGACCAGAAATGGATTGTATCTGGAAGTTTAGATAAGACGATAAAAGTCTGGGATTTCCAGACTGGAAGCTGTTTGAGGACTTTTACTGGACATACGTCCTGAGTTTACTCAGTAGCGATTTCTCTGGACCAGAAATGGATTGTATCTGGAAGTTATGATAAGACGATAAAAGTCTGGGATTTCCAGACTGGAAGCTGTTTTAGGACTTTTACTGGAGATACGTCCTGAGTTTTGTCAGTAGCGATTTCTCTGCACCAGAAATGGATTGTATCTGGAAGTTATGATAAGACGATAAAAGTCTGGGATTTCTTGACTGGAAGCTGTTTGAGGACTTTTACTGGACATACGTCCTGAGTTTTGTCTGTAGCGATTTCTCTGGACCAGAAATGGATTGTATCTGGAAGTTTAGATAAGACGATAAAAGTCTGGGATTTCCAGAGTAGAAGCTGTTTGAGGACTTTTACTGGACATACGTCCTGAGTTTTGTCAGTAGCGATTTCTGGACCAGAAATGGATTGTATCTGGAAGTGTAGATTAGACGATAAAAGTCTGGGATTTCCAGACTGGAAGCTGTTTGAGGACTTTTACTGGACATACGTCCTGAGTTTTGTCTGTAGCGATTTCTCTGGACCAGAAATGGATTGTATCTGGAAGTGTAGATTAGACTATAAAAGTCTGGGATTTCCAGACTGGAAGCTGTTTGAGGACTTTTGGGATTTCCAGACTAGATAAAAGTCTGACGATAAAAGTCTGGATTTCTCTGGACCAGTGGATTGTATCTGGAAGTTATGATAAGACGATATATTGGAGGAAGTTCAGATCTTGACTGGAAGCTGTTTGAGGACTTTTACTGGACATACGTCCTGAGTTTTGTCTGTAGCGATTTCTCTGGACCAGAAATGGATTGTATCTGGAAGTTATGATAAGACGATAAAAGTCTGGGATTTCCAGACTGGAAGCTGTTTGAGGACTTTTACTGGACATACGTCCTGAGTTTTGTCAGTAGCGATTTCTCTGGACCAGAAATGGATTGTATCTGGAAGTTTGTATGATAGATTAGACGATAAAAGTCTGGGATTTCCAGACTGGAAGCTGTTTAGGACTTTTACTGGACATACGTCCTGAGTTTTGTCTGTAGCGATTTCTCTGGACCAGAAATGGATACTGGACATTCGCACTACGTTTACTCTGTAGCGATTTCTCTGGACCAGAAATGGATTGTATCTGGAAGTTCAGATAATACGATAAAAGTCTGGGATTTCCAGACTGGAAGCTGTTTGAGGACTTTTACTGGACATACGTCCTGAGTTTTGTCTGTAGCGATTTCTCTGGACCAGAAATGGATTGTATCTGGAAGTTATGATAAGACGATAAAAGTCTGGGATTTCTTGACTGGAAGCTGTTTGAGGACTTTTACTGGACATACGTCCTGAGTTTACTCAGTAGCGATTTCTCTGGACCAGAAATGGATTGTATCTGGAAGTTCAGATAAGACGATAAAAGTCTGGGATTTCCAGACTGGAAGCTGTTTGAGGACTTTTACTGGACATACGTCCTGAGTTTTGTCAGTAGCGATTTCTCTGGACCAGAAATGGATTGTATCTGGAAGTTATGATAAGACGATAAAAGTCTGGGATTTCCAGACTGGAAGCTGTTTGAG